>CM035592.1:105612174-106212174 GCA_020423425.1 Chrysopa pallens | reverse complement strand
ATAATAATGATTTTTATTTAAAAAGAAAACAGCTGAAAGCTTTTATGTTACGATGAGATAGATAATACACTTTTGAAACGGCTATTAGGTTATTGTTTAACAGACTGGAATACGATTTATTAATAATTAACCTGTATACTATTTAAGTACATTATTCACTCATAATGTACTGGACCTTATATAGTGGAATATGTAGTAAAAGCTAACGAACAGAGTAGATACATTTCCGTGAAAAGATGATTACATCTAGATTACACACTCTCTATTTAAAAACTTACACTTGAAATTTATGAATTATTGGCTTGAAAATTTATTATCTGCGTAACATGAAGTGGAAATGTAATCTAAATTATGCTTTAAATTTTTATGAATTTTGAAAATATACATGAGACGCAAAAACTTTAAAATTCTAAAACATCTAGGTTTTAGAACGATATATATCGATTTTTTCTATGTATAATGCTAAAACTAGTTTTTGAGAAACATTGTTTTAGCTTTTATAAGGAATTCGAGAGTTTTACAATTGAAAACACAGATTTTAAACTTATACTAATAAAAAATAAGCAAAAAATAAAAGTTAATAGTTAGGAAAAAAAAAATCTATTTGCAACTCATTTTTGTTATTTTGAATGGTTATAGAAGTATATGATGTGAATTAAAATGTAATAACCATGCGTATATAAAAACAATCAAAATATATATAACGAATCGGTAAACGTTTGATTTGTTCTGAGAAAATAAACTTAATAGCCATTGAATTAAAGTAATGCATATATAAGAACATAATAGTACATAGCATATAAATTACTAGCTTACCCGCACACGCGTTGCTGTAGTTAAGTATAGAACGTGAAATTAATATTTATTAATCAAGTAAAAAAAATTTGATTTTCATTTTATCATTTACCTTATATTTAAGTGTAATTATTAATAAAAATTATAATATAAAAGTTCTTAATTGAAACCATATAAAAACTAAATTTGATATAGGTTGTTGAAGAATTTTATAATGGTTGATTATTAAGTGTAAATAGTCATATTATTTTCAGATATTAACTATTAATATATATGCCAATATACTAATTCACACCACCATCTATTAAAAACTTGTAGAAGTATTAGCAGACAAAGTCAAACCGCTATCATGACTTCACTTTAAACATAAAGCCAATATAACAGAATTATAAACTTATACTAATATTTTTAGAAGTAAGAAGTAACCTATAATAACTGAAGTTGGATCAAGTAATAAGAAATACGCATTTACAAAATTTCATTGAAATCGATAAAGCGGTTTTGAAGATTAGCGTGGAAAACATCGTGAGGGGGTTTTTATATATAACGATATGTATAGTATGACAGGAGGATACATGCATTACTCTTATTAGATTAGCATTATTAGGTATACCTACTAATATCTGTATAATATTTCGTTAAAATAATATTCGACCAACATAAAGAAGACTTTAATATTATATTATTGATTTATTACATTTTCTAGTTCTATTTTTGTCATTTCATAATAAAAAATAATACTTAAATATTCAATAATATGATTGTTCAAATGAAAATTTATAATTTTTTCTAATATATATTGAGCCAATTAAATCTTGTGCTTGTTGCTACCGTTGCCACTTCATGAAGAAGCAGTTACAAAACTTGTATCTACATTTAATAGATCATTTCTATGTCTTTGACAGAGATTTATAAATCCTCTTATTAGTAACAAATTTGGTTTTCCAATAAATAACTTTAGTTGTTTGATAGATAATTAATTCAATACGTTTATTTTGAATTTTCTATATTATGTGTAATTGATGTATACTCAAACAAACTAAAAACTTGGAGATCTGAATCTTCCACGCTTTCTTAAAATACACCATAAAATTAATGTATTTTATAATTTTTTCAGTTTAAAACGAATAACTTAGATAGAAAATTAATTCTGATAAACAACTCAACACATTATAACAATCGATAATTTAATGATTTGAATTTGAATTCAATTGTCGCATTTTTTGTTTATTTGAGTGTATATGGAATTCTAACAGAACTCCTCGAATAATGTGCAAGCAAATTTAATACGTCTGCTATACTAGAGTTAGCTTTCATTTTTGAATTCTTATTTTTTGTTCACACAACCAGTACACACCGCTAACAATAGTAATCGCCATTTGACAACTTTTAGATCGCGCCAGTTTAAAAGTAATTATTTAATGGGGTTTATAAGGCATGTAAATTTCAGGCTTAATTTAATAATCCCTCATATATTTTTTTTCATAATCATCATTATGTCCCTTGCACATTAAAATACATCAATTATGAAAAAAAATATATGAGGGATTATTAAATTAAGCCTGAAATTTACATGCCTTATAAACTCCATTAAATAATTATTTTTAAACTGGCGCGATCTAAAAGTTGTCAAATGGCGATTACTATTGTTAACGGTGTGTACTAGTTGTGTGAACAAAAAATAAATAAAACATAAAATTTGTTTATTTTTGTTTCTATGGTTACGAAATACTAGTTTATCTTTCAAATGATACATAAGTCTGTATGTAAATGATATGTAGTTAATATAGGAAATTTCATCCCAATAACTAGAATTAAATGTTATTTCTTGTAATTATTCAATAATTTTTATTTGACATTTGCTATATAATTAACATGCAAATAAATGAACAAATAATTATATTTTCTAGAATGCGAATGTTTTATTGCAAATTTTAGCTACTCGTGGTGCATAAATTGATAAAGAAGTCCCTTGCATATAGCATGCACGATACGGATAGTCTCCTCGAACAAGATCTAAACATACATCACAATCGAATAATTCAAATCCAGAACTAAACATGAACCTTGAACTATTTATTAGAATTGCAATATTGAACTTGCATGACTGTCTTCATAATGTTATTATTTTGAAAATTATACTATTGATAATCATTGATTTGAATTAACATATCTACGACTGTATAAATTATAAAATATAAATTAATAGTTGATGAATAGTATTAAAATTTTGAAATTAAATAAACAATTAGTTCTATTAATTATTATTTAATTACAAAAATTATTGTAAAAATGAATGGAATTCATTTAATAGTTTAATTGTGTCACGATTTTGATAACTTTTTAATGTTTACAATTTGTACGTCTGTGTAAAAACTATTTTTTATATATGCAATAAAAATTTGCAAATTTTAATTTCTTCTCATTAAAAAAAGGAAGCAACTATCAGACCTAATAATATAAATGTCCACCAATACGTTGCTCATACATTTATGAAGAGTTTATTACACACACACATACACACACACACACACACACATATATATATATATATATATATATATATATATATATATATATATATATATATATATATATATATATATATATATATATATATATATATATATATATATATATATATATATATATATATAATATTATAATGATTATAACTACTATTACATTAATTGTAATACATTTTATATAATAAATTGTATTAATATGTTAATTTAACTGAAATTGTAATAAACCTAAATAGCTTAATAACAAATGTTTCAACCAAAAAATATGTTTTGTTTTTAAGAAAAAAAACATTTTTATTCTCTTGTGTTTTGAAAGATGCGTATAGATCCACGATACCCCAAACAAAGAACTTCTGTTTGAAACTTTTTTTGTTGTAAAATTTGGATTCGCCACAATTTCAACTCGTATTCATTGCTTTTTATAAATGCTTATGATTAAAAATAGTTCTACCATTAATACTCAACTATTTGCGAGAATCTAAACAGTTAACACCGTTAGTTGTTATCTGGACTTGTTTATTTCGATTTTACATATTAATAGCTTTTTTCCTAGAAAAGAAAATTTGCCAAAAACCAAGAGTTTTTCTCTTTTATCGAATAGAATCGAATAGAAAACTATTGTTGGTGCAGCATTTTCCTAGTCGCCTGTATTTATATTCGTCTTGCTTATTATTTGGAAACTTCTAATAAAAAGACCTTCATTCGTTAGATATTAACATATTGTGTCCCATAAGGATGATTATTGTTAGATCCCAAGATAACTACTATTCAATAACGTAAATATAAAAAATAAATAAGTTTTTGTAAATAATATAAACCAAACTACTCTCTCTTTGATTTAAAAATAATATTCAGAACACAAGAAATTGAAAAAAAATTGTAATTTGTCAAATAAATACAAACTTTCCCCAAATTTCTGCATACAATATCAATATATATATATATATATATATATATATATACATATATATATATATATATATATATATATATATATATATATATATATATATATATATATATATATATATATATATATATATATATATATATATATATATACGCAACGTAGTTTTATCTATTAGAAATACTATATATCATAGATTAATTTGGGACAATTCTTGTATCTAATGAGTGATAAGTCATTAAATTTAATCAAAAAAATAAAGGTATAAATAATTACTTTAAATTGATTTAATGACCTAGTTACATAGTTTGTGCATATCATATTACATTTATTTGTCTATTGAATGTACGATGTCCAAAAGATTCTTAAAACCTATTAAAAAAAATTAAAAAAAAAAAAAAAAATAGCTCCCGTTTTTATCAAGAAACATATTGTCAATGTCAAATCCGTGCTTGGTGTTGTCAAAACTTTCAACTCCAAAATACTTTGTACATTGAATTTTTCTTGCTAATCGGAAATTGTAGTATTACACAGAAATATTTGTATCATGAAGATTTTTGTAATTATGTCCTGCATGATAATTATGAGGGTGTGATAATTTTAGTCTAAAATTTATTGCTTTTATAAATACTTCAAGTGCTCAATTAAGAGGTATAAGCCACAGCTGTTAGAATCACACTCATTTTCGCGCACAAATAACTCAAAAATTACTTGGTAAGCACAATATTGACATGAGTATTGCTTGCCTTAAAGTTTTTCTCAAAACAAACATTTCTAAATATCAAATCTAATTTTGATTTTTGCAGCCTATTAAAAAATTTTTTTCCGAGAAAAACTCTTCGACAAGTCCTCCGTTTCCATGTCAATAAATATTATACATACCAAATTTAATACATTTGGGTAAATATTTTTTGAGTTATTTGTGCGCGAAGATTGAAAGAAAGATATTAGTTTGCCCTTTATGTAAAATCTTTCAATTTGCGTGCACAAATA
Source organism: Chrysopa pallens (assembly GCA_020423425.1). Lineage (NCBI taxonomy): Eukaryota > Metazoa > Arthropoda > Insecta > Neuroptera > Chrysopidae > Chrysopa > Chrysopa pallens. The sequence goes on along the minus strand of CM035592.1, from coordinate 106,206,954 downwards.
ACTCAAAAAATAATTATGAAATCCAAATATTATGAAATTTAGTATGCACAATATTGACATGGAAACGAAGGACTTGTCAAAAAGTTTTTATTTTTATTTTTTTTAAAAAAATTTAAATGAGGGTAAAACTGAAAATGAAAGATACTATATTTAGGTATTTGATGTATTTATAAATGATATTACAAATTTTTGTTTAAATTTAACATAAATTTTACAGATGATGATGATGGACGGCTTTAAGATAGCCCTAACCTAAAACATTGTTTGATTGTTTTACGAACGGGTTGCAACCAGTTAGTTATTAATATTTAAAACTGCCATTCGTTTGAATTCATTCACATTTAGATGAATTTTAAATGATGTCATGTGATGACAGTTAAATCAATATTTTAACTAAAATGAAATAAATAAATAAATATATTTATCAAAATAAATAAATAAATTATATTCATCATATTACTATTATTAAATATGTAGTGTATACATAGATGCCCGCATGATAAAACTGTGTTTAGCATTGAGCTATGTAGAGTTTTGTTCATTCGAGGGCAAAAAAAATTCACTTATTAATTATTAAAATAATTTTTTTTTTTTAATATATGACTTATCTAAAGCAACTTAAAAAGTACAAAAAAATTTATATTCTCCTTTTAAGATTAGGATGCTACATTAACAAGGCAAATGAGATTTATATTTGAAAACCCAAATTATACATTAAATAGGAAAATAACGAAGGAGGATTTCACAAATTTTTTGTTTTAAACAATATTTATTTGTTTCTGAGAACATATTTTAAATTAAACTAAATTTAATATATCTTTATAATACTTATTTCATTTTTCATGTCGCATACAAAATAATACCTTATTCTTGGTATGATTAAATAAAGTTTAATCTCAAAAAGATTTCAGGTTTTTAATCAAATTATAATTTAAAATGTAATTTGGAAAAAAAGGACACATCTTGCATATTTTGACAAATACGTTTTTTCATTCATAATCCAAATACTTGCCTGCACCTATTGGACGCAAAAAGATTATATTTTAAGCATTAATTCTACTAGCAATGTAAAAAATTATACAGAAATAGTATTGAAAAGCTGACAACGATATAGGAGATATGGTTTTTTCGAAATTATCAACTTAAACGTATATGAAACTGAATACAACCATAGCTGTATACCATCCCCTTCCTTTCATATGCCATATCTTATTTTTGATTTATTCTGTACAATTATGTATTGTTTAAAAAAAAAGAAAGAATAAAGAATTGAATTGAAATTGTGGTAGTTATGTGAAAATAAACACGATAATTTCTAAAAAAAAAGTGTCGATAACTCAAATAATTAACTCGGAAATTGGTATTATTCATTTTCGTCGGATTCTGGCTTGTTTTATCAAAATAAATCGAAAAATCCAGGCGCCACGGATATCGTAATCTCCCCCTAAAAACTTTACTTATATTCAACATCAAATATCTTATATATTTAAATGAGCAATTCTTGTATATATATAATTGGAATCTCGGAATCGGCTCCAACGATTTTCATGAAATTCAGTATATAGGGGGTTTCGGGGGCGATAAATCGATCTAGCTAGGAATCATTTTATGTCATTTTATTCGTGTTTTATTAATTTTTTATAATGTAATGATATATTTATTTAATATTTATTGTCATATAGTCATTGGAGTGGCTAAGTGTTAGCGTGCGAGGCTCTTATACAGAGACCCCGCGCTCGACCGACGAGTAAAATTAATTTTTTTTACATTTTAAACCCAACCCAACACAATAAAGTGAATAATATTTTTCAAATAAGATTTTGTTATTATAATTGTATAATTTTTTATAATGTAATGATATATTTGTTTAATATTTAAAGTCATTGGAGTGGCTAAGTGTTAGCGTGCTGGACTCGTCTTCCGCCTCGACGTAATATAATTTCCAAAAAACACAATTTATAAAAAAAAAAAAAAAAAATACCGAGCAAAGCTCGGTCATCCAGGTACTTACTGTAATTGCCGATTAATAATTGACTCTAATACTTAAGTCAAAAATGTTCTTAAATCAAATGATATGATATGTATACTTATAATTAAATGCATTTCTTGAATGAAGTTAAAATAAAATAACTTCCTAGTTGTATTGCATTGGTAAATAAAACATACAACAGACACAACATAACACAGTACAGTACTTAGTACACGTAGTTGTTACAAATTTATATCAAAATATGAAATAAATAATTAAGTTGTTCGTTCGTTATTGAGTTACATTGTTAATTTCCTTATTTGTGTTTTTATTTAATCATTCATCAGTGCTGCTGATAGTAGAATGGAATGGTTGGCATAGTACCAGGTGATTTTTTAAACTTGACATAATATTTACAAATTTTATTAGTGTCCATAAGCGAATATCATTTCATTTCTAATACCTGCCTAAAAAATTGTTAAATGACTTATAGGGCGATTTTTTTTTGTATTTCAAATCAATCTGATTAGTATTATCCGAGATACATAAATTTTGAGGTTATAAAAAAAAAGTGTAAATACAAAAGTTGTAGATCTTTTAATTACCTACAACTTTTCCATTTAACTTTTTCCCATAAGAATAGTAGTTTTGCCGGAAATCGGTAAAATCATTTGATTGGTTCGAAGGATATCGTTGACGAAATATTTGGGAACGAGTGTTTTTTTAACATAACTCCAACATTTCTTTTCGGATCGTTTTTTATGAAATAAAATAATTATTAAAGCTTTAAAAACCTCGTCGATCTCCACCAAGAACGTGAAAACAGCTAGCTTTTGAGCTCTCCGAGTAAAAACAGTATAAAACATTGTAATAACATTCTATTATGTTAAATTTTAAATCCTTAGGTATGGAATCAGCGGGAAGTTGCAGAGATGGCCTTTTGGGTCAACCGTTTTCCAAATTTTTTTATTAAGTTACTATAAAAAATATAGGAAAAAATGAACTTGACCCTCATTTAACATAGAGTCCAATCTTCTATAATATACCCTAAAGATTTATTGGGGTTTTCAAATAATTAACTTGGGAACAATTCACATTATGTACTTTTTTGCATCTGTCAAGTTAAATAAATCACCCAGTATAGTTTAATGTCTAAACATGAATATAATCAACATACTGCAAACTTACATTCTAAAAGTATTATTATTCACTTATTGATGGTACAAGATGTAAGAATTAAAACATTATGCAAAATTGTGATATCACATGTCGATTAAATGTCTATGACTAGAATATCTCTATTTAGAGGTTTAGGATAATTTGTATATCGTATTACAAAATTTAGCTCCCTCAAAAGCGAATACACTGAACTCAGAATTAAATTTTTATTATTCCTTCTCCAATGTAGAACATATACGGGCAACTAAGCCTTTCTAGGCCTGTTTTACTGACCACTGGATGATTTTAGCCAGTTTACCTACTGAGGCCGGCGTTGAAATATATTAAAATCAATTCCATTTGTGGATGTATGAATTATGAGCTTATATAATATTTAGTTAGAGGTTTGTAATGCTAGAAAATATAGAAGATCTAACAAAATTTCAGTGTTCATAAAGTCACTGATTTCATTTATTTTGTTTGTACCTTGAGCTAGAAGGCATCTTATCCTTCAGGTGTTGGATGGAGGTGTTCTGAGGGTACAGGGGATCAATTAAACTAGGTACAAAAGTGCAGCTGCGGTTCCTCTTTTATTGTTTTATTAGTATATTCTTATGTAGATACGAGATTACTTTGACGCTTGATTCAAATATGCATAAAATTTAATACATTATATCTAGGTGGTTTAGAAAATTTTCTTGGATGCAAATGTACTTATATATATTTTTGCATTACTTTTCCTAAACATTCGGTCGGTATCTCATATTATATCACACATATTATTCATTAGTAATGAGTGAGGATGTATATTTACATTTTTAAACTAAGTATTTTACTTGAAATCAATTCAGAGTCGTTAACAAAATGGTACGATTAAATATTTGAATATTGCCAAGAAAGTTCATTATCGATGTTATTACCTACCTGATTATGCTCTAGGAAGCCGGAACAACAAACGGAAGAGTATAAATTTAGAAGTTTTCATTCCAGTTAAAATAAAAATTTCAGTCAAATTTTACATTTTACAAAATACTTTGAGCTGTGTACTGACTCAATAATTATTTGATCTTTCAATTTTTCAAATAAAAAGTTTTGATTGTTTTGTGATTTTATTCATAGAACATAATAAGACAATATCTGCACAATTCTTCGAATAAATTATTTTAACTGTACGAACGAAGTATTAGAAGGCATAATAAATTTTGTATGAAGTTTTCTTCTAGCCCTTAAAAATATTAAAAGCGCTACGCATAAAATCATTTAATATGTGTTTTTTTTCTCTTTTATTATTTAAAAAATTATAAGAGATAAAAGTTAAGAAATTGTTTGTTCTAATAATGAAACAACTTTTGTTTGAAACATTTTTGCATTTCTTTTTTCAGTTTCTTTATGAATTAAATTTGTATTGGCGCAGGCCACCGTAATAAAAGATACTTGATTGATTAAAGGAATTACGTTATTGGAAAAAGTGTTGCACAATCTATCAACCTAATTAAAGGACGGTGAAAAAGTTTGATAAGATGTTTTAAATTTTTTATTTATAGTTGTACTATTAATTCTTGAATCATTCAAACGTCAAGCTCCGTCATTAAATTAAGATATTGGACTTTGAAATCATCTAAAGACTAAAAGTCTTACGGCGTCTTTCTACTATATAAACACTATCTTTTCCTATAACCGAATAAGTGTCTTTTATTATGGTGGCCTCTTTTACTATAAGTTTGAAATCAATTACTTAAAAACCAATTACTATCCTTATTTATTTTTATAATATATTAAATCAGTCAAGGCATCATAATTTTAATAATTTCTAAAACGTTGTTTAACAAAGGCTACCTCCCCGCTCTCCACAACAGCTTTTCAGCTCACCTGATCCATTTCAATTATATTAAAAATCATTAAAATTAATAATATTCAGTTAAATACAGTAATTAATAAGTTAAATCGTGTTCAAAAAAAAAGTTGTATAGGTAAAAAAAAGTTGATTACCTATACAGTCGATTATGCGATTATAATTCGCAATTTAAAAAACATTTTTGATAAAAAATTATCAAAATTTATATAAAGAACAACTTTACAATGAAATATTTCTTTAAAATTTGGTTTAATTTTATCGTACATATTTCAAAAAAAATATTGATTGTGACAGTAGGTGTACTTAAAATCATAATTCTGCGTATTTTCTAATTGAATATAAGCAGTTAAGCCGTTTATTGTAAGGTAATGAATGTTGTAGGCGATTTCTGCTTCGATGAACAGACTCTTTCATTTTTATTATGAAATAAATATATAATTTTTTTTTACCATGGATGGAATCCTTACATTAGCTTGTAATATAACATTAACAGTAGCTTCATATGATATAGAAAGGTAAACAGCCGCATTTATGTTGGGTGTTTATTATATTTGGGAAGGAAGGGTCATTGAGCTTAGCATGTATCAGATCTTTAACCTTTACGTATGTTTTATTTAAAAATATATTTTTTTTAAACTTAGTTTTCAATAAACAATATAAATTTGTTCCTTACACTATTTGAATTTCGATGTACGAGTTATTGACTAAAATCATATATGAGATGAATAACCATCCACTGTTTAGACAATATTGTCCAAATCCATAAGTGAAATTTTGTGATTTTTTCGAAATGAATCAATATTCTAAAATTGAGAATACATTTTTGTTCTTCGTTTCAATGAACTAGAATAAGTTTCCAACTGTCTAAATACTGATAATTTGATAATAAAAACGAAAACCAAAAATAAATTTCGTAAACATTATTTTTATAATTTTTAAATTTAACTCAAGTTATTAAAAAAGATTTTCATATTCATACCATCGTTGGGTAGCAATCGCCATTGCATTAGCCATTTGTTTTGTATATGTATTTATTTAGTTTTATTTATAGAATAATAACAAAAATTACTCGGAAATTGTTTTCTTACAAGACGCATCATCATCAAAGATACTGTAAAGAAAGCAATCTCGTTTTAGTATGCTTTTTTATTAAAAGTAATTTTTAATTATAATAATAGAGAATCTTTTTTCTACTACATTGTCTTATTAAGAATGGCACTTGTATTTTTGTTTATAGTACATATCTTTTATTAGTATACTATTTTGTTTGTGATATTTCGGATAAAATGTACAATATAAATTGTTCGTATATAACTCACTATTCAAAAACCAAAACGTTATAAATAGTGTATCTAATTTTGTCTTTTTTTCAATTTGGTACAAAACACCATTAATACAATTGTACAGAAGTGGAGAAAAATTCATGATTACGTTATTTACTTGCAATATTCAATTGTTTTATACCCATGTTATTAATTTAGTATTGTCTACGATATTTCCCCTTATAAATGCCACTATAATTTTTTTTTACATTGCCAATTTTATATTAAAAGTTTATATTTACTTTTTTATACGAAATAGCACATAATACTTAATAAATAATACCAGTATACTACAATTTAATGTTGCAAGTAAAAGACGTATTCATTATTTCGAATTTTTCACCAAATTTAAATTTTTAAATTTTCAATTATCAATCAATATTATTAATGCTCTAAAAACATTTAAAAAAATTATTTTTCTGATACCTAATTTGTCCGAATTGCTGTACAAAAATTGATAAGAATTCATTATTGTTATTATTATAAAAAGAAAAATGAATTGCAGTAGAAAAGTGATGAAAATTTAACAAAGTGGGGATCCATTTTCCGATTGTGATTTTGACCTTAATTTTATTTTCATTCAATTGTACTTTGACAAGTAGACGAGGTTTGACTGTATTTATTTATAATACTTAACGACACTCAACTTCATAATTGAATATTATTGTTTTTATAATCTATTTTACACTATTTTCTTTCTCTGCCAATTCAAATACAAAAGTTTCAATGCAATTAATTATGAATATAATTTGTAGAAGATGTAGAAGACATTGATTTTATATATTTGTTTTGTATAAGTAAGTAGTTTCTTACTACTTAAATGAATAAATACGTAAATATATAAAATTGTATGTCATATAATTTAAATGAAAATCAATAATAGATTATTACATTTGTTTTAAAACACTAATAAATAATATTTTAAAAGTCTATATTATTTATAATACATAATACTTCTTACTGTATGTAAACTGTTTTTAATGTTAATGATTATTCTTAATCATATTTATGTAATGTGAATAAATGTGAAACATTATTATTATGTAATGTGTGTTGTCTGCTCTCTATTTGTTAGAATCAATTAAATTAAAAAAGAGTTAAGTGTGAGAATGATTTAAACATCACATTTAAACAGGGTTTTAAGTTAAATATTATACTTAGTTGTCGTCAGTAATGTAATTTTATCTTATAAACGATTTTATAACGATTTCAATCAGAAATCACTCCACAGGTTTGAAAAAACTAATTTTTTGAACTTCGAATTCAAATATTTTATGTATATATCTATCCATTTACGATTAGGTCATGTACAAATGAATAAATGTGATTTTTATGTACGTTCCATTTTAATTTGTGTAATCATAAAATATACGTTTTTTTTTTTTTTTGTTTACTTCGAAGAAAGCTGATTAAAAATTTATTAAAGTATCAAAATAAATGTAAATCATCTTTAGAGACGTCTAAATATAAAACTGAACTACTTACTCGCTTATGTAAATATTAAACTTTTCCTGATCACTCGATATGTATAAAATACCTCCAAAATGATTTGCCTTTGTGAAAATATATTATTTTTATCTATAAATTTTTTGGGTACTGAATCCTAAAAATAGAGGTACTTATTTTTATTTTTTCATGAAACATTTGAAGACTATACAAACTATATTAAAATATTTGTTTAACTGTTAATTATAATTTCAACGAATTTAAATTTTATGTCGGTGTCCATACATAGACCGACCATACATACAATATTAGAAAATGAAATGCGATTTAATATTTCAGTTACTCTTTATTATAAACGATGTCTGTTTTGGGAAAAATAAAGTATTCTTTAAACGAAACCGTAATAACCTAATTTTTTATAATCCTTAAATTTAAGTTTTACGTGTAAAAAATACTTAAAAAATGATTAACAGAACTTCATCATGCAATTTAAAGTTGTTTTCAAAAATAATGATTAATACTCGGATCTGCATTATTGCATTCAAATTAAAATATTACCTGATGTATTTATAGTTCAGTATCAACATTTTAATTATTTTTAATCATTATTATTAATAAAATATACTAAATATACAGTCTAATTTACGAGCGTTTGTTGTATATTATAATATATAATATAATTAAAAGTATTATGAACAATATAATGTTGTATTATAAGTATAATTAAGGGTCTTCCCTAAAATATCAGTTTTCTTAGAATCTTTTAGAAAATTTTAATATATATAATTTAAATGTGCACTTAGAAGTGTCCTCTTAACATGGATAAAAAAATTTTCATACTCTGTGGCACTAATTTTTAAAATATTCTCTGTTAAAGATTGTATATTTAACATATAGTTCGTATACTGGTCGATTTGGAAGCGAACGTTTTATTTGAAAACAAAAGCAATTTTGTTACTTTAAAAACTGAAAATCATTAATTGAAAGTATACTAATTATATACTATATAAACAAAATAATATCAAGCGGTATTCGTTATTAGCTACTTTTGATTGTTTTTAATTTAGTCTTCATGACTTAACAAGTAAAATATAACGAATCTGGAAAATGGCGCAATAAAATGTCTTTTGAATTTATGCGCTTGGATGAGTATTCCAAGGACTTACATTGAGATGATAACAAGCTGCCCGTTTTCATGTCAATATTATGCATACCAAATTTCATAACATTTGGATAATTAATTTTTAGATATTTGTGCGTGAAAATTGAGAACGATATTACATTAAGGAGGGTGCTTATTACAGACGCCACTAACTTGTAACTCGCCATTTTTAGAATTATCTTGATGATGGGCGGACAGGCAGACTTAAAGTAATGTTTTCAAGTAAAAATTTCGATTTCTTGTTTTTACTTGAAATGTACCAAGATCTGAAAAAATTGTTTTTAATAATTGTCCTGTCTGTTTTCTGTTCTCATAATATTTCGAGCCAAAGCAGTTACCGAACTTTTTATATTTTATATTTAAGCTTCGGTTGATTTGACTACTTATTTTCATGTTTTTTTTTTTAATAATTTTCTTGAAAATGGATCCAACGATTTTCTTCAAACTAAGTTGCTTTTCATCTTGTTTGTTTAAAATAATAATAATAAATATTCCTAGTACAAGTATATAGCAGTAAAAGAAAGTTCTTCACTGACGCATTTCAACAGATTTTTTTTAATGAGTTGAAATTAAAAATTCTGTAATAAACGTAAATATTTTTCATAAATATGTACGGGGTTTGATATACTTGAAATAATTATATGGTAATTTTTATTTAATTAACTCTTGAGCGTTTGACCTAACATGTTGCTTTAAGGACTAAAGTGAAGACCCTTTAATTATATTTAAATGTAGTTGTATTACAATTTCTGGACAGCAAATGTTACATATTGGGATGTATAGAGTAAATGATTAAAGCAAATAAATGTTAGAAGAAGGGATATAAAGGAATAAAAGAGGACGAACTTGTGAAACGTCAATTATGAGGTAGGAAAACAAATGGTGTATGGCTGTCGTTAATAGTCAAATCGAGGGATTGTTTAACAGGATATGAAATTCTACGTTCGACATCACAATCCAAATACACAGTATTCTAAGGAAAAGTATATGGAAATCATAAAAACAAGGTCATGATAGATCTAAAAGGTCATTCCACTAAAATACGAATGGGGCATAATTTTTTTTTTTTTATATTAAGGTTATCTCAAAATCAATTACTTTGCATATTATTTCTTGTTATTTTGAAAAATTTTTAAAGAGAAAGTTATATTAAGAAAAAAAAAAAAAAAAATTGTCAAAATCAATTAGAGCTACTGCGTGTTTTAAAATTATTTACAACACGCACTTAATTATATTTTTAACAAGATAATAGTTTTGTCCTTTAAAATTTTCAGTTAATTTTATTAATTTCAAGCAATTTTTGTACCTGTTGAAATATTTTATCCATTTATTCAAAAATATTCTAAAAGATTTTTAATAAAACGTGACCTGAATGCAGTTACCTGCCTATTTCGTTGGATAATCTTCTCTGGTTAATTCGAATAATGAAATGAATGTAAACAAAGAAGATATGAAAAACTTAGCTGAATTAATATTTGTATACTATAAAACTCGTCCAAATTTCAAGATTTCGACCAGAACATCTATCGAATTCCTAAACTTTCCCGTAACTTTAAAAGATAAAGGTATAATTTTGATAGGTTGCGATACTTCTATAATTTGGTTTTATTTAACAATATTTTTTGTTGTATTCTAATAAAAAAGATGATAAAAGAATACAAAATTTGGCATTAAATCTACGTTGGGTATCGTAAAAAATGTTTTTTATTTTTTCTATTAAAATATCAAAAAATTATTATAGTTTTAATAACATTGTGGAGAAATTTTAATTTTAACGAATCTCTTTGTATTTGTTTTCCGAACTTCCCTTGCAAGTCGATTTAGATCGAGGTTGATGAGGTTTTTGGATGAAAAACAAATAAAACAGAAGCTTGTCCTCCCATACCTCCATCTAGATGTATCTATCGATTTAGCCTCGTAATCCTTTTAAACGGGTTATTTATTCGGATTTGTTTTAAATAACAGCTAGTTAACTGCTATGGTTTTAGTCAATAGATAATGAAAATTTGATCAGCCGATCCGAAGATTATCAGCATTATACATGCTTTTTGTGGTTGGTTATAATTTGAACCAGCTTTTGAAAAATCTCAGTTAACGATGTAACGATAGTCATATAGCCGTAGGTACATCTAATTAATTTTTAAACTAACTTTTATTGAAAATAAATTATGCTTTTTATTTTTTACCATTTTTAAATAGTTGTGGAAGCATTTTGTAATTTAAATAAATTTAATTAATATTTAACTGTCAAATTTAAACGCAGTTTTCATTATCTTCCGAATGTCTAATATACCCCTGGATACAGTTAAAAAATGATGGGACATGTCAAAAAAGCCAAATAAAATTAAAATATTTCCTCAAAGATAACACCACCATCTTTTGACGTTTTTCTAAGATAAAAAAAATTAATAGTTTTTGAAAAAAAATGTTATTTGTTTATATGAGTTATATAGAAGATATTGTTTTCTTGAATTTTATTTAATATTATGCTACTTCCTGCAAAAATAACACACAGTGAATGGTATTTTCGTTTTTCTATCTTACATGAAACCAATGTTATTGTTTTTTTTTTGCATTCGAAAGAGCGTAATTCATTCTTTAATACTCCTTAATTTCAATAATTAAACTTTTAATTTTATATCACCTATCCAGCCTTAATCTTAAAATTTAAATTATTGTTTTTTAGTTTCTCTTTCAATAACCACACATTTAGTGATTTGAACCCGGTAATACAATATAATAATATTCATATATATAGATGGTTAGTTTTGAAATACTTGGTAATCAGATACATATGGTACCAGTAGAGTTTGTTCGTATCGTAAATACTAGTATTGAGTATAGAGACACAGGCATTCCATTCACCGACCGACCAATAGATTAGTGGTTTGTTTTTATAATATTCGTACAATATATTGATAGTAGTCGTTATATTAACTACACTCGCAGAAGACTGACTCTGACTGTGAGTAAAGTGTGTTTTGTGAACACTTTACGTATGTTCTTCTATGTTATGTTTTTGTAATCAACACAACTCGACTGCATTCTACATACTTTCATTCACCTGTGTGTACTGTGTTTATTATTCATGTGTATGTTTTAGTGTAATGTTTTTCTCTAGATTAACTCGTATCGTATGTAGTTCAATTATTCTGTGTAATAATACCTATTAGTGATTTTTTTTTTAAAAATTGTGACGATTTTCATAAATCAATTGGATTTTTATAAAATGCAGTTTTATATTTAGTACGGTGACTGATTCTAAATTTGATATATTTCATATCAAAATGTAAAATTAGATTCACCATAACAAAACTCAAAAATTAAATTAAAATTGATTCAAAAGAATTATGAATGTACATGTTATATTGCTTTTTTTAAAAGATTTTTTAAAAATAACTACAGATCCATGTTCGTGATGTAAAGACGTTTCAATTGAAGTATTAACAAAAATTTAGTATTCTTATTGGTTTTGTAAAGTAATGTCTAATCAGTTAGTAAAGTTTAATAGGTTTTTGAAGTTAGAATATATTAGGTTTTTGAAGTTAGATTATATAAATAAAATTTTGTATTCGGAACATATTTTATATTTTTCGTGTACTACTACAGTTTTATATACGTAAGGATTTGGATATTTTATTTATATTTTTTATATGCACAAAGTTTAACATACATGCATTTCTTATTTGATTATTATTTTAACTAATTAATCATTGATTATTGAATATTTTGATAAAAATATCGTCGATTCTTTATAAAAAGTATAAAAATATGATAATGGAATATCCGAAGTTATAGAAAATAAATTTTATTATTATAAAAGGAAATAACCCGTTGTTGAATCAAAAATTTAAAATATGTAACATAATATCTTTCAATTTTAGTACACAAATAACTGTAAAAATACATATCCAAATGTTGTGAAATTTAGTATGTACAGTATTGACATGAAAACCAAGTGCTTGTTGAAGAGTTTTTCGAGAAAAAAATTTCTAAGGTAAAAATCAAAATTTTGATTTTATATTTAAAATTGTTTTTTCCAGAAAAACTTTTCGACAAGCACTCCGTTTTCACGTCACTGATTTTTCGAAGTAATTTTCTTTTATCATTTGTCTTTTAACTAAGCAAATATAAATTTCTGAACATGGCCAGGAAATTTTTCAATTATCATCTTGGATAATTAAAAACAGTCAGGGTATTTCAAAAATTAATGTTCACCTTTAGAATGAAGTTAAAAATGTTAAAATATGAAAATGTTGGTATAAACATTTTTATTTCTATTGGCTCGACCGTCCCAACGGTAACATAATAATGAAACCAGTGAACTGAAATTTTCTTGAATGCGAATAATGAAAATAATCGTACGTATTCCATGAAAGCACTTTTAAACCCTTGGTATGACAAAAATAAAAATGGGGTTTTAAAATTTATTTCTTTAAGATAAACAATATGTTTAAGCACTAAACAACTATTGAAATTTGTCATAATTTTAGCTCACAGTCACCTAATTAATACATACATAATTAATTATATAACATACTGTTATATATCAACTTCTTCATAACCGTAATACATTTGTTATTGAAATTTTAGTTAATATAAATAGTTCAAACATTGATACGCAACCGTATGCCGGATATCCAAATACTGAACAGTATTAGTTGCTACCTTCACTTGTTTTTAAGAACATATTGATCTCCATAAAAATGTTATTTGCAAATTTAAATAGATATTTATTGAGAAATTGATTCGGTTTAAATTGTAAAAAATAAAAAGCTTTAAATATATAATTTTTTGGATATTTTTAAAATAATTAATCCCCCAAATTGAATACACGTTAACATAATTAAATTATTTCGTGTGTTTTTCCAAGTATCGAAGGGCAGACAAGATCCTTGAATGTAGTTCTGCATACGGGTATTATCAAAGAATAAGAATGTAACAAAATTTAAAAAAAAATGATTAATCGATTTTCATGTAATCGAATAGACATATGGAAATAAATGTATAATTTCCTTCCATTTCCATTTATTGTGATTATATAATATAGAAAAACAATCAGTCCATATTTATTGGTAATCAATTAGGGGATAAATAAATGTATACTAACACAACCCATTTATTTACAATAATTGAATTCCACCCACGTCTTATCAATATAAATACTAAAAAAAATACATATAAGTACAGAGTATTTCAGTTTAACTATTTTATAAAACAGTGTTAATTGTTTAAATACCTTACTTATTGTTGAATATATCAACGGATATCATTAGATTAAACTGACAGATGACAACTAATAGCTTATAACAACATGACGTCAAATCATGGCAGGTTTTAGGTCACATGATGTAAAAATTAAAACTATCGAAACATCTTTTAATTTGAATATATTTAAACAATAATTTGCTTTTATGACTTCAATTTAAAATATTTAAGTATGTTTCTACATAAATTTTATTTTTTGTCAAATTTCATAATTTATTTTTCACAAAAAGTACTATATTAAGTGATTTTCTCAACTCAAACTAACGAAAATAGTTTAGTTAAGTGATCCTATCAATTCCACGTTCAATATTATCTTAATTTCCAAACTTTAAACGAAATTTGGCATATCCTTTTGTGTATTGAAACGTTTAAATTAAATTTCATTTCAAAACGATAAGTTTAAGTTGTATACGTTAAATAAAAGAACAAAAATCTATTGGCATCCGCTAATAGAGAATTTTATGCAGTTGGTGTTTAAAATGTGAATATCTATCATCCCGCTTATGGGAGTCTAGTTAGAAGCATCGATTTTAAAATGTTACAACAAACAAATTTTGTTTGAATTAAGCTTTCCATAAACTGAGTAAATTTGTGACAATTTTAGTTGCAAACATAAATACGATCTAAAATAAGACTAACGGAGTTATTTTTCTATACATTAATGTAGTGTTGTCTAACTCTGATGATATACGATAATGAAGTGAATGATCTCAAGGCCTCAAAAAAAAGCTTTATTCAATTTAATTCTTTACCCATTCAACAATACATAATTGTACACAATAAATCAAATAATTATACCCCATCAAAATATTGACGGGGAGGGGAAGGTATGCAGCTATGGCTGACTGTTTAAGTAACTATCCCAGTATTCAGTTTGTGCAAACCAAATGTAAAACCATAGAAAACCATCGGTAAGGATAACATCCAATACAAATGATAAAATGCCTTCCGATTATCACTGAGGAAGTGATTCGTTTCAGGATGTGAAATACACTAAATACTAGGATCACGTACATTTAAATAAAAGCTGTAAAATTACAGCAGAGAAAAAAGGTAAGTTTCTCTGTTGAATCGATCGATGCAAGAACAAAAACAAAAGAAAAATACATTTATCAATCTAAAATTAATAAAACATAATTAAAATTTAAATCGACTATGTATTATCGATTAAGACTGAAAAGTCTTATTTAAAGGGAGAAGTATCCTTTCTGCACAAATATAAATAACTATACATAAATATATTATTGTGCGAAGCACTCAGTAAACAAAGAGTGCTTGTCTATAATTAATTTTCAAGAAATGGAAAATCATGTCCAAGGCTCACAACAAAACTTCTTCTAATGAGTATGGACAAATATTTAATAAATGCTTTATCACTGCAGTCGCAAAGCTCGATCTATCCTTCTCTATTATACATTTTATTGTTTTACTATTTGCAAATTTATTATACAGACGAATTGTCTGATTACTAGGTCCAAGATCTACACATTTGTAACTGCAACAGGGGTGCAAATAACTACGCTGTTGTCTTATAAAACGAGTTTTACTAATTATTAGAAGAAAATGCTACTAACTCACCTCCACTACTTTTACTATCGTAATAACAACGTACATACACATAGACGAAAATAAAATAATTAAGAGTCCAAAATTTATATAGCCTCAGTTCTTCATAAACAAGATATACAAATGTTTATTTTGATAAAATGAAAAACTTCTAATTTTAACTGACACACCTTGTATACTATTTTCTATCAATAGCGTTTGTGTTTGATTGGCTTACATGAAATATACGTACCGCCTGTCAATTGATTTTACTTTTAATAGTAAAATATATATATATATATAAAGTGAAAAAATATCAAATCAAAAGAAATAAATTCCTCTATCGATTCTAAATTTATTTTTACGAATATCAGAATTTTCCAATTTGATAATGTTGCATGTTTGATTTTCAATGTTACAAATGGTTTTGCATAATAAAAAATCTGATTTAGTTACAAAGCTTTTTCGATCGTTTAAATTACTTGTTTTAAACCATCATATATATTTTTAGGTTATTTTACTTTAAATCCTCGATACTCATAAAAACATCAAAGAAATATAGCATTAGTTTTAATGCGGTTGTTAAAGATCTCGTGTTAAAAAATTTGTATTCACCGCTATATCTACGTCTTGCGAGGACTTGAGACTTATTCATAGAAGTCTCAAGTCTCTCTAGACAATCTCTAATGCAATGTATATTGTATTTTTTTTCAATTTTCTCGCACAAACAACTCAAACTTCCGGAAAATCTGAACAAATATTTTGAATGAAAAAATAAATGATTCAAAGAATAGATTCACGGATATCTAATACATACATACGAAAATATGATTCCTGATTTGGATTTTCTAATAACTTATAAAGGAGTTAATATTTGTATGATTGAATAATATGTTATAAAGTTAATTATTTTGAAGACAGACTAAACAATTTTAAATGTTACAATCAATGATAGATGCAAGAGTATATTATTTACTTTTTTTTCTCAATAACAACTTGAATAGTTTTCAATATAGAGAGCTTCAGTATTATGTGAAATTTTGTTCACATGTTTTAATACCATTAACATTAAAAGTATAAATAGCGTGGTGAAAAATGAAAAGTATTCTAAAAAGAAAAGAAAAACTTCATGTGAAATGTAGAAATAGATTCGTAAATTCAATTATAAAGAATTACAGATTTTTTTTTTTTAGTTGCTTGTAGAGATAGAAATCTTGACGTCATAACGTATCATTTGCTATATCATGTTGTGTGTTGTATGTATATAAATTACCTGTGTGGTTTTTCATTTTAGGAAAATTTTCTACATTGTAGATAGAACGTTCCCCCAGGGATGATTTTTTTACATTTTATTTTACATTCTGCTACGATCTAAACATTGATTGTAAAATATTTTCGTGTAGCTGTCAAAAATATGGTGTTTGCTTTCTAAACGAATGGTAATTCTTCATGTTTCATCAACTGATGGAAATTATCTAATTTTTTCCAGGTCTGAAATTTAATAAAGTATATAAGGTTCTTTTTAAAAAAATCTAAGTCCTATCCAAAAACAAAAAATCCAAGAATACTTAAATTTGAGAGCTAGTATGTGGCGAATCCAAACACTTTACGAAAAAATGTTTCAAAGAAAAGTTGTTTAAAAAAAAAAAAAAAAACAATTTTTAAGTTTTAATTTTTCTTATATCCCTTATGATTAAAATATTTGGTCATGAATTTAACGTATCGATCTTGCTCATTCATGAAATTGATCTTACTTCTTATGCCTAGAATACACCACCAAAATTTCTACTCAACATATCTTTTCGATGTCGAGTTATTTTGATTGTAGGTGGAGGGACGGGAAAATAGAAATGGAATTTTTAGATGATTCTTTGAATACCTATGGAAATTTTGTTTGTGCGGTAAATATTTACTTAATTAATATACTCTGACATATTATATATATGGCGTATATAAATTTCATTATTTTGATTCCAAAATTTGAAATATACGTTTGTAATCATCGAACCAAACAAAAATTTCACTCTATAGAATAAAATTATTTATTCATTCGAATAAAAAAAAACCGTTATTCAAGGACATAACACATACATTATTGTCGATTTTTCCATTGGGAAAATATTACATTTACTATGATATAAAAAATAAATTTTTATTTTTAGAAAGTGTGTTAAAATTTATTTTACATTTCTGCTTTTATCAGTTCTTAATTTTTTTACAAGAAAAAATTTTAGATAATGTGGTTGATTTTCGATTATGTCCAAAATAAAAGAAAGTCCATAACATTTCTATTATTAAAGTAAAACTTCTTTATACATGATTTGTTAAAGTAGATAGGAATATAAGCTTTTAAGTTCGAAATATTTCTATATTAATTAAAATAAATTAATTCTATAAAATTTTAAAAAGAGGCAATGATTCTGCAATTTTTTGAACAGCTTAATGTCGCTGAAAATTATTTATTTGAAGAATTTCTTCGTAGTAACTACATATTTGATATATTTTATGCTACTAATATTTAAATAGCACCAATATTTTTACTCAACTATATACAGAGTATTTAAATCATGAATCCTTGTTAAATGTTATCTTATTTTGAACAAAAATTATAATTTGATACAAAAGACAATTTATGTTATAAAATTTATTTTTTTTATTTATGTTATAAAATTTGTTATCATATAACTATTAAAGTTATTTTTGATAAACCTATAATTAGGCTTTTTAAAAAAAAAAAAAATTTTTTTTTGTTTTACATCAAATTAAACATTGCTAGATTCAGTACGAAGCGCACCTCGATAGTTTTCGGACCAAAGTTTTTTACGTCACACGTTGATAATGCTTGTATTTCGAAAGATTATACAGAACATACAATCATGGTTTTTCATCAACATATGGTGTCATGAATGTTGTAAATTAGAATATTTTGATGACATTATTGTTGGTGGCCTATCCATGATATTATACTTTCAAAACACAGTTATTTTTATAATAATAAAAAAAATAATATATTATTACAAGAAAATTATACAAACACTAAAATTATTTTAACAATATAACGTCAAGTATCGTTAATGTCAGTTTTTTTTTTAATTTTATCACTTCTAAAGTGTTAATAATTTTTTTTTTTTGTATTTACTTATTTATTTTAAAATACCTAATTAGATAGTTTCTAATCCACATTTATCCATTGTAATTAAGTTTTACTTTATGAACATTAACATAACATAAATCAATAAAAAATGTCATTTTTAAATAGTTTATTTCCCGTTTCATGTTTGGAAAACATTAGCATATTATATAGGTACGTAGTTACGTACTATTTCAAATATAAATATTTAAAAGCTGTTGTTTACTTTAAAAAATACTTGTAGAATTTTTACTATTAAAAATTTTATGCTATTTAACAATGTTGGGGTCAAATTGTATTTATATGCCTCCATTGTAACTATATAAACACTGTTATTACTTTATTTAAATAAATAAACAGTTGGTTATTTATTTTTAATGTCAACAATTCTTCTAAAACTAAACCTTGACTTCGAAAATTAGAACCAATTTTTTCCATTTAAAAGCTTTTAAAATATATTCAATCTGAAAAGCTTATTTGGAAAGATGCCCCATACTTATGAAATTATAAATAAATTATTGGTTCACTTATTTTTCCCCCTTATTGAAAATTTTAAATTTAAAACTTATACAATCATTTTTTTGTACCCTCATTGATTATTGACCAAAATACCATGGAAGTATTCAAAAAATAAAAGTAAACAATAAAATTCTATTTTAAATTACCATTGCATCGTTATCCAAAAATTGTAATAATGCGATTAACTTTTGAGAATTATTAAAGAGAACTCTACTATCTCCAATTTCCTAGATGAAAATATTTTGTATTTTATAAATACGTATGCAAACCGTCACCAAATTAGCAACGCGTAACGTCTCCTCAGAGAATCAATGCAACTATCTTATTTATACTGATGATGACTACTTTGTAGTCGAAATACGTATTTATAAAATACAAAATATTTAGATATAGGAAATTGGGGCAAAATATTGAAATTTATTCGAAAAATCTTTGAGTTCTCTTTAATAATTCTCAAAAGTTAATCGTTTTATTACAATTTTTGGAAACTTAAAAATTGTATTAGACAATATATATAAATACCTTTTGTTGCACTTTTTTTTTTAAAGGAATTTGATTTTTGAAATTCACTAAATATATTTCAGCAAAGTTTGAGCCTTCTTTCAAGATGCCAAGCATAAGGACGTTGATTTGACAATCGGAAAATAGCAATTTTTATTTAGCAGGGACAATGATAAGGGGAGGGCATGACCTTGAGATTTTTTTTTTATGATATCGCGTTTAATTATTGTACCTCCCATTTCAAAAATAACACGCGACGCTCATTCATTTCGGAGAAAATA
This sequence comes from Chrysopa pallens, assembly GCA_020423425.1. NCBI lineage: Eukaryota > Metazoa > Arthropoda > Insecta > Neuroptera > Chrysopidae > Chrysopa > Chrysopa pallens. Next base: position 106,186,798 of record CM035592.1, on the reverse strand, counting down.
ACGTTCAAAAATTTGTGTTTAAACTTTTACATTGTATAATATACTAATATGGACTTTTAATAGTAAGAGGTTAGATAGCCTAGCTTGTAGAGGAACTGCGTTCAAAAATAATGTTTGAGGTTCGATTCACGTTGACAACTTTTTTATTTTTTTTATATTTTTAACTCATAATGTATAATAAATTTATTTATTGTTAACTGTAAAAAAAAAGTTTTAAACAGTGGTAATCAGGAACTATTAATAGAATATTGTCCTCGCCACTGACACTACTTTATAATAGCAGGGAATGTCGACACAAGATGCAACCTGTTACATTCTGTATATTTACTGTGTTTAGAATATCATAAGAAATTAGACCGTTTGTATAACAATGTATGGATTGACGTGTTTGTTACTCTTTTGTTGTATATTGTGGTTTGTATACTCACTTCACACTATCATTGCTACAGCTGATAGTCACAGTTCAATCATATGCCACACGATATTTAAGTGGTGTTTTCCAAAACATAAATGATTCATACATGTATGGTTGGTAGCAGCAGTATACATGTATATGCATAGATATAGATAAACCTAGAGGCGGTATTTGTAACATTTAATACCGGATAAGAATGATTAATCTTGTAATAAAAAATAATAATGTAAAACTATAGACTTTAGAATAATGCGCTCAATTAAATTACTCATATAATTATTTGAATTTTAACTAATAAATAAGATATTATAATCGACATTATTTTTACTTCTATGTGGATAATAGGACGTCTTATCAGATTCTTACGTGAAGAATTTGATTAGATGATTTTATTTGTAACACATATGTAAGTATGCATCTATTTTCAATTTGGGAGAACTTAATTTGGAAGACTTTGCCTAGAAGAAAACTTTCTATATGTCCAATTGAATCTTTTTGAAAAACTATATTTTCGAACGAATCACCTCGAGAAATGTAAGAATAACGAGAATGAAAATTTGAATGATGATAAGATTTTTTTCTCTTTTACTCGAATTGCAACTAAATCGAAGTTTTTCTATTTATATTAAAAGCTTACGCTAGTAGCTTGTTCATTATTTTATAAAAATTTGAAAATTAAATCAAAATGTTCTAAAATTATTAAAATCCGCTGTCAAGTTTTATATCATCTAGAGTTTAAAGAAAAAGCTTTTGCCTTACGATTTTGTTATAAAATAATATTTTGTGTTTGTCTTTTTAGAGAACAGTTTAAACCTTGAATAAAAATTGTAGTTATAAATTTTGGATTTGAGCTACTCATTTAATTTTACCTCTAATCCTGGAACACAATCAGTTTATTATTACTTTAGAACTGATGGGATTCAAGTTTAAGTTAAACGCAAAAAAAGATTAAATTGAACAATTTATTATATATATATATATATATATATATATATATATATATATATATATATATATATATATATATATATATATATATATATATATATATATATATATATATATATATTTATATATATATATATATTTATATATATATATATATTTATATATATATATATATTTATATTTAGATATATTTATATATATATATATATATTTATATATATATAAATATATATATATATATATATATATATATATATTTATATTGATATATATATATATATATATATTTATATATATATATATATATATATATATATATTTTTTTTTTTTTTTTTCTCTTGGAATTTGTATACATTAGGATTTTGTGAAATTCTCTGATAAACGTATGTTTGATTATACATTTTATGTCAATGAATTTTTTTGCGGTTGCAGTTTTGGTGTTTTTTTTACCCCAAAGTGAATTTTTTCTTAGAATTCCACTTGCATTCTTTCTTGGGTTTTGGTTGATTTATTAATTTATTCTTGAAAGTTGTGGGGAAGCGCCATTCAGTCTGAAGTTTGTATTATTTTTTTAATGATAAAAAAATATGGATATTAGTTATGTTTTTCAAAATTGTCTTATAGATTTTATTACCGGTATAATTTATTGTATCATATAAAAACTAGACGCTGCTCTGGCTTCGTTATTTTAAATAAGAGTCATAAAAACAAAGAATCTTTTTTATTAAAATTGTTTGCGATATAATTTTTATTTGAAACTTTTATTTAGCTCTTACCCTTTTTGACCCAACTCAACTCCCACCCCTTTCAAATGTTTAAAAGCTGATAACCTCCAGAACTAAGCTGTCCTAAAATATTGTTTCCGTACTTCGTATGTGCTGATTTGTACATTTTAAAAATCTTCCTTTTCTCATGAACTTATCCAGTATAAAAAAGAAAAATCAACACATGTTTCGTTCAATATTCAATGTTTTTGATTTTAAAAAGTGTCTAATTAGGCATTAATAATGGACGATATATACTTTTTTATCCATAAATACTAAAACCAAATCATATTACATAATTAATTTATACTGAAAAACAAACCGACAGGCGTATACTACACAAATTATTAAAATTTAAATTTGTTTCATAAAGTGGGTTTGTTGCAATATCTTTGCAGGAAAATAGATCAATATTATACCTGTGTTTTTGTTAACACCTGTGTGTATATCTGATTTATTCACCAAATATAAATTACAGAACGTCACTCCTTTAAAAAAATGTTACGGAATAAATTGAAACTTTGTACTTTTATATTTTGAAACCAAATTGCATTCCTTCTTAGCCCATTATTTGTCCATGGGAATAAATTAAGAATTGGATATCCTCAAATTGATTCATTCTAGCGATAAGACCTTAGTTTGGCCATTTTCTAAATCTTACGATATCAAGAATGGGATTTCATTTTGAACACTGGCAATAAATCTTGTGGAATTGTTTAAATTTAGCACTAGTAAATCTATCTTTGCTACGTTTATTGCTCAAATTTTTTAACATCAAGAGGGTATACGGTAGAAATATTCGCCTTTTTTACCCCTTTCTAAGTATAATTGAGGTAATTTCTAGAGTAAATAAATATTCGTTTTACATAATTTATATCAAAAAAATTATAGTAAATTGACATTCGACTCACAAAAATTTTTTTTTATTAGAATGCCTAAAATTGTTTTATTTTATTAAATATACATTTGTTTGTGTATGAAAATTCAAATGTATTTTAACGATTATAGAGTCATCTATGAACCACAAACTAATTTAAATCTTCATATGATTCTATTTGCAATTACGTTAATTTAATCTCGCATATATAGTTAAATATTTATGTACACCACGGAGTGTCTAAAGGCTTAATGAAGCGATTTTCCTGAATATGATAAACTTGTCTACTAAACTTAAAATTCGACGATGCATTCGAACGTTACAGTTGAACGTAAACAGAGGCTGATAGATACATAGACACCGGCAAACTAAACGTAAAATTTTGGACTTACAACTTAGTCCCTCCCTTAAAAAAAAATCTCAATTTCAACGTCGATTACTGTGATTCAGACACGTTTCTTTAATATAACTTTATTTTATTCATTCTACTAATTAAAATCGTTTATTTTTCGTAAGTGTAAGTCCACTCTGTTACTGTTTCTGTATACTTTTTTTTTTTTTGCAAAATCCCGCCCGTATATTTAAAATTTAATTAAGCATATAATTGAACAAACACTTTTTTTTTTCAAACACATACAATTTTGTTTGGGGTGTCAATTAGTGTCAAAAACGTTTAATTGATTCAAAAATTTATTTAGGTTCATTTTTTATATGTATTAAAATATGTCACGCAATATTATATAATACATTACATAACTTACGTAAAATTAGTGTTAAAATAAAGAATAATTTCCGGCTACATTTAATTTGATTTAAAAGAATATACTTTTTTCAGAAAATAAATATTATTATTTTTTATTATAAAAAGTGAAATTCTGTTCTAAATTGATTGTTTTCAGTACTACTTACACTTAATTTACTTTTCTTTTTTTAAATATAGTTTGTGTGAAATTCTCACCGTCATGGACCTAAATATACTTAAAACAATGTATTTTATTGTTTATTTTGTTTATAAAAGAAATTGAGTTTTAATTGATTTTATGTTCTATTTGTTTTAAAAAAAATTTAGACACTCTAAATATTTTAGGCTGAATGTATTTAAGTGAATTTCTGGTTTATTCAATTAATTATTATAATCGACATGTATAAAATATGTCAGACTACATTAATTTTAGCCTAAAGTTTGTAACGCTAGAAAATATTGAAGTCACAAACGAAATTTTGCTATACGAGTATGTGTTCATAAAATCACGATTTCTGTTTGTCCGCCCGTCTGCCTGTCCGTGATCAAAATAAATCAAAAACGAAAATAGATAGTGATTTTATAATTGGTGACGATTTCTAGGCATAAAAAGTGAGTGTAAGTTCGTAAATCAGCAAAATTGGTTTATTGGGTTTAATGGATCCATGACCCAACTTTTAAACCATAAGATATAAGAAAAATAAAATACAATATTTTTTTTTTTTTGAAAACAAACAACTTTTATTTTGAACATTTTTCATCAACTGTTTTGATTTCAAACTTTTTCTAAATAATTTTAACGAGTAATTTCCATTAGAATTTCAGTTATTTGCGAACTAAGTTTCGCGTCAATCTAGTAAAATTATAAAACTAATTTGTCTAACATAATGATTCTACCTACCACGAGCTCATCTACAATGCTATATATATATATATATATATATACAAACAACATTTGCCATGACCACGTACTTATTTTGAATAACTGCTTAAAATTCAATATTCTCAAATTTTAATACATAGATAATGCATTCATATATATATATATATATATATATATATATATATATATATATATATATATATATATATATATATATATATATATATATGAATGTATTATCTATGTATTAAAATTTGATATATATATATATATATATATATATATATATATATAGATATATATATATATATATATATATATATATATATATGAATGCATTATCTATGTATTAAAATTTGAGAATATTGAATTTTAAGCAGTTATTCAAAATAAGTACGTGGTCATGGCAAATGTTGTTTATTTATTTATTTTTTTAAAATATAATTGTCACTTTCAATAACATTTTGACAAGAATAATGATATCATTAGATAGATTTATATATAAAGATGTAATAACAATGTCAATGACGTCACATCACAGTCAATAGATGCTATGAGTTATTTTATGATGTATCTATACTATAATAATACATTAAGGTTGTGCCAACATGAGACCACTTTTTGACAGACTTTGTCTATTTTTTTCACAAACTTGGAAAAACGTTATCGGTGCGATCCTGAAGTTGAAGAAGTTTTTTCATTTAGATCGCAAGATTGTTTGTTACGCTAAAAGTTCGCAATTTCGAGGGCCACATGTTCTATTCAAATAACTGGCATGTAAATAACTGTCGTATTTTCTATTAACTCATGTACTTTTTCTGCCCTAACTTGAGTAACACAAGATCAATTTTCACATCTTGCCCATAATTTTGAATTGAGACTGAGGAATTTTTCTTTTGCTAAATTTTCTATGCTCAAAACTTGTCTACATTTATAACAATAGTAAATGCTAATAATATTTATCACATATATAACATTTATAATATAGTAAAAGCTCTGACCAGTGCCAGTTTTAGCAATTAACATTACAATTTTTTGCGGGTGATTTAACAAGACGTTGTAAAATTTTAAACCGTAAATTAAATTCAATCCACAGTGTCCTGTTCAATTTCGAGGTATATAATTGAAAAAGAAATAAATGTATATTTTCTGTGAGATATATATTTGAATATCTTCAAAAGTATTTAACTGTATCATAAAAAATCATAGCACCTTTTTTATTCGTATTTTATCAAAGAATATTACAAAAAATTGCTAGTTTGGAAGAAAAAAAATTCCTAGTAAGTCCTGAAACAATTAAGATTGAATCAATATGACTCCGAGGTGCCACCATTTATATTATCAGTAAGACAATTGGAACAGACTCGCGTAAAACATAATAATTTTTGATACGCATGCGCCGATTTCTACTAACCTATTTGTACATTATCATTATTTTAGATTGAATTTTAAAGAATTTACAATTCCTTAAGATTCACAATACTTTTTTCGTTAATTTTTTTTAAAATTTGGTGGGGGCCGATTAGTAGTGCGTACTGTGCCTACAGCTAAAAACAGGGCTAGTTCGCTCTGACTATACTATATCAAATGATTTTACGCTGGAACTACCTTTAACGTTGGGTATTTTCAAAGTTAGTCAGTCAGGTATAGACTAAACAAAACAACTACAGGTATCATGAATATAATGATCTATAGTAGCACATCATAACAAACCATGGTATTATTTCTTCATAAATATTAATTAGTCAATTTGAATATGAGGTTAATTTGTTGATAGTAGAAAATCAATTGCTTTATTTTAATTTGAAGGAAATCTAAATTTAAATACATTCAATTTTTTTTCAAGATTCTTAAATATGAACTTAACGTTTTGAAATTGAAATGCAAATTTTATTGAAACTAGTTTCTATTATTTGTTTTCTCTTTTTTTTTCTTTCTAATTTTAATATACAATTAAACAAAAGTTTAGTCTTACTTTATAATGTATCTTGCGCCACCTTTCGTAACAAATTTTATAAACGTAACAAATTTTTAATGAGTATTTCAATTTAATCATTATAAATTTTATTTATTTTATCACCTTAAAAAAATATGGGCTATTTACTCGAAAATATGGACTTCAGTTTTGTATAGAAAGTCAACAGTGGCAATGTTCTGCAAGCGGATTTTATGACCTCTAGAACAAAATTTATATCTTATTTGTATTTCGAATAGTTTTCACTATTTTGAGGAGATTCCCAAGGGAAAATTTTTTTAAATCTTTATGGGTATAAACATTTACAAATTCCCCAAATTGGACTAAAGGGTTGAAAACTTGGTATGTAAATGAATTATTTTAAAAAATGTGCCTTTTGGTAGTAAAGACTCCCAAGATCCCTTTCTCTCTGTACCAAATCACATTTATCGTTCTATAGTTTTTAAGGATTTGTACAACACCACAGCGTCTCCAAATTGAGCTACAGTTTTCAAATCGGGGAGAGTTCAGTGTGTGCCAAGGCTGTGTCTTTTGGAGGTATTAATTTTCTATATCTTCTTGACTTTTTTATACCACAAAGTTCTACAGTTTTCAAATCAGGGAAGAGTTCAGTGTGTGCCAAGGCTATGCCTTTTGGATGTATTAATTTTCTATATCTTCTTGACTTTTTTATACCACAAAAATGTTTTTTCTCCTCTTTTTCACATGTCCTCGGTTCTTAAAAATTGATTTTATGCAGGTTGAGTTAGTTCGAAGGTTGTATTTGGATGTTTAAAATTTCCAGGTAGCAAAATACCATTTAAATAACAAATTTTTAACAAACAACAGTGTTTTTAATTTTTCTCAATTCTTTAAAATTGATCAAAATTTATTATTATAATAGCATAAAATATCTAAAGTCCTTGACGATTGGCTGACTATAACTATATAAGTCAAATAATTTCAGTTAGTATCAAAGAAGCTGTTAGTTTGGTTAATGTCCAAATAAACTAAATTTTCAATATTATTAAGCCTCTTTACTATAAAAAACAATCTAGAGGAAAGTGTTTCTACTTTCTCAATAGCTCTACATTTTTAAGTTTAAAAGGCGAAAGGTTTTTTATATAACTGTTAAAAGAAAAAGTATACGGTGGCAGATAAAGTATTATTATTAAGAGTAAGAATGTAGTTGTTAAGGGGCAAGCGGCTATTAAAGACTTAATTTTATTTAGGGTTTCTTTATAACTTTTCTATGATTTCGATCAATAAAATATGTCTAATTGTGGTATAATGTGGTACTTTAGGTTTCAAGGATTTTTTAAAAACATTTGATTAAAAGTAATTCGCCTCCGAATCTTAAGGTGGAAACTTGAAATCTTTGTTTTCTTTTAGATATCGTATGAAATCAATTTAAAATGATCTTGATGAGACTAGACGTGTGTTTTTAATGTTTGTATTTTCAATTATTTATCTATTGTTCTTTGTAAAAAATTATATAAACTAAACAAATTTAAGGATGTTTCGGAAGTATATTAACATGATACGAGACAAATGAAAATAGTAGAACGTTCATCATCCCAGTCTAAATCACCTGTATAAATTACAACCCGATTAACTTAATTGTTAAAAACGCATTGCAATTAAAAAAAAAATTGTAATTTTACATTTAATCTTACAGATATTCATTAGTCGAACACACTTATTTTTATTAACTGAAAAAAAAGCTACCAGAAATTTCATAATTAGTAACTTGTACTAGAGAACTAATTGAGAATACCAGCATTAGAAATATATCACTATTTTACGATGTTGACTGGATTTCATAAAATTATAAATTTATTTAATGTATTAAAGGAAATTAAAATAAAAGAAAAAACATTTTAAATCATACTTCTAACTATTCGCAATGTGCTCTAAAATAATTTAACCATAAGTTACAGATTAAAACAATAGAATATATTTTTCTGTTTGAAGTTGAATTCAATTTTGCAACAATTGCTTTTTATAAAAGATTTAAAATATTAATAATTGCTTTAAAAAAGCGTTAAAAACAAAAAAATTCTCATAATTTCGAAATTTACGATTCTATGATTTAATGAAACTGAATTGAACATTTTTATTTTTAAATAACTATAATCGTCCATTGAAGTAATGGGTTCATTTCATACACTTTTTCCGCCACTCGTATCTCCCAAACATCATTATCACATACTCAAATCCATAAATAGACCAAATATTTGTTTTGAGTTAATTTTATGCTAACAAATGATCTCTGACAAAAAAGATGTTAAAATTAATTTTACAATTAATAAATATTTAAACATAAACTGGTATTTAAAATTTAACAGAAGTTAATTAAATTACAATAAATATTGTATTTTAAACGAATCAATACAAACAATACTTATTCTTAGAAAAAAAATACTTGCAGTAGATACATTTATTTAACATAGATAAATATATCATAAAAACTTTTTTGTTTTGTTTAGTAGAATTTGTTTTACATTTTATGGTGTCTACCCCACTACATACGTAATCAAATAGACGTAATAAAATATTTTCTATCTTTGTCTATGTTATTTTTAAATGCCGAAACGCATTATTAGTTTAGTGTAAGATAGCGGAGGTATTTCTAAAAATTATTCATTTTTATCGTATTTACAAAAATTGATCTGGTTTCCCGGTCACTGTGTCCCATTCACTAGCGCAAAAGCGTTCGTTTCACACATCTCTCGCGCCTGAACCTGTTATTCCTATAGCAAGATACTGCGTGATGTCCTGTATTTAGAAATGGCTTCGCAAGCGCACCTTGCTTACTGGGACTTCATGGATGGTATATGACTATATTGTGTATAACGACTGCTAAACCATTTAACTGTTCCCGTTGAAACTGGCCATGGTACAGTTGTAAAGAATAGTAGGTCTCTAAAAGGACACTTTCGGTTAATCTATCGTTTTCACTTGTAGATCATGTCTTCAGAACGATGAATCCTCTATTCACGCCATTTTCACCTGTAGGAATCTCCAAGGTGTTAAATATAGAATGTTCGGATCTAAAATTCTGGTTCCATCCACTATGGGAACAATCCCGACGGAGAACGACGAGGGCTTTTTCCGTGACCACTAGTCTCGATAATATCCTGTAACTTTATCTGCTCTGAATGGTACTTTCACTGCACCTTGGGTCAGTAGGAGGCATCACTCTAATGTGATGGAATGTTTTAAAGGAAGAGACAGAGAACCAAAAGGTACAGGTACAAAAGATGCAGCTGCAGTTCCACTTTTATAGTCTAATTTACTTAAAACAGTCATTTATAAAATTTCATACTTTATATTTTAACAGAATTAAAATTTATGCGACAAAATACGGATTCTTAATATTTGAGCAATTTTTGACAGAACCTAGTCCCTGATTTTTACATAATCGAGTGATATATCCTGCCCTTACTCTATATATTGCCTCTAGAGAAGTATGTTGCTATTCTTTAATCCTTAAACTTGGTAGTTTCACACTGTTGAAATTGATTTTTGAAATTTATGTAACTTAGTGTTTCGACTAGAATCGATTGACGTATTTAAATATTTATTATTCATGAATTCATCATACTGTTGATTCCTAAATTGTATTTAAAGATTTACTTTCCGATATTATATTGATTCATAAATTTTAAACTAAGAAACCCATTATCTATTAATAAAACATTAGAAACTAAATAATATAATCGATAAAGTACAGAAAGTAACAGAAAAACCAAATAGTAATTTGCCATTTAATTTACAATGTAAAAAATTTACAAAAACTGAATATCTTAATATGAATTTCACATTTTAAATTGGTATTCAGATAAATATTTCGTTAATGAAGAGCTTTCGGTAACACTAACCCAAGTAAAAGTTTTCCGACCGGCCATTTTGGGGAGAGAAAATCGTAGTAGTTTTTAAGCGGATGCTCTTATTAAAATAACAAATTTACATGTTTCTTAATTTTACCTAAAAACGTAATCTGTAATTTAACGTATTATTTCAACGTCTGTTCAAAAATTACGGTACTTTTTATTTAAGAAATATGCAAAAACTCTTAAATTTTTTAGGAAATAACTATTGAAAATGCTCTGCAACTCTGACTCAATCTTTTGTTTGGACAGAAATTTTTAGGAAATTCATTTTAGTGCGAGAGCTAGTCAGCAATTAAGGAGGCGTTTGATGCAACATGAAAATTTGTTAAAATATTTTAAGCTATATTTTAACACAGAATCGAAAATCGCTTTGACAGACAAAGGAAATTACAATTCAAACTAACACAAATATATTTTTCGAAATCTACAAAGTGGCAAATTGAGATTTGGACAGATGATCAAAACTGCGAGTACCCTTCAACTAGGTGTTCGCTTTTAGACAATATTAAATATGATTTACACAAATTTCCATGCTACTCTTCAAAAATCTGCTCATTTTGATCAGCTATTGGATTTATTTTCTCTTAATTTATAAAACAGTAAAAACTATTTGAAAAATTGGTTAGAATATTTCCATAAATTACAAGAGTCTCTAAGAGTATTTTGGGGTATTTTGAAAAGCAGTCTCAATAAAAAAATATATTTAATTATACATAAGATATTTAACGTTTTTTATGTAAAAAATGCTATAATAGACTCGTTGTCTTCCCATCATATCATAAATAAATACACTTCTAAAAATTTGTATATGATTGAATTGTCGTTACTGTAATAACTTTTTTCTCTTTGAAAATAATGAAAAGTGTGTTTTTTTCTTTTTTGGAGCCTGTAAAATTTTCGATTGCTCCCACAGAGATCTATCAATATGTAGACTGTGGGGAAAACTGAAAATTTTACGTACTCCGACACATAAAATCCCACTAATCATAAGTTTGTAACACTAATCATAACTAAACTATATAAAAATTTTTAGAAGTGTATTTATCAACGACTTGATATAATTACGAGCATTCCAGCCCATAATTTAAATTAAAAAAATTTTTTTTTCATTTAAAATAATAACTACTAAACTTCTTAATATTTTAATTTTTAAATACTGTATCATTCTGTATTCAAAATAAATAGTTAAAACATACTTTGAACTATATATCCAGATATAGAAACTTCAAGTGTAATCAATAAGTGAAATTAAATGTTAATGAAAAACCAGTAACAAATAATAACCAAACCAGAATTACTGCGTGTGTGTGTCTGTCTTATGTGCGTCATAGTGTTAATGTATGAGAAATTAATAATGAAATGTATTATCTATCGTAACAACTATATGTGATGTGAACAGAAGAGAAAATATTTAGGTATTTATTTAAAAAAGATCATGTTAGAAGTGACATGTGGAAATGGTACAAAAACAACAGATGATATATGCACAAAAAATAAAATCATGACATCGAAGGTATTACCCCACACATCATCACATCTTGTGGACAATAATAATATGCGTTTAATAAAACAACAACGTTCATGTGCAGGGGGTAACATAGCTACTGCTAAACCATCAAGTATTTCAAATGGGACCACACAAAACGGTATACATCCGATTAATGGTATTAATAAAACTATTAATACGGTCAATAGTCATTCGACAAATAATGGGCTAAAATCAAGTGTTAGAACGTCTAAGAATCATCTGAAATTTAATAAGGTAATGGCTTTTTACATTTATTATCAATATTGTGGAATAATTTTGTACTATATGGGGTTTAGCAGGGTTTTTTAACTTGTCAAGTCCATTTCAGTTTAAGGATCATTTCGGTGAACTAAAAAATATTTTTGATACATATATAGCCTTAAAGACCACTAAGTAAATTTGTTGTACAAAATAATATAAATTTAACTTTTTTACTATTTTACTATACCGGTTTCGTTTGTTCTCCAACCAACTTCAATAACTTAAAACATATCTTAATCTATTAAAAAATACCAAAATATTTACACTCAAATAAAGAAAATAAATTAACTTTTCAAATATAGAAAAAATAAATTATAAAATGTAAAAAAATTTAAAAATTTTCATTGAATCTGAAAAACAAAAAATATTGGTTATAATAATACCTATAAAATCCAAATGGGTATTTAATCCTGAAAACAAAAAAGATTAAAATATGATGACCTAATAAAATGAGGAAATTAAACCATGTATTTTTTTATATTTGATAATTTAATCTATTTTCTTTACAGGAGTATATTTTGGATTTTGGTATCTGTATAGCCGAATACTGTTATATTATTTTGTAAAAAAAAATTTTATTGTGGATCCTAAATGGTATATGTTTAAAAAAATGTCAAGTCTAAAAAATTACAAATTTTTGTGTAAATTATACTCAATTTTTACTTGAAACTAACTTTCACTGCTATTGCATACTAGTAAGAAAACTTATAGCTATTAAATTTCATATATCTTACACCTCCCTTTTAATTATTTTGCCAGCAGACAATTGACAGATGTTGAACAAAATTTAAATTAATATTATAAACGCTGTCTATAATAATACTATTTTAGTGGATATACACATTAAATTATGCAGGCCCCACTTAGACTATAATTTATAAAAAAATTATAAAGACAACTTACTACACAAATACTTCATAAATTTCCTTGACAGGCAATGTAAGCGTCTGTAATATGCATACTCCATAATGTAACATCTTTCGATATTCGCGCACAAATAATTCAAAAAATAATTATCGAAATGTTATGAAATTTAGTATGCACAAAATTGACATGAAAATGGAGAGCGTATCCATGATTCAGGAAAATATTTTCGACAAGCCCTGCGTTTTCTGTAAAAATTGTTCATTCCAAATTTGATAAAATTTCGATAATAATTTTTTTAGTTATTTGTGCGCGAAAATTGAAAGATATTATATTAAGAAGTGTTTTATTACAGAGGTTACAATCCTCCTTAAAAACAAATATCAGCTACCCAATTTATTAAAAGAATATAGTGATATTCTTTGCCTAATCGATTTTCATGCCTCCTTCTCCAAATAGACATAACTAAAACTATTAATTTACAGACAATAAAATTAAATTAGCCATAAAGTTATCACACGAACAATAAAATAAATAAAATATGACAGTATAAAATAAAAAATGTCATAATTTTTAATCAATATGTTTTATATCTCTCACATACAACAAAACATTATTTTAAATAGAGAAACATTTTATAAACATGTTTGTTATAGAATTATAAAATAAATTAAAAAAATAATAAACGTGAAATCTTGATAAATAATAAAATAATATTTACAAATATGAATAACAAACACTCAAGTGAGTGTTGTCAGTCATTAGTTCAGTAATAATGATGCAAGGTTGCTACTAACTTTTATTATGTTTGTATAAAATTAAGAACCAAGGCGATTAATAACGTTTTATATGACTATTATAAATATTTCTAATCTTGGTTATTTGTGGATAAATCTAATGAAAATTTAAAAAGTAATTAACTCAATTGATATCAAAAAATTGCTTTCCATTGCAAAAAACTTAATTAGTTGATTTTTTTTTTACTCAAAAACGGTAGTTTCCATAAAAAAAAAATTATCTGTGACATATAGAAACGATAGTTTGCAAATTAAAACACTAAAATTTATTGATTATTTTTCAACAAATTATTTGTTGTGTATAATATTTCAAAGTTTAATACTTTTGAATAACCATATCACTATGTAAATTTAAATTTTAGATCGTTATATTTTACATCAAAATGTAAAACTAGACTCAAAATAATAGAAAAAATTCAAATAGGAAATTAAAATTGATATAAAATCAATTTCAAAGAAGTTATAAGCTTTCAAAAATTTTTTACATCTCTTTCTTCAAAACGATGGCTAAGTTTTACATCTAATTTATGTGGAGATAATTGACGTCTTATGCAAGTATATCTCTTTGTATGTTCAGAATTTTTTAATACCAATATCTTCATTATTTTTAAAGATTTAAAAAATAATTTCAGATCCACGTACGTGAAATAAACACGCGTCAAATGAAGTTATAAATAAAATTAAGTCAAATACCCTATTTGAAGAAAACGCTAGACATCATGTTGTTCTATATTCATGATGTCAGTAAGACAGTAAACAAATGGGTTTTTATAATTATAAATTATTGCATTTAAAAATCAGTTACTTTTATAACGTAACGGCCATTGTCTTTGAAATTTAATATCTTCATTTTGACATTTAATGTTTTTATAAACGTCAAAATTAAAAACATTAAATGTCAAAATAATTAATAAGTTGATAATTCTTTGTTTACATTACTTTATGACGTATTAGCATGGCGGTAAATACAAAAACTGAAAACTGAAATAAATTATAAAATTTATTTTTCTATGAACTAAACTTTTATGAAAACATTCATCGTCCGCTAATAAACTAAGCTATTTTATGTATCTTATTCGATTTTTTCGCTTATACACAAAAATAGCGTATTAGTATAGGACCCTGCCGAAAAGTTCTATGAATCTGATACATTCACAATTTTTAGTGTTTGCGTAGTCTAAAAATCCACACCTATGAAGTAGTAGTAGTAATTTGTAAGATACATTAAACAAATTTGTATTAAAAGAAAGTTTTTGACGAGAGTAATAAAAGTGTTCCTATCGACCGTCCCTATTCTTCAGCTTTCACGTGGCGTCCTCTATAGAAGATATTTTTTTATATAGATACCTACATGTTATAGTGGGCAACTTGGGATGGTTTACGCTAAACGCTTTTATTCCACTCATTGAAATCTTTCTTTTGATACAAATTTAGTTCATCTATCTTATACAGTAAGATAGAACATGAAACTACCAACCGGAAGTGCTTGCGTGTAAAATTGAGTGTCGACCTTTAGTTTCTAGGGTTTTTTTTTTATTTGGTTTATTTGATTATGATCCATCAAACTTGTCATCTACCTCTCTAACGTATTATTAACTACTGTGATTTTGTAATATTGTTTGAAGTTACTGTTTATGATATTTTTGAATATATTTAATTGTTCACGAAAGTATTGTATTCTACTTTTGGTGAATCCTTGCTCTTAAATATCCACAATTTTTGTATATCTGTTAACTGTTACACTCTGTAATAGTTTTAAACAATAAATATTTAAAACCTTACGAATATATTAGCATTTTTTTACGAAATAAGTAAATTTGTTTAATTAAACTTTTTCATAATATAAATATGTCTGAGATAATATTGTTTATTCTATAATTGAGTAATATTTTTGATTAAGTGAAATGTCCATTTATTCAAGAAAAAAGTATTTAATAAATCAATAAACATGACCGTAACATGTCGATATTTTTGTACGACAATAATGGAAGGTATTTTTGTAACAGAATTATAAGCCACACACCTAGAATTACCTCAAAAGATATAAAGATTATGTCTACTAAAGAGGTTTTCAAGCCGACCCATATATTTTTTTAAATCTATGAGCACACATTATTTGTTTCTTGAAGTTGGTTTTTTTCTGTTAAATATAGGCACAGATTTTTTATGATTGAAAATCACAGAGTAAACAGACTTTTTTTTATTGTATGGATTATATTTAAATAAAAAAAGAATTTTTAATTGAACCAAAGAAGGCACTAAAAAGTACAAAATAATTTAAAATAAATGAATGTTATAAATAATTAATTTCCTGGTGACTAATTACGTTTCGAGGATTCACCAAGAAAATTGATTCATTAGCAGATTTTTAAAGCTGATTGGCCATAAGGGAAAAACTTGAAGAAGAATCAGTTTTTCCTTCGTCACTTAAAAAATACATTTTAAACTACAATAAAATTCAAATCTATCATTTTTAAACATCACCCATATTTTTTTTATATTATTAATTTTTCTAAGAACATTAATATATTATCATTATATTGTAATTAAGTAGATATTAACTAAAACAGATTCTTAAGTAATTACAATTAATTTGAATTTTCTTAGAAGGTCAATTTAATATAAAATTTATTTATCAATTAGTGCGAAAAAATACTATGTACAATATTATAAATAAATTTGGTTTGTTTCTATGATGATAGTATTAGTATGTTTATATATATTTATAGATGTCGTTACTTACAACGATTAAAAAAATTATTTTTTAATTTAAATTTTATGATTTAATTTTTATATAACAATGTTTCTTTCTTTAAAAAAATCATTTTTTGTTTTATTGTTCGATTTAATAAAACTACCGTTTTCGGGCTCAAGATTTTATTGAATAACACTGAATTTATTTATTTATTTTTTTTAATTTCTGGCTTCAGCTACTTTCAGCTATATAGGCATTAACCAAAGGGGATTATTATTATTTTTTTATACAACAACAGTACACAGTAATGCTAGGTGGTCACCCATCCAAATACATAACTGAATTTATTATTCATTTTTTTTTTTATACAGGTTTGACATTTGTAGAAATTTATTTTTGTTTATCATATAGGTATGCAATTTATTGAACCATTAGTAATGAAAATGGCCTATATTTTAGTATAAGTAATTATCTAATATTATTATTAGATACGTATTTTAATAACAGTTTCAGACCTGCGTTAAGATAGATTATCCGTATCTGTTGGAAGCACACTTTTTTATGGAAAATCTTTCAATTTTCGCGCCCAAATAACTTAAAAAATAATACCCAGATATTTTAAAATTTCGTATGTACAATATGATCGTTTTAACGGAGGACTTGCTGAAGTGTATTTTTTCTTGAAAAAGTCTAAATACAAAATCATATTTTGATTTTTATCTTAGAATTTTTATTTTTTTTCGTGAAAAACTCTTTGACAAGCCCTCCGTTTTTGTATTTTTGAAATCAGTTATACGCGAAAATTGAATGAACTACAATATATATTGTAGTTCTACAATTGAATGAACTATAATATATGTAATATAAGTCAACACTCTTTTATATAAGGAATGTGCTTCTACCAGCTGTCGATAAACACTCTTAAGATAATCTCTTATGTACTGAACATTGTATTTTTTTAAATTAATTTTCGAGCACAAATAATCCAAATGTAATGCGATTTGTATGCACATTAAAATAAAAATTTAATTTTTACTTTAGAAATTTTTTCCGGAACGCCTTCCGTTTTTATGTCAAGATTGTTCATACCAAATTTCATAATATTTGGATTATGATTTTTCTAATTTATTTGTCCGCAAATATTGGAAAACAATACAATGTATTACATTAGAGATTGTTTCTATAATAACATCTATAATAAACGACAGTATCTGATACCGTAAACATAAACTAAAATTAGAAGAATTCAGATTCAAAGAAATATAGTATGCACAAAATGGGATTGTCAAAAAGTTTTTCGTAATAAAACACTTTATTTTGACAAATCAACAGCTTTCATGTGCATGCTAAATTTTATAACATATAATTGTGACAAACATATAAAGCGCTAATTTGTAAAGTTTTATTGCTTTAAATTTCTATAAAGATCTATTAAATATTTTTGAAAAATTAATAATTCGCCTCGGTCGTTCTAAAAAGCCTTTGAAATCTTTTCAAATATTTTTATTTCTCATGTAGCGAATATTTTCCCGTTTAGTGCGATAATTCCAAGACTAGATAATTTTTCTGCTGGAACATTTCACTTCTCCGTCTTTTTCCTCTGTCAGTATCATTGCCTTTCAATTAAACTTTAAGTAATATCTAATTTATAATGTATAATTTTATTACATACTTCTAGGTGGATTTATTTGAAGCTAGACATATAGAATTCTATAACATTAGAACGGTATCAAAAAGATGTTTATAATTTTATTGCTACAAAAAAAATTACTGATGATTCAGTATGATTTAATATTATATTTTTATTGCTGATTTAAATAAATCTTTCAAAATTAATTTATGTAGCAAAAATAATTTTTAAGAAATGCTAATTACACCATAATGTTAAACACGTGATTTTTCAACGTTTGTAAACCTATTTTGATGCAATTTTCAATAATTTTTGAAAAGAGCGAATGGAAAAGTAGACGCGCTGTTATCAGACATGCGTTAAAATTGACAGAGACAATTTTCGATTTGCATTTTTTATTTAAATTATAGAAAAAAACTAAATTTATTACACACATATCTAGTAGGATTTACACCCGTAATCAAGGAGGATCCGGTAGTCGATTCTCGGAACGACACTTTTTTTGAATAGGTTAAAATAATTATCCCTCTCATATTTAGAAAAGAAACTAAAATAAACTCCGTTCTTTAATAAATCTGTAATGCTAAGAATAAAATCATAAAAAGAAAAAAGTTGTAAAAATTGTTTAATATTTTTCACAAAAATAATGAATTAATTATATATTTAAATTTTTAGAACTATAATGTTACATATAACAAAATGAATTCTTATAATAATATTTCCTGCATTTAAATGAATTTTCTTTATTTAAACAAATCGGTGAAACTAAATTTCTAAATTTTCTAATCCTTTTTTGTGAAAATTACAGCCAATGATCTTTCAAATGTATGTTGATATGATTATGAACATTAATTGTAATAAAAGCGTAAAGTTCTTGAAATTTCGAAGAAAATAAAAACTATTTTACTTCGATCACCTAATGAGCTATGATGCTGATAGTTCTATGGATTGGTGAATAATTAATATCTGCAGCAACTTCGTTTTGACAGTTATTGAATGGATAATGTATGTACGTGGATATTTTTCCTGAAAATAAATTTCGTACTTTCCATGCTTACTTAAAATAAAAAAACACACTAATTTTATGGTGTATTTTATAATTTTTTTAGGCTAAAATGAATTTTTTTAGATAGATCATCAAAATGAACTCTGATAAACAACTCAACATAATATAACAATCGAGTATTTTATGTTTTGAAATAGATAAAAGTGTTGCATTTTTTGACTCCACGAGTATACATAAACTAAGTATTTGTTTTCTGATCGCAGTCGCTGATTATACATTTAAAGCTCCATACCTCTGATTGTTTCTGTTAAAAGTGTAATATTTTTTAATAATTATTATTCGGTGGATTTTCTTCAATTTGAACTTCCAATTAATTTAAATACCTTCGTAATTCTATATGATACGTAGAGTTCTTATATTTTAAAGAATAAAGCTTCTTTTTATTTGTTATTTCTTTAACAATTTTTCAATTTTGAAAAAGAGATGGAATAAAAAGCCATATAAATACGCTTCTCCGCTCTAGTCAGATTCTATTTGCCCGGAATCTTATCTAATTTCCGGTAAGAACTTCTTTACTCGATCATATTTTGTTTGTTTTTATATTCATCGCGAATTATATACAATCAAAGATCGATTGTATTTTTTATTTCTTATTATGAACACAAGTTAATTATTTCATATTTTGTGTACGATTGTTAAACAATTTTTGTTATATTAACACTTAATAGCAGTTACAAAAGTAGATACGTCATTTTAACTTCGTTAGCTAGTATAGTATGCAGTAAATAAATATGTTAATACAACAAAAGTTGTTAAAAAAAAGAGTATTTGATAATCGTTCACAAATTATAAATCGCTTAAGTTTATAATAGCAAGTAAGGTTAATTGAACACAATGCATTGATAAAATTCACTTTTAATCAAAACTATCTTGTCATTTTTACGACACGTGTATATTCGTCCTTAGATTCGGTTTGAACAAAAAAAAACTTTTTATGATGTTTTCAAGCCCTGTTAATGAATTATATTATTTTCATTTTTATTAAAGTATAGACCCATGCAAGTAATAAAAAATTTAATATTAAATAGTAATAGTTTGATTGACTCATATCACCTGTGCTAATAACTAAACATCA
This sequence comes from Chrysopa pallens, assembly GCA_020423425.1. Taxonomy (NCBI): domain Eukaryota; kingdom Metazoa; phylum Arthropoda; class Insecta; order Neuroptera; family Chrysopidae; genus Chrysopa; species Chrysopa pallens. The sequence goes on along the minus strand of CM035592.1, from coordinate 106,166,403 downwards.
TTTAGATAGCATCCAAGCTAGCCCGTGTATCAAGGTTATACTGACAACAAATTGATAATAACACTCATAGTATTTGAAAACACTGAATAATAATTAATCTAAAACACTTTTCGAAATAAATTTTATAAAATTTTATATTTTTATTGATTTCATGTTAAGAAGTGGGGACTAGAATTTGAATGGATATAAAAGTGAATTAATAGATATAAATCTATTGCTTATCTATGGACACTATAAATTCTTCTACAACAAATAATTAATAAGAAATTTGAAAAGGTCAATTTTTAAAAAATTGGTTGATTTATACAAAATCACTGGAAAATGAAAAAATGGTTGAAATTTAAGCTATTTAACCTTAGATTCAACATATAATATAATTTTCAAAATTCAAGAAAACATACTTTCGTGACATGTGGACTAAATAGTAAATAATAATTTTAATTAAAATTTTTAAAATGGTTTGCTGAATATCTGTTATTAGATTAACAATTGACATTAAATTTTGCATTAAAATTAAAATTTTTCTTTAGTTCACATGCCACTTTATTATCACATTCTGCTTGTATTGTTGTCTCCAATAACTGTTGATAGATACCAAATAATTATGACGTTCGACTTAAATTTCGTATATATAATATATTTATTTTATTAACTTATTACTTTGATCAACATTTTATACAGCCAACAAAAATCATTACAATCTTCGATTTAAAACTCAAGGTAATAAAATATATAAAGTTTAAGTATTAATTTAATTGAAAACGTTAATTTTAAGCTCTCTTTTACCATTGACAAAAATTTAGTAACCAAAGATTTAAAACGATACCTCAATTGATTTTGTTGATAAACTAGAGAAATTAAAGGGGGAGGGATTGTACCTTTCAGAAATAATATATCGATCGTTTTCGGTAGCTTTGGCATACGGAAAATATTGTTAAAATACAACTATATAGAATATAACAGTTTTTATACATACATAAACAAAGTTTTTATACATACATAAACAAAAATATTTACATTGATTACAAATATAACGAAGAAAAATACAATAATTGTTTTCATTTGCATTAGTCAACACAAAAGGATCCCCACTATTAAAATTAATTGTGATGAATAACACAAATTAACATAATATGTTTTTAAATGTATTGGTTATCAATTTAAATCTTTATGTTTATGTATGTATAGATGCTATATTCTATATATGTATATTTTAACATTCATTTTATAATAGTGCAATATTTTTTATAGGAATAAAATTTATAAAAAAAGTCACATTAACAGGATGTTTTTGTTAAATAAAATTTTTTTTGTATTTAATAAAATTTATGCATTGTAAAACAATAATACTAATTATTTTTGAACGTCATTACCTGAGTTTATTATTAAAGGTTTCAAAAGCTTATCATTTTACCGATAGCTTTTCTCTTGATAAGATATGAAAATAATAAAATTTATTTTTAACATACATCATAACTGAATTTGTTATTGGAAAACTTGATAAATTTTGTTACAAAATATATTAAAAATAATTTTTTAGAATGATAAATTTTTATAAACTAAAATTCAAAAATTATATTTTTCTTACAGTTATACTGTAATGATCATTTACCTAATAAATGTATATCTCTGCCGTGTATTGAAAGGATACTTAAAATTATATCTTGTATCTCGTTCAAGTTAATAAATACGATCTTGGATAAAAAATATATTATATACATATATAGATATATAATATATCTATAAATTAAATAGTAATATGAGAACTATTTCATTGAGGGGAGGGGGCATCAAAAAAGACCTACAAAACATTTAGACTTTTGAAAAATAAACATCTATATATTTTTCCCAAGTAAAACTTATCGTATTCGTAAATAAAATACTATTTTAGGAGTATATAATTGCTTTTTTTTTAATTTTTCGTTTACAGTAAGAAAAATCAAATTTTCCAATATATTGGTTAACTGAATTTAGATCATACTTTGAGTATTTCTTCGGGCTATTTAAGCAATACGATCGTATGTTTTATTTCATGGATTTCAAAATTCTTTTTATCTACCCAGTAAAAAATTTTGTGTAAGTTAAATAAGTGTTAGAAACGATCCACACAAAATTAATGTTGATTATCAACGCACAAAAAAACATTTTGGATTTTTAAAATAAATTTTGTGTTTAAATTTCATCTCAAAATGTGTTTACTCCGTTATTATTTGAGTTTCAATACAGTGGGTTAGGTAATTAATCTAAAATAAAGAAATAATTTATACTTATTAGGAAAACTAATATACTTCGTTTGTTTAAATTTAAGTCAAGTGCCAACAGTCTTAAATAAGAGCAGATACTTTTTTGTGAAGTTAGATTTTATATAATTGTTACTATATTTTAAAAGTAGAATTTGAAAAAATTAAAATCTTGGATTATAAGAAAAAATCCGACTTCAAAATTTTCGAATGTTATTTTAGGAATTGTTATCAAATCAATTGAACGAGATTTTAATATTTTAGTATTTTTATTATTTTAGAAAATTCATAAAGGGTAAATTTTTATTTCTTTTCAATTTGTTATTCGTCCATAGAATTTCACAATCATTAAACAATAATGCAATCAAGATTATCTGAATCTTAAATAATTATTGCATAAATTATTTACAGTAAAATATTATAACAAAAAAAAATTATATATATCAAATGACACAAAAAATAAGTAATAACATTTTTATATAAAATCTATTTGAGCAATTAGCACACAAACAAATTTTAGCATTGAATGAGTACTTTATTTTACATCTATGTAGTACTTCCGACGTCAAACAGGCTGATTGATATCCTTGATTATATCCAAATTTTTCTTATATAAGCTCAAAAGTACTTAAATTTTTTTAGAAATATGTATTTTCATTAATTTATTAACATTAAGCTATCAATTACTACTTCTGTATGGTTTAAGGATGATTTAAACACACCAGAAGATGCAAAAAATTGAAAAATTTTTAAGATTATTCAATGAAAAATTCTCAAAAAAAAAAAAATTGGTTTCAATTTTCAGTCCCGATTAAAAGTAATAGGGGTATTTGCTTGAAAAAATTGTTAAATTTATTACCAAAAACTGCTATAGTTTATAAAAATGCTTTGTATCCTCATTCTAAATTTTCTTTAGCATACGGGTTACTTGTGGGGGGAATGTTGTGTTAAATTTTCAATGAATTCTTAAATTTTCTTATACGAAGTCCCTGTGAAAGCACTTTTTTAAATTCTACTTGCACGCGTATCACCGTCACAAAAAATTCATAGGTTGAAGCTATTGTTATGATTTATGTTACACTTAATATAATAAAATATATATTTATTTATTTAATTTTTCAAATTTAAACTGAGTTTTATTGACTGTGTTGACAATCCTTCTCCAGTCTTTTTATTATTTTATTGTAATTAATTATTTGTACGTAATTAAAAATTGTTTTTTAATGATGCCAAAGAAGTATAAATTCTGACGCGCGTACGTAAGTACACGCATCCATTTTTTTTCCAAAAGAATTAAGAATTCAATGAACATTTTACACAACATTGAAGAAGTAGTAACCCAAGCGTTCAAAAAAATGGGGTTGAGAGATGGGGCTTACAGTGGTTTTTATAGTACTATTATTATAAAAGTTATAGCAGATATTGTTGCATTTTTTCAAGCCAATACTCCTATAACTTATGAACCGGATAGAAAATTTAAAAATTTTTTTACGTCCTCCTTTATGTTCAAATCTTCCTTATTTCGGTACCATTATAATTGTTGAACCAGAACCAAAAATTTTGTGGTTCTTTAAATATTTTCTAAAAATTTTGGAATAAATTCAATAAACCTAAGTTCATTTTGTATGTACTGGGTATAAAATTATTTTAGTTCTGTTCGCATATTTTATGAGTAGGAGTGTAATACGTATATGGAGGTTCACATACAATTTTTACAGTATTTTATTTTCAAACTCTACTAGATACACTGTGTTTATAACTAACTGTACAATTGTTTTTTTTTTTTTTAATATTATTTTATTTACTAGGTTAAATGAACGGAGTCACGCTTTTTAAATGATTTATGCAAGGACAGTAATTTTATTTTATTTTTTTGTTAAATTAATTATAATTTATAACAAATTGTAATTACATTTTTCGTTTCAATTGAAATATTTCGGAAATTGTTTATTTTAGTTGCTAATAATATTGTATGAGGTGTATTTTATAATTACTGTTTGTCCCCTGTGATAAAATTCAAACTTAACTCGAGTAGAAGGTATCTAGACTTTTAATATTCCCTTGGTAGAAATGAATAAAATAATATATTCCAAATTATATGTTGAACGAAACAAATGAATGAGTTTTTAATAAAAAATTAGACATGCAAACGATACATCGATGTGAAAATCCATAAAACATCGATAAATGAACGATACAATAGAGGAATCTCATACTCCTATGGTTTCATTATTAACCCAACAAAATAGGTAAGAGTTTCCTTTTCTACTACACAATAGGTTAAGACTATTCTGACAAAGACCGACTAAAAACGATAGAAACTTCGTGTTTTTATAAAAAAAAACTGATTTTAGAACAATACATTGAAAAGTTATAATACAAGAAGTTACAATACAAGAAATATCGTTCTAAAAAGTCGTTATTTTCAATATTGATATTTCACTTTTAAATAACATGTTTTAATAATTCTAATAATAAAAATACTGATATTTAAAATTGGGGATAAATTGAAGAAAAAAAATCTTTCTTACGACATCTACTTTTCAATTTATTCAATTACCTAATTAGTTTATTTCCGTTTGTTCGTCAGGATAACTCGAAAACGAAAAGAGAGCGAGTGTTGAAATTTTGGTACCGTGAACATAAAAACTGAGTTAAAATATCGACTTTTTTAACAAACAGCTGTTTGGAGCTGCCACCATTTTAGTTCAAATTTGATAAGCACAGATATAATTACACTACATATTATTATTATTTATGTATTTATAACTGTATGGTCTGTATATTTAGAGTATTTTATGAATGCTAATGATTAAAAATAGTTCAAACATTGGTACTCAATTATATATGAAGGATCTAGAGAATTAACTTTCTTGTTAGTTGTTATTTTTACTTGTTACTGTCGTATTTATTTGTTACAAAACAGAATTTATAATACTTTGTTTTTTATTGTCATGTTTATACGAAAATATTATTATTTCGTTCATTTTATACGAAATATTACACTTAAAACGTAATAAAAAAAAAAACAATTGAATACTAAAAGTAGCTGACAGAAAAGTGCTGTGATTTATTCAATAATTTTCAAATATTTTAATAGTTTCTTTATTATTAGAACTCATTTTATTTTTTATTAAAACATTTTATTTTTATTTTTGATTCTGGTTTTTATTAAAATTTGTTATAAAAACGTTTTGGTTGACTTGCCAGTAGTTCATCAGATCGTGAAATACCCTTAGTAAATAAACTCGAATTTAAGACGGTCAATCGATATCAAATTATAATGTTAATTGTATCTTAATACGCTTATTCAGTATACAAAAATGTAAAATTTTCTAACACTATGCTTTCTTTCAGCAATACAACTACCTTAACCGTTTTAGTTCTTAGGTTCTCATGTATGGAATAAGCTCATTTTTTATCAAAATGCATAAAAATAGGATAATTGTTAACATGAAAACAAAGTACTGGATGTAGCCCTATTCGATTGAGTAAATGATTGTTGGTAAACAAACGATAATACTGACTGAATATTGAATAGGAGGAATAAATAATAAAAACAAGTGGTATTTTAATTAAATTAAATAATAGAAAGCATACATACATTAAATTTGTTTTTATAATGGTATGAATATTATTCATGAATGAATGAATCAATTTAATAAACAAATCACTGTTTTTTTTTTAAATGATGGGCTGGTTTGTGAAACCTGCTGGCTGTTTGACTGACTCTCTTTTCATTGAGTTTTAAAAGAGGTCAATATCAAATTAATACTACCATTATTTGTTTTATAACACATAAATTTTGATTATTTTATTAAAAAAATAGGCAACAGAAATAAATGTGTAACCTTTTAACACCCTACGCACTATTTACTCCTCTAACAAGTATTTATTGAAATTAGTATCTTTTTTTTTTATATACAACGTACTAAGGAGTTGTGCAATAATTTTTTTGTAATTTTATATTTTGTTACTATAAATCCTATTCAATGACGACAAGACATTTTGAGAGTTGGATAAAATTGTTTTCATTTTTTATACTCGACGTATGTAGTTAATTAATTTAAATCTAAGCTGGTAAATATTGAAGCCAAATTTTTGGTGTTTAAGTTCATATAATCCGTGTGTCTGCTTATTATACAAAAATGAAAGAAGGCAGCGAGTCGAGATATAAAGTGAAGTTTATTAGACATAAAGTGAATGAGCAAAAAAGATCCAGTTAATACAATAGATTCAATAACCAATTTTTTCAACCATAAAAGATTCAAAGACAAAGAATGTTTATTTACAAATAAACAACTTTTGTTTGAAACATTTTCGTAAAAATTTTAGATTAATCACAATTTCAGCTCAAATTTAACTAATAAGCCAATTCATTTTATTATGCATAACTGTATGGGCTACATATTTAAGATATTTTATTAAAGTTCATCATTAAAAATAATTCGAACATTAATACCGAAACAGTTAACTTTATTAGTTGTTGTTTTCACTTTACTGTTGATTCTTAACAAGTTGAAATTTGTTAAATAATTAGTGTATGTGGTGACCAGTCAATATAACCCCTTAATTTCCAAGTCTTGTTTCGAAGTCATATATTATGTAAATAAAACTAGATATATATCAAAACTTTATGGAAATCTTATTCGTGATAGATGGAAGTTAATAAAGAAATAGTTTTTATGCAATTGGTTTGCATCGAATATTCAATATTATAACATTAATTTTGAATGTCTCATTACAAGACCATAAAGTTTAAATACGAATTATTATATTTATATAATATTGTGACTTCCTTGTAAGACAGCACAATATTATTTTTTTTTGAAGGTCTTTGGTATTCAACAAAAACAAATCATAATTTCTGTTTATATAGTTGTCTTAACAAAATTTTATCAAGGCTATTTTGTTGACTTCTACTCTTGGAATTTACTTGAAAAAAAAAATCAATTTACAATTTATTGTAAGCTAACTGATGCCTGCAACTTAGAACGTGCCTGGTTCACAATCAGTGCAGTGACCTAGCTGTATCACGTAGCAGAAGTAATAGATGGCAACCTACCTCGCACATGTACCCAAAAAAGCCATTAAAAAATTAAACTTTTATAAAAATTATAATGTGTAAATTACAAATTACTTAAGGCGCATCAAGTTTAGTTGACCGATTATAGTTGATAAAAAACCGTTGCATAAGGGTTGAATTATTTGTTGTTCACCCATTGAAATTAATTCAATAAATAAAACATTGTATCTAATAACAAATGTATAGGTGAACAGTTGAAAACGAACTGCAAATTGAACGATTAACTTTGACTATGCCAATCTTTTTTTGACCACTAAAAACTTAAACAACTGTATTGAAAGATGCTCACTAAGAATTTCATTCAATTTTTTTTTTATTCAACTATGAATTGGGTTATAATATGATTTATTTATAATTTTCTCATGATAATTTATTTATAACCTCGAAAAGATACAAAATATATTGATTGAAATGGCTCCAATTGTTTCCGAATTTTAGACTATATTTTACTAAAAATATAAATATTTTTTGTACTTAATCTTTTTCTATTGAGTATTTCGGCAAACTGAGCATTTCCATACTCTATCTTATAGACAAACTTGGCTTAACTTAAAAGCGCATGTGGCTTATGTTTATAGTAGTCCCAGTTTGTGGTTGTCTAGATTTTACGGATATTCGACGACGCTGTCGGATTCTCTATGTTACCATAACATCTCTTGGTCATTTTTATCACCACCAGGCCCTCAAAATTTTAACCACGCCTCTTCCAAGGTTCACAATACCTCCTATAATTTAGAAATTCTATTTAAATAATAAGAATCACTCGATCATAAATACGCAAATGAAAAATATTAGATGAACCTACTCTGAATCGTTTTCTATGTTTTGGTGAAAGCCTCATCAGAATAGGATAAGCCATTTTGGCGTGATTCGGTAAAAATGACAACTGACAAAAATGACAAAGCTATTGTATTGTTCTTAGTACTACGTAGCAACTACATTTTTAGAAAAATATTTCATGAACTAACTGATTTTTCTTTTCTTTTCTTGATGAATCGATATTTTCTGAATGTTTAAAACTATAACTAATAAACTAATTTTAAATTCCATATTGAACTAACATTTTATATATAGTTCTTTTAACGCATACCAATTTTTATATTTCATAAATTATTCTGAAAAATTAATCAGAAGTTCTCCCACTGTACAACTGATAGAAAATATAAGATATATATACATTTTTATATAATACCATCGAAGTAATAGTATAAAACAATAAGGTCATTCCTGAAATTCTACCTCACCATTTCAGATTTTCTGAAAATTTACTATAACTAGATTTGCTATGCTAGGTACTAAAACTAAAACCATAAATATTATTAACATTTAAATCCCACATTTATATTTTACTATATGATTCACATTTAAGAATTTTAAAGTATGTACTTTTTGGGAAAATTTGGAATTTATATATATATGGATTTTCCATAAATATCCTTATTATTATGTGGCATATCATTTAAAAGAAGATTTAAAATATTACAATTTTACCATTTCTAAATTAGGGCTGCTGCCCAAGCAATTTAAAAAATACAAAAGGTGTATTGGCTACTTTTTGAAAAATTTATGTAACCATATCTCGGAAACGGTGTGTGATGAAAATATAAAAATTTCATAATTTTCTTAGTCTTAGTAAAAATAAACCAAATTTAAGAAAATATGAAATGGGTAGGTAGAATGGGTGTATTCTTCTTCAGATTTTCAAAAACATAATTTCACCAAAAACATTTACTTAAATATTTTGGTCTAATTCTATGGGGTCTCTTTTTTTGGTGTATAACAAATTTTTATAATTTACATTTTTTATTTGTGAAATATGAGACTATTTAAATTCCGGCTAGGTTAAAAAAGTTTAAGACAGTAAATAAATAAACCTAAAGAATCCATTTTCGTCTATCGTCTCTTCATCATTAATTACAATAGCTTAAACATGAACAGGTCAAAAATGTGAGTTTAAGATCGCTTAAGAAATACGATAATGGGTCTCATTAATCCAGGACGTAACTCCTTTTAAACTGTGACACATTTTATAATAAACTTTTTAGATTCATTATAATTTCAGCTCAATGCTGACATACCAACACATCGTCAAAAGTAGGGAATTACTTTTATTTAACAAGTGAAAGTATATATAATTCAAGGATAACGGAAAATATATTATCTGACAATTAATTTAAGTGATATGCAAGGAAGTGAGAGAATCATATACTTTACCTAGCCATTCCAGAGTGCAGTTGAATTTTTTTTTCGATGAAAATAATTAAAAAATAATAATAATCTGACGATTTGAACGTAAGGAGGTGGGAGGGTCACATACTTGTAAATAACTGGAAAAATATCCGTCAGGTGAAACATTTTTGAATGGGAAGTTCGTTTTAGTTCACTTAACATCCTCTATGAATATCTGACGTAAGTAAATTTTCTATTTATTTTTAAACCCTCTATATGGTCATCATCATTATGTAACCCGGCAGATTAACATACCTCCGTCTTCAGAGACACCTGGGAGTTATACCCAACAATAACTGAGGTATTAGAGATGCCCAGATGGCTGATTCTTTTCTCTCCACATACATATATCAACTTTTTTTCTCAACATCTTCTCAATAGGGGATCGAGCTAAATTTTTTATTACTTCAATTCAAGCTTCTTTACTTCACGAATATGGATCTGAAGTTATTTTTTTTAAATCTTCAAAAATAAGTAAGTCTTTATTTTATTCGTGACTTCCATTGTTATTATCTCTATATAAATTAAATTCAAGTGTAATTATGGTATTGAGACTAGTTTTACATTTTAATGTAAATATATCAAATCTACGATCAGCCCGGTACCGCATTGAGTCACCATCTATCAGATTTGTTTTGTATCCTCGTTTTGAGTATTTAGCTGTGATAAAAATCTCCATTTTATTTATTTAACTCATTTTTTCGAAGAGGATTTCCAATATTATTCGTAAATCGCTGTTGACTATCAAAGGTGTAATCACTACATACAATTTTGTATTTAAAACTGGTTTTTTAACTTTACATAATTAATTACAAGAAATTAATTGATTATCAAGGTACATATACTTAGTGATGAATCACCCAGTAGTACAAATAAAAAACGTAATCCACTGTTGTTGTTTATTTAATCAACTTAAATGATTACACCAGCAAACTTGTAACACACCTATATTTAAAAAAAAAATATTAATACAATTAAGGATATGCAAACCGCAATTTTTTTTTATTAAAAAATATTTAACTAAATGAGTGTAAATATTAATTATGGCGCAAGACTACTTTTCTCGTAGCCTATATAGTTTTTTGTCTGTTACCGTTTTATGTAAATCAGGTGTATCTTTAAAGTTCATCGTTTTCGAGATGTATAAAGTTGAATGTTTAAAACAATACTGAAATTGACGTATTCAAGATAAACAAATTTTTTTTTTAAGTGAACTAAATAGTCAGCCAAATTTATATATAATTAGAGTGAACATCTTTTAAGTTAATATTTGCACGTTAGCAATGTTTTAAAAAATCTTAAAAATTTTTAATATAAACCATATTGACCATAACTTGAAAAAAATGCCATTTTTTGTGCATTGGAAAATGTTATTTTTAAATTTCTTCCTTGATAGACTTTTCCCATTTTTCTATTTGTTAGAAAATAAAAAGTGAAAACAACAACTAACAGAGTTAATTGTTTAAATACTCGACAAATGATTGAATTTTATTGTTTGGCTTATTTTTAATAAGCATTATAAAATCTATAGAGTTGACGAAAATTTTATAATTCATAAATTTTACAATGTTTTGAAACTCATTGTTGCATTATGCTTTTAAGTCAAATTACGAAAAATAAAAACTTCAAATTTGTTTAGTGGCACATATAAAAAACTATTCAATTTGTTACGTATTCAATTTGAGTGTGACATTCGCACCGCACCGTACGCTAATTATTGAAGTTTGATGTTACCAGGTAATAAGAAGCGGTACATCGTAAGACAGGATATCAACCTTGTTTTTACTTAACTAAAGCTGAAGTAAATCTTAGACCGTGAGAAATGTAATAATTCGAAGATCTCAACCCTCTGGTTTTTTCTTTTTAAGGAAGCCTTGCTAATGATGAAAAACAATATGATATTTCAAACAAATATATCAGGTGTCTTCAATTTTTGTTACAAGAATGATGTAAATCTATACTTTTATTTTTCATAATATTTCAAAATTATTGAATCTACCCACAGCTTTATTCAAAACTCCAAATGAAATATTTGTTAAAAATTTGGTCCCAATTATATTTCTTGCATTTTAAAAGAGTGTTTCAAACCAAAACTGCATTAGTTTAATTCCAATTTTAACCAAATGTACGTCGACTAGACATGTCAATACATTTTTAGAATATACGAATAATTAGATGATTTTTATTAATATCTCGGTCTGTAAATCTCTTAGAATCCCAAACTAGTATATAGATATTTAGGATCAAGACATACAACTATACTGTTTTAAAATGTAGAAGATATTCAAAAATATCGGATGGTTTTTTGATCCCTACAAGTTACGACAAATGTAAATAAGCAATGACATAGTTGATTGGATGAAAAAATTTAAGCTTTGAATTACCATTATTTTAAAATCTAATAGATTCCTCGGAAATAGAATGCGAACTTGTTGCTTCAAAACCTTTATCCAGTTTCTTTTATCTTACACATACTATTTTCTTTATCTTGCCAATTTCTAACATTGATAAAAAATGAAGTAATTGTATGTTATTAAATTCGGATTTTATGTCTATCTATGGTTACGATCTATTCTTAACAAATATATATGCAGTCATCAAATTTTATATTTTAGCTTTAGATGATCAAGGGCGAATAAAATAAGCATTTCATGAAAGTGTTTCGAGTGTCTAACTTTATTTTAATAATTTTCAGTTTTTTTTTCTTCAAACTTAGTATAATTACAACAAATATTCAGCCCTATATCTCTTTTTTTTTTCTTTTTTTTTTGAAACATTTCTCTAGGACATTCCGAATTAGATGGGAAACAACTAATTATATTTAACTACATATATAATAGTGTACTATTAATTCATTTATTAATTATTCAATTAATTCAATTTATTCCAAAATCCCTTCATATATCCCTATTTTTTTACTTATTCTGTACAATTATGTATTGTTTAAAAAAATAATGAATTAAGAATTGAATTGAATAAAACGAGTTTAGTTTTTTACAAGAAATAACTTTCAAATTAAAAATGATCAGTGATAGCTACTAAGTCTTATCGACATAGACCATTTGACTTTGACTGCAATGTACGCTGTTTACCGAAGTTTTGGGCTCAATTCGCGCTGTTTGTCGCTATTAATTGTTTCGATGAGCAGGTGAAAACAAGATTTGTTAAATAAGGCTTTGAAAAGCATACTGGTATATGCCTTCTTCTCTACTACTAACTTCTGGATTTTATGGAAAATTGAAAATCTTGTTCCTAAATGATTCTTTTATTAAATGTATGGCATTTTTGATAAGCAATTTTACTAAAAGTCAAGGTATATCAAACAATAACATAGGTGTCTTTCATTACTGAAGAAACGGATCACGAAGTCCACTTGCCCTAGATTTCAGTATAGCCAGTAGTCTTTATTATAAGTATTTGAATCGTAGACATACACACTTAGACACAATTGCATGACATATTATGTATTGGTCATATATAATTCAACCGCATCAAAATTAAAATAAGGTTTCAAATATCGTATTTGGAAACAATAAAAATAAAAAAAAATCCAATAAAGTAACATTATTGTATTATAATAAGTGGTTGACTTGCCAACTAAAGAAAGCTGAGTAGAGCAAACTGATATCCGTCTCTCTCTCTTTGTCTGATGGTAGGTAATTCTATGATTCAGCACTTCCGCGGATGTATATGTTGTACGCTACCAACTATTAAATATTAGGTACATGCATAAAATGAAGTAAGTAATAAAAATGTATTATTTTTATTAGACATCTATTGTATTAAATTACCTAAGAAATTATGGTACATAACAATGTTTTATAGTTTAACGTCATAAACATTATAACATAGATTGTTATATTCTTCAAACGTGATACATTAAATAATAGATACTTTCATAACAAATTTTCTATCGTTTTTTTATTTTTTATATCATGAATTTGGATGTTTCTGATACATATTCAACTATTGAAAGTGCTGAAATGAGCTAAAATTTATGTTAAAAGTGGATTTTCACAAAGGGGGGATTCAAAATAAAAAAAATGACATCTCTGTTAACAACTAATTGTCATGTTCACTTCTTCTGAAACACAGTGAAATGTTATTTCTTTTTTATTTAGTTGCGGTAGTAACAGACTAAGATCGCGTGGAATGTTTTAGAAAGGTTCCTTCTAAAACATTCTAAAAAATGTCCTTGAAACGATGCAGTTATTTCTTAGAAGGAGTTTATCATCGCACTCGGAATGCAGTTCCCTTGTAATTTAATTTTCTTAGAAAAGATATTATCGTAACCATATAATGTTATTTATTTAAGAATTAAAATAATTAAAAAAATAATTATATAAGTTCTGAAATCATTATAAAGTTGAACTTTGAAATCAATCTTGAGAAATATTATTACCCAAATTATTCATAACTTTTATTGAAAAACACACAATTTTACAAGAATTTTAAATGTGTTGCGACGATCGTATAAAATTGTGATTTCTATTATTAATAAGAGAAAAATAAATTGATTTTATTAAGAGAAAATTTACATGTTAAGTTTATGCTCGTGAATTTCTAGAAAATATTTTAATGGCGAAAAAAATTATCGAAAGATTGAAAACATAATTCGGCCTTAGCATTATCACAATTGGATTTTGTATTTTAAATTCTCTAAAATTGAAGGATACAAATTCCCACACATCCATTGTATATGGTATTGCTAGGGAAATAAAAATGAAATTGCTGATTTTTCGGTTTTATTTCTTCATTGAAAATTTTGAGAGCTTTAAGCTATTGAAGACAAAATTATCGCCATATCAATTGAGTCGTCTTTATTTCAAAAGTGTCTTGAGTCATTTTGTTAAAAAATGTGACCCTAAGTAGAGAGAGAGGCCGCTATAAGAAGCCTAAAATAATGATTTTATATAAACCTTGTTTGATATCATTTTCATTTCAAATTATATGAAAACAACATTCAAATATATAATACCTAACTACAGCAGAAATGCCTACTAAACAGTTTAAATAAAAGTGTAAAAATTAAAACTAAATTATGAAAATGTTGAAATAATTATAGAGAAAGGCCGGCATTGTAATTATGTATATCAAAGATTTTGAATTCTAACAAATTTTATGTACAACTTAAAAACACCGACCATGGTGATGAAGACGAGTAAGCAGTGGTCCCAGTCTCTCCGGTTTTTCGAATAATTAGCGTTTCTTAGCACATCCTACTAAATTCAATTCCTGTACAGCTTATTGTTCAATGTGGTCGGAATTAATGGAACAGCGGAAAATAAGACAACCACTGGTGTTGTATCTTTTTTTTTAGTAAATAAAAAAAAATCAAAATATAGTACTAAATATCAACGGATTTATTCGGTTATAAAAGAACTAATTTAGAGAATAAATTAATAAGTAATTCAAGTTGTTAAAACTTGATTTTCAAAAACGTTCCATTATTTTTTATTTAAAAAAAAAATGCAGAATTTTATAAAAATGATCACGATATTTGAAAAAATTCAGCGTATTAAAATTTCATTTTAGAAATTAAGTATTTTTGTTAAATTTGGTTATTATAGAATTTAGAAATGATAATAAAAAGAATACATTTGTAAAAAACAAGATTTAGCTAAATAAAATAATTACTATAAGTTTGTCAAAATCGTATTTGTAAACTTTTCACAATTCACAATAGGTTTATATTTTTTTATAGTTACTGGTGAGAAGACCCTTAAAGGATCACTATAAGAAAAAAACTTTTAGTGCACATTCATTTTACCTGATAATTT
The DNA here is from genome assembly GCA_020423425.1 of Chrysopa pallens. Lineage (NCBI taxonomy): Eukaryota > Metazoa > Arthropoda > Insecta > Neuroptera > Chrysopidae > Chrysopa > Chrysopa pallens. Next base: position 106,151,068 of record CM035592.1, on the reverse strand, counting down.
TACCTGATGTCATCTAGTTTTTAATACCTCTAATAAACGGTATTCCAATAATGAACATCAGTCAGCCATATACCTTGAACAGTATGTCTCTCAGTTCTCATGCTATTTAATTAAATAGTTTTCGTTCTTAGGTAATGTTTCTATGGGAATAAAATTTTATTTCGCTTCAACACACATGATTATTCACTTAAACGTAGTATTTTAAGAAACTTAGTAAAATAATCTTTAAATTTTGTGTGCAAACACTAAAAAAATACGTATTTAAAAAATAACATATAAAGCCAAAAAAGTTCCCACACATAAACGATTGATAAATAATAATATTCGTGAAAGCTAAATGTGCCCTACTATGCCGCAATGTTAATCTGGAACTGTAACAAATACCGGATATACGTAAACCCCTTAATTGGTACTTACATGGATTATAAGCAATAACTTAAGATAAATGATTCGGTTTTTCCACTTTTGGTAGAATATATTCAGTTAGAATAAAATATTATTCTTGGCCACAAAGTTCAACCAGATTTCATGGAACTCTGCGTCACCATTCGTAAAGACCCTGACTAGAAATACATGATAGAAAACAAAGGACTGCGATAGAAGATATGGAAGGGATAGGTAAATGGACTAAGCTATTCAAAAATCAACTTTTTTAACATAACATGTCAATTCATAATTTTCCAAATATGTTTGTTTATCCTTTGTATTAAAATTTCAAATTCACTCCAATACATAGATGAGTGTTTTGTATTTTAAATACGTATTTTTATTACTATGTAGTTTTCATCTGTATAAATTTACTAATTTTAGTCTCTTGGCTATTCTCTTGTATCGTCTTTACGGATGTTACTCGTTGAAAAAAATATCTCCTTGGAAACCTAATTATAATATTCAGTGGAATATAACTAATACATAATTTACGTTAGCTACATTATAATCGAAATATATATTTATAATGAAAAAAAAAATTGATCCAGAGTTTAAAAAAATAATTTAAAATAAAGAAGATTAATTTGTCGAGGAAGAGAAAGATCTCTCAATTTCGAACTATACAAAGACATATTAACTTTCAAATCGTTATTAATCTTGTCAGCTTTGTTCTGTTTAAACAGTATACAAAAAACGAAAAGAAACGTGTCAAACCGGATTAAATTTGCAAAAAACAAAAAATCAACTGTAGTGATAAAAATATTGAAAATATACGAATAAAGCATCTTAAAGCTAAATAGATGTAGCAATATCAAACTTTTTCCAGAAATATAATTATGATAAATGAATTTATAATTGATGGAAGTTAACTAAAAATAAAAATATAGATATAGTCCTGAAAATGTTTCCAATTAGTAAGAAACATTCTAAAAACAACAGACACAGAAAGGCAGACCGTTTGACTGAGTAAAAAGGCAGATCAACATTAAATCTGGAAAAATAAACCTACAAACACTAGATGTGTAGTGTAAGACTATATACATCAATCCTAATATTTTGAGTTTGGATATTTTTTGTAACAAAGTACTAAACTGTCATACCAAAAACATGCAATAACATTGGGGTGAAATATTAAAGTTTTGAAAATTAATTTAAAAGATAAAAACTAATTGAAGTGATCAGAAGTTTCATAAGCCACAAACACGATTTGACAAATAAAAAAAAAATATTTGTAGAAATCCGTTTTTTGAGAACTTCCTTTCTCATTTGATTGTTCTCTTCTGTTTTCACCATTAAAAAAAAATAACTTGCCTAAATTGGCTTTTTTTTAAATAAAAAGTATTTCTTAATTATTTTGCAACTGTTCTTTTTTTGTTTGCCCTTTAAAAAAGAACAATCGGCAATAGTAAATTTGTACATACAAAATAAAGCCACTTGCAATACTTTGTCAACAATTTGTATTATTTGTATACTATTTATCCATGAGCACTGGTGTTCACTTAGTCCGTTCGTTGTTGTTCAGAATGCAGTGAGTTTATTTACAAATTAACATATTTCAACGTACTGATACACGAACACCACATGAGTGTGACACCTGTCGAACTGGTCGTGTTTTGGTAAATATTTTAACAAAACAAAACAATGTACTCCATAATATAATTTTTGTTAGTATCATACTTCGCTGATTTTTATAAAAATTCATTTAGGCAACACACTAAGAATGATGACGTCATTAGAGCGTGTCCATGAATAATATAATTTCATTTAGACAAAATTATATTCAGTTAACAAAAAAAAAATAACTACTCTAAATTAACGTTAGAAACATACTCGAGTAAAGTTACTTTTTTAGAAGTGTTATTCCTCCCACTTTTTTTTTTCTTTTGGATCGGTTTCATAACATAGTAGTTTTCAATTATCCTTTAAAAAAAAAGAACAGTTAAAGTTATTGTAATAAATTTAGGAAAAAAATATTTTAAAATTATAAATTTTTTGTTTTCTTTTCGAATTTAAAATTTTAAATTAATTAGTATTTACCATCCAATAATACAATACGTCTTAAAATTATAGTGCCTAGTCTATGCTTTACCTTTTATATATCTTAATATTGGAAAATTCAACGTTTTTTCTTACGTTTTGATAAAAACTACTAGCTTATTTAAGCTTAATTATAGAAATGCAAAAGCCTGCAGTTAATCCTTCAAGAATCTTTGAGATTAAAACTATCGAAAGATAAAAACTTGGCACAAGTTTTCAATTATGATTTAAGATTCTCATTCAAAGCATACAAAACTTACTATCTAAAAACATTAAATTTTGAATAAAAGTTATCGTGTTTGTATTTGGGAACATCATTAATTAGCAAAATTCGAAGTTTTAGAGCATTTATTGTTTTTTATTCCTTGATCAAAAACTTACAACTGTTAATACTTTTTCAAATATTACTTCCCTATTACACTTAATTACATTTGTAGAGGAGAGGGAGTGGGAGAGTCTTTGATCACGTAAATTTACTCAGATACAAATTAAATCTCTATAACTATTAGATGCTTTTTAATGTTTTTTTGTATGTCCTCTGTAAGTCTATATATATATATGTTATTATCATGTTTGTCTCTTTTTATTAATCATTGTTACTTGTTTAAATAATTACATTATAATTACTAGTGTTTTAATTCAAAAAAAAATTTTATTCGCGGTTTGAAAAACTGTTGTTTTATATAAAAAAAAAATTATTGAGTATCCACTCGCCACAACCACCTCTATATTTAGACTATTGAAATATAAGTTTAACCATTTATGACCTCTCAATAAACCATTTAATTGTTCGCATTTGAAACTGACCGGGCTACAATTAAGAAGAATAGTTGAACTATCACTTTCATAATTTGAGAATGCCTGACGATCCTACTTATAGATCGTGTCTGGAGGACGATGAAACCTTTATTCACGTCATTTGCACCAGTAGAAATCTTTAAGGTGATACATATAGAATTTTTGGGTCTGTAACTCTCGGTCCTTCGATTTTAAGAACAGTGGGCTTTTTGGAGAAACTGTGGGCTTTTTGCGTGGTCATTGATCTCGATAATATCGTATAGCATTACCAGCTCTGAATGCACCTTTGAGCCAGAAGGTTTCATTGCACCTTTGAGCCAGAAGGCATCCTGAACTTCAGGTGATAGAGTGTTCTAAACGAAGGTACAGAGGACCAAAAGGTCTAGGTGCCAGAGATGTAGTTGCGGTTTTTCTGTTATTATCTTACCTTAGTAAATAGTGCCTCCTAAAAATAAATTAAACATGTATGGTGCACGTGTGCACATTACTTTTATGTGAATTATTTATTACCTGTATATAGATGTAATTAAAACACTAAAGTTGTATTTGTTACTGAGTCACTTGATCGTGGTACTTGGGGCCGCCGCAGTGCAGTTGTTATGTGTTGCTCAAGTATACTTTATAGTTAATACTTATTTATACTCCTTACTCAGTATGTACCTATTAATGTGATTGTGAGTATGGATGAAGTATAGAGCGTATTGAGTTTGAATGTAGCAAGGTGGCCCTGTCAACAGCCCACAAACATAAAGTGGGTACCTGCCTGCTTAGTGCTTAATATACACGTTGCAAACATATTTTTTTATTGTGATTAGTTATTGAGTAACATAAAACCCTATTGTATTGTTCGGCCAGATAAAGGTTTCATATCACTTATCATTTTTACTGATAAAAAAATTATACCACTTTTGTGTGTGAATTTAATTATTTTCCTCCAACAGAACTTCAATGGTGATTTTGTAGTGTTAAGTGTTCGTTCTTTTATTGTGTGAAAATTTCTGTGGTTATTTTTTGTTTTTTTGTGTAATGTTTGAAAAAATTTGCTACAGCTTCAAGTTCATCATTGATCCAGACATCGCTACTGCTCCTTTATTGAGTCATCCTAAAAGTTCGTTCAATATTCACTTTAGTGGAAACGTTATCATTTCTTTGGAAATATAAGTTTTAATGTTGGATTATTTTAGAATTCGATTTACAATGTTTCAATATATCGTTTATTTTTCAAGATAATCGAATAAATTAAATGCGAAAAATTTTTTATAACACTACCTGTGTTAATTTATTAAAATGTGATAAGATAACAGTAAAAATAATCGATTTGATACATATAGTTGTCCATGGATAAAGATAATAGGAGAGAATTTTTTTCCCTAATGTTTCAACAAAAATTATGTATTTTTGTGCAAAATATTGTGAGTTCAATGAATGTGAAAATTTGTGCTACCACTTTTCACTATATAGAACAAGAATTAGCAAAAAATAAAAATTATAAAAAGTGGAAAATGCCCCATGTAAAATCTATATGGAAATATAATTAAAATAAATTTTGAAAATGATTTTTCCTAAAAATTACAAAGAAAAATTTGATTAAAAAAATTTTCCCTTAAAAATTCTGTTTAATAATAATGGCATTAACTTCTTAAATAATTTGAATTTTTCTGTTTATTTCCTCACACTCTGGACTTATTATATCAGATTTACTTTTCTGGATAAGTACTCTTATAAAATGATCCCGAAATGGGAGAAATTATTTTTTGAGTCCATATTCACTTTTACTTGTCCGTTTGTCTATTAGTTCACACGTTAACTTAAAGTTGATAAGATAAGGAGCCATCCATAAATTACACCGCACGCTTAACAGGAGGGTAGGGTTGTTAATTTCATAATTTATAGATGTAAAATTGAAAAATATGTCACTTCGTACCAGAGAGGAAGGGCTAAGAAAACCATGTAATGTAATTTATAGGTGGCTCTAACTGTACAAACGCGAACTTAAGGGAAAATATGAGTTTTCAAACGTGAAAAAAATCATGTTTCAACAACACAACTAAAATTCATAAAAAATTCCTCTTTCCAAAATAAAATAACCCTTGTGGTAAAGTTTTCGTAAAGCCAATATTATTATAAACATTTGAAGAATAGTATTGCAAAGTATCCAACCACTGAACTTTGTTAGTTATGTCGAATTCTAATAAAATCCACCATCAATAATCGCCGAAGAAATGACAATATCACATAATTAAATATCGTATCTCTATTTTAACTTTTTCTTTTATCAGAATTGTGAAACCAATATGAATTCCGATTTGAATCGAGATCATTTTGGACGAAAGTCATTTCGTATTGTACCAAAGAAATTAGCAACGTTTACAGCACCAGATCTTCCACCAGAGACAATTCAACAAGATGATGATTCTACAGAAGCAACAGCTGCGTCAACTTATCAAACACGATTGGCTCAGTTTGAGCGACAATTGGTTTTAATGCAACAGAAAAAGAACGAAAATGCTATTAATAATAATGTTTCAAAAATTCCTATACCACCTGTACGTAATCCACAACCACCTCCTCCTAGTGATTTTGAAAAATTGAAAAACGAGAGATTAAATAAAAATGGCTGGGATAAGCAAAAAGTTGATGTGATGTTAAAACCAAATTTTGTGCAATTAAAAACAATCCTAGATCCTCCTGCGATAAATATACCACCGCCTACACCAATCGATATAGTAGATGCAAGTGGAAAACATAATTCGGCCTTAGCATTATCACAATTGGAGCAACAAATTATCAAAATTGAAGCGAATATGAAAAATGATTTACTCGCACCATCTTCCCCTCAACAATCGATGAAAATTAATCGATATGGAGAGCTTGAAAATTTATTAAAACCAGGAATTAGTACGGAAGTAACTCCGGTTGGATATTTATGTAACGATTCTGAGGAGTTAGGTGAATTTCATCGAGGGGAATCTACACGAAATAGTACAGGAAATGCAACAACAGCTATACGTAATCGTCCACCAACTGGTGTTACAATTAGCCGTGCTGCTTCTGATGCTCAAGACAAACCGATTTTAAAGCCAAGATTTAATGTTCCTAAAAGTTCTCATCATAAATATTCAATTGAGGTATTTCAAGTAGTTTATAATTATTTTAGTTGATAACAGAATAATATGATAGCAAGGATGTGACCTTCTATATACCGGTTGAGTCGCATCAAATGTTTATAAGTTATTTGATTAAAAAAAATGTGTACCATATTGAGTAGATACAGGACGTATTTAATAACTGCAGTGAAATTATTAAATTATATTTGTAAAATCGTCGGTCTGATTCGTTAACCTACCGTAATATTCATGGAATTATCTACCGTTTGGTAAAAGAATAACGACGATTAAAGAATTCACTTATAAAGACTGAGAAATGTTATACCCGAAAAACTGCATTTTGATCTTATCAAATATCGACTACGAAATTCTGCTAAATCGTCAGTTGTAAATCAAATCCTTAAATATTTGAGGGTGTAATTAATTATAAATAATATTATTTCCTTGTTATAGATTATTTTGTTTTATCTGTTCATTTAATACGCAAGTCTAATAATTTTAACCAAATATTCAATTCTCAATGTGAACAATAAGGATTTAGCGGACTTCTTACGCATTATATTATTATATTGGAGGAAGTATATATCCACTTGCTATTTACAATATTTTCTTGAATTTTGTAATATGAGTATAAAATATGGTAGTAGTTATACTTTTAAAATGTTAAAAAAAAAAGCTAACCAACGGAATTTTATAATTTTGATTATTATATAACGAATAAAAATATTATTCAGTTTTTTCTTCGCCCTGTAAACTTTCCAAAATGGCATAACTTAACACGATAACGAATCTAGCCAACAAAATTATATTGGGTAAATATGTTTGAATAAAATTTGAATTAAAAACATTTAATTCCTTTTAACAATATATAAAATGCTATTTGTTAAAAAATTTTTCTTTGCGTTTGATATATATAAAAATTTTGAATTTCGTTTGTTTACGAAATACCTATGTGTATTCGCTCTAATTTCCGAACAAGTTATCCAATTTTTATGTAATTTTCTAAACACGTTTATCACTTTCAAGAAATTTACTGTTTCGTCGTGTGTGCCTCATTAGGCCTACATGGGTGTCGTTAAACTAAATTTCCAAAACTTATTGTGATCACCCGTTACATAATTTCATAAACTAATTACGATAATCAGGTGCGGCCTACATTTACTTCTCAATTAGAATACTTTGTACTAAAATGGGTTTTCGAAGTTCTTTTCTTCTTTGTACCACTTACATTTGCATTGGTTAGCAGAAAATTCGAATTATTTTAATATTTATTAAGAAATCAATTAAAATTATATCAATGAGTGAGTATTTGGACTATAAATCCATTAGATCTTTACGACCATAAAGTCAGTCTATTTATGAAATTTGGAACAACTATTTTACTCCACTTTGTTTTACTTTTTAAAAATTCTATTTAGAATCTATTTTTTACTGTATCAATAATTTTTTAGAATACAACATTTGACATGACACATCCAGTATAATTAGCCGAGTTGAGTGCGATTAAAGCGTCAATATTAAGGTTTGAATTCAGTGTTACCAACAAATATGTACACGTTTTATATTGAAATTGAATCACATGATTTTATCAGAAAATATGATACCTATACTTGAAAACAAACTGAAGTACTTAAAATTTATCAATAAAATTAAACACTGTTTTTTATTTAAAAAAATTTTTTATATAAATTTGTAATTATGTTTCCAAAATGTAAAATATTTTTTACTAGTTGCAAATTATTACTTTTTGAATATTTTATTATATCTATGATCTTCTTTGTTTTTAATTATGTTTTTACTAATCATCTATATTATAAGAGGGCGACTTCTGAATGTGGTCCGCGGGAGTGTCTTGAGAACACCCGGTATTTTTATGTAAAAAAATCAGAATTTAGAATGTAAAGATTTAGAATTAAAAAGTTTTTTCTAAAAAACTAAATTCACTAATTTATCTCTTAATGATCATGATCATCTCAAATCTAATATAGATAATTGAGGATTTATATTTTAATAGCTTCAAAATGGGGGTTTAACCTCCTTTGTTCAGATATACGTATATAAAAGAGACCACCCACACCATTATTTTATATTTAGCTAGATCCTTTCGATTCAATTTATGATGCGGGTAGAAGAGGATAAGATACAATAAATTTTCTGAAAGGAGGCTATGTCAAACTACATGAACGAGTTTGGATTATTTTTGCTGATCTATCCAAATGTTAAATAGCTATACTTATTAATCGTTTTTTAACCCATTGCTTTTACTTCCATAGTTTTTTTTCTTTACATATCGAACCAAAAACCATAAAAATAAATTAATATTTTCCTGCTTTGTCTGATGACTTTAAGATTTAGTTTCATGAAAAATAATTTCTTAGTAATAATAACAGTAAATTTTATATAATAATAACATAGGAAAAATACATAAATGATTAAGTATATTTTTCTTTTGATAAAAAAAAAAAAAAAAACAATAATGTCTTATCCACAATTAAATATTTGACGATTGTTTCTTTTAAAACTTTATAAAAATAGAAAATAAAGTCTATAAAATTTTTTTAATTTTAATGATTATGAGTAAATTTTTTGGAAGATCTATTCACTCATAATAATTACTTGCCTTTTGTTTTAATTACAAACTGTTTTTGGGCTTTCCTAAAAATTTATTTTAATTTTCTATTGACTTTAGATAGACAACTTTTTATTTATAACAAAAATATTTTTTTTTTTGTTTCTAAGAAAAAATATTATTTTTAGAAATATTTATCATGATTGCATTTTGAAAATAAAACATTTCTTAAATCATGTTTGCTTGAAAGATTTAAAAGAAGCGTTTTAACTTAATGTTTTCTGAAAATACAGTGAGCTTCAAAAGTTAAGTCTAGATATCTTGGAATGTTCAGAATATTTGCAAGCAATGAATAATGAGCTTTTATTAAAGAGAAAACTAAATTTTTATATCCCACATGTGGTTTTAATATTTGGAAAATTGTTTATGTATTAAAAAATTTGTAATATTTTTTTTTGTCAGTTTTCTTATACAAAAAGTTAATCAAGAAAGTTATAAAATTTAAAATTTAATGAAATTTGAAATTTGACGTTAAAATGTGAAACTAGACTGAATACTATAACAAAACTTGAAAATTAATTCAAAAATTGAATTTCTCTTTATGGCTTTTATATCATTCATTCTTAGATTAATAAAGACTCGTTTCGGTTAATAAAAAATACTCAAAAAATGTCTAATATTATAATTTAATTGAATAAAATCCGCAATTACATCAAACTAAAAAAAAGTGATGTTTCTTTGTTAAACAAATGTCAGTCAGTTAGACATTTATTTTTACAACGAGAGATTTAAAAAAAATTATAAGAAACATTAACGGTAATTAAATACAATAACAAAGAATAGATCCAAATCCGGAATAACTGTGTTTGAATTGATTAAAATCAACTGTTAATAACATTAAATTGTTGCTACACAACGCTAATGAAATAGAGAATGAACTTTTTCTTAAATAAATATTATTTATTATATCTATTGTTACAATTTCATATAAGAAAAATAAAACGTTTGTTTATTATATATGAGAATTATTTTAACAAGTGTGGAAATTTATTATAGAAATCGATGTGTTTTTGTGTACATGGCTTGTCACGAACATGTCAACGATTTACAAGGTACCAGGTGACACTGATCCAGAATTTAGTAGCGAGCTCTCATTGTAATTTAATTACTGAATTATAATGAAACAAAATTGAAAAATTGTGGTCTTTTAAACTTCTAAAATTAATAATAATGTATTTTATAACAAGAATATCATGTTTGAATTCTTTATAATTATTTATTTGATTAAAACACGTAAATTGAATATAGAACAAAGTGATGAATCATAGTAGGTTCAATCCACTAACTATGTTCTGGCAGAAATCAGCCCTACCCGTCTTTTGGTTTTATTCAAGTATTTCTTTAAAATAATTCAAAAAATGCTTCATAATTTTCCAAAGATGTCTTTTTAAAATTTCTAAATAATTTTTTATTTTAAAAGTTGGATGTCATCATTTAACTTCATTTTTAAATAAGCGAACTTATTTTATTAATAAGAAATCAATTTTTAGAACTGAAGAAAAACAAGTGAATATAACTGAGTTAATTGTTTACATACTCGGCATATGATGTTTGAACTATTTATAATCCTAAGAATTCTTTCAATAATCTAAATATCGAGTCTATACAGATATATATATATATATAAATATATATATATATAGATATATATATATATATATATATATATATATATATAGATATATAGATATACAGATATATATATATATATAAATATATATATACGTAGGTTTCAAACAAATGTTGTTTTGTTTAAAAAAAAAAAACTTTCAATATTGAAATTTGTTATGGTTCAAAAGTTGCGTTCTGGGCCCATTGAACCCAATATACCAATTTTGCTCATTGACAAACTTAAACTCAGTCTTTATGTCTAACATACGTCACCAAAATTTAAAGTCTAGCACTTTTTTAAATTATATTATTGACGGAGAGACAGACATGCCGGAATGGACTAATAAGGTGATTCTATGGACACCTATACAGCCAATATTTTCTAGCGCTACAAACTTTAGATAGTTTTATTTCTGATACATCCTGTAATATGTTTTATTGCTAATATATTTTATATACGTATTATATTAAATTTAATAAAAGTACATGATACAGGTGTTTATAATATGATCTAATTAGTCGAGTTACATTTGACTATCTGATTATAGACCAATTATCACTTGTTGAGTTTCAAGGTTTTTGGGGAATTTTAATACCTATGTAGAAAATTAAAAGTGTCGATACATTTTTATTTACTTAAAATAGTTTCATGTAAGTGTTTTCTCAGACAATAAGTACACAGACAATAAGTCAGGTGATCTATTTTCACATTGAATTGGAAAATTTATGATTCATATGAAATTTATCACGTTTTATTATTTTTTACACGATATATATGATATGCCAGAGTATATTAATTTTAGTATTCAGTTTGTAACGCTAGCAAACATTGGAGCACGAATTAAATTTTTGGAATAGGTCCTCATGGAATCACCTATTAAGGTAACTCACACACGAAAATATATGTCGAGCTGAAATTTTAATGACGTATTTTAGGCATAAAAAGTGAATTTAAGTTCGTTAATGAGCCCAATATGTTCATTAGGTCCAATGGATCCATGACAAAATTCAAAGACAAAAAATTTTTATTATCGGAAAGGAAACAACTTTTGTTTGAAAGATTTTTTTTTAAATGTTTGGATTCGCCACAATTTTACTTCGAATTTAGATAAACGAACACATATAATTACTATATATTTTATTTATATTTATAACCGTATTGACTGGATATTTAGAGTATTTTATGGCTGCTAATGGCTAACATAGTTCAAACATTGATAATCAACCATGTATAGAGTATCTAAAATATTAACTCTGTTTGTTGATTTTGATTTATTAATTAAACGATCTTGCATTTCATTAGTCTGATCTCTATCTAGATTTGTATCTATATGTATATTTATGTATATACAAATCTAGAGAGAGAGATAAAAACATTCTACATTATCAAAATTTTTCAAATGAATTGAAAATTATAAAATTAAAAAATGTTTTACGTTATGCAAATACTTCGAATTTTTTAAATTAATTTTCATGTTTGTATCCGTATACTTGTCATACTGTCAGATACTACAAAGCCATCAGCTATTTTTTTAAAAACTTTTGTTGTATAAACGCTTATTTTTCAGAAATAAATAAATTATTCAAAATAATTTTCAACAATTCACTGCATTGGCCGATGTCCAAAACAAACGAAATTTCCTGTTTTTACCAAAATGAATGTAATCGCCTACCATCTCCTAGATTATCAAAAACTTGTATATTTAAACTTATGAGAATTAGATTAGATAAAAACCGTACTGAAAATCCATGAATCGATTTTTGCGAATATGTTCCTAAAGGACACATCCCATACTTATAAATAAATTTTTATAATTAAGTTCCAATAAAGTAATTTTTAAAAATAATTATTGATTGAATTAAAAAAATAATAAAAATGAATATGATAATTATTTTTTGGTAAAAAATAATATATTATAGTTAGTTATCTACAAATAGCTAGCTAATTTATTTATTTATTGAGTTTTTTTGTTTGTTAATAATCTTTTTTAATCTATATTTTTAAATATTTTGTTATTTAGATTGAAATTGTAGATTAATATTTATACAAACAATTATTATTATTATTTTGATTTTAAATTTCCATTCTAAATAAATATTGTCCTTATAATGCAATGAATTGAGGGCTTGTTGTATTAATTAATATTATTTGAGAAATTTTTTAAGTATGAGTATAATTTTTCTGATTATTTGAATCCGTAAAAATTAAGTTCCCGTTAAAAAGCTTCTTATTTGACCCTTTATGACGTATGTATTCGGTGATTTTTGTATGTGTGTATATAAGAATCACTGGTCTCTCATACCTGTTCACATCTGTGCTCTCTATCTAACATGTAATTTATACTATACATACTATCTTGTCTATCTTTACCATCTAAGGTAATGTTTGGAGTCATTATATACATTCATACATTGTACATTCACTTTAGTCTTATATAAACTGTATAAGTAAGAAAATTATGTTGCAATTGCTGATTTTATTCTGTCTCAATTATACGAGTTTCACAGGAATACATATTGAAGCTAAAGTAATTTAATTGAAAAGTGAATATTTAAACAAATATATATGCGTCTAGTGAAGAATCTCCTCCTTAAACAATCTAATACGAGATACTATTAAAAATGTTTGCTTAAATTCTACAGAACCAAAATTATGTAGTTCGATGTGGTATGTTGGTATATATTAAATGAATTGTATTTTATTCATAATTGAATTTCAATGTATATTGTTAATTACTTCATGGAAATTATTCACTAATTATATGCATTTTATCCTTTCCCATATTATTAAAATTAAAATCAGTTGCATAATCAAACAAATATCTCTCACTAAATCCAATTGCAATTATTATATTACTTATCCAATAACACAATAAATAATATTCAATGAACAAATTTAAAAAAATTTATTATATCAGATAGGAAAATTTGTAAATATTTTAACTTAAATAATAAAAAAAGTATAAATAAAAGTCGTTTTTAACTCATGCAATTTGAAAGATTTTATGAAAATTGTAGACCAAACTTACACTCATTTTAAGGATAGTTAGGGCGATTTTAAATAGTTAAATTTTCAATATAATAATTAAAATATATTTACAAAATAGTTCTAACTCTCTCCAAAAATTGGTTGTTGATTGTTTTCATTCCGTTCAAAAGTTAAAGCGATTTTTGTTTATAATAAATGAAAATGTATTATTCTTATGGAAATATACAATAAAACATACATTTTTGATCATTAAGACTGAAAAATAATATTAATAAAATAAAAATTTGTTAATCTATAAACTAAATATAAAAGAATTATATAGGAAATTGATATATAGAATAGTTAAAGCACAAATAAGTTAAATATTAATAAAAAATTATCAATTTTATCTACATCAAAATGTATAAAAATACAACACTAAAAATCGTTGCCGTCAAACCAAACCTTACTATTTTATCGTTTTAACTCATTCTGAAGTTTTTTTAATATGCCTAAATAAACTTGTAGGGATATAATTTTATTTTCCAGCCAATACAGACATGATTTAGACAACTTAAAAATAATTAATATAAAAATTTGGACTTATATTTAAGTCAAAATGACACTTAAAAGATAAACAACTTACGTAACAAACAAACGTGTGAGAGAGCGCCAACCAACATAAAACTGTATTACAATGTGGTAACGATTTCATTCTTAACAATTTTTGGAGATTTTATTTAATTAAACTGTTTAAAAAAATATTAAATTTGAAAAAAAAAATTAAATAATACTCCTTTTATTTAATATTAATTGGTAATATGTTTCAAAATAATTTAAACCTTAGACAGCTTAAAAAAATCTAAAATATTTTTTTTTTTTTTTTTTTTGGTTATCAATTGACATACCAACGTTAATTTTTTTATAAACAATTTTAAATGTTAATTATTTTATTACAAAATCTATTGAAACAAAAAATGTCCTGAAGTAATTTATGAGTTTCAGATTCATTAAAATTCAATTGCAAAAATTTTCTTCGTTTTTATATAGCAATACAATAAACATTTAGTCGATTCATACTCATATTGAAATTCCATAAAATGCAATGTTTTTTTTTTATTATCAAATCCTGATGATTAAAACACACAATTTATTTTTTTTTTTTAAGTAATAATCAATCAATCGATTGATTTGTGCTTGCATTTACAACACCTAAAACCTTGAATATTTGTTACGTGGATAATATTCAATAACTTATTGATATAATTTGATGTTCTATTTAATATTTGTTTATACAGTGTCATCAAGTAGAGATGTATGCATCACCCTCAAATGGAATGCATACATCGATGATTTTTACCTACTTACTAGCCTCATCCAGAACCACCAAATCAGGACGAAGCGTACTGCGTACGCAGGGTACTTGCCTATTGATGTTTAAGACAGTACCCGGGGAGAGCCGCGCTCCGCGAGCATGACGATCTTGGACGTCATTGTGTCGACGTTGCCACGCTGCCGAATGGATAGTACAATGGTTCAGTACGAGTGGTAATGTTTCATTAACATAACCGCAACGTAGTCACAGAACCGAGTGTACCTGCCATTCAACATGAAGTGGTTGCTCGCTTCTCTTTGTGATGTACATGAGTACGCCTTTTCCTGATCTGGTTTTCCTAGAAGACTAGCAAGGTAGCTTGCTCGAAGTGCTGAACGTAGCATTCGAACCACCATAGATCGAGCCGTCTCCGGGATAATTATGCGCTCTGGTGTTTGCCCAGGCCGATTGATGACAACGGACAGGTCACGTTTTTCGATACACCAGCGGAAACTCACACCGATTTTGTTGTTCAGACGGCGGCACGCATTTCTAGCCTGTGACCACAAACTAGAAATGTCTCCACCGTCACGTGCTAAACGACCTTCAAGTGAGCCACTCAAATATTTGGCAATCATTTCTTCATTTGGATCGCCACCGATCCGACGCCTCACTGCACGTTTTAGGCAGGACCACGCCGTTTCCCTGACAATGATGTCCTTGCAGGTCAGCAGTCTAAATGCGTGCACCACCGTACTTACGTCCGCGGAATCGGCCAACGGTAAAAGATTTGCGCCTCCCTGGTATGATGGAATATATAGAATTTCCGGAGAGCCACGTTGTGGTAGGTTCATCCATTTTTTGGCCAGTTTTTTGATAGTTTTATCTGCATCTGTTAGTGGACCTTTGGCGACATAAAGTCTAGGCGAGTATAAAGTCTAGCCGAGAAAGGATGAACATATTTGTGGCTTCCAGTTTTTGCCAGGGTGCTAGAAGAGACTCGTGTACCTTTTGTACATCCTCCTTGATAGCCCTGATGGCTTCAAGGGGGGTTTGTGAAACACGGAAGCCCGTGGGTACACCTAGGTGTTGGTACTCTTCTAGATTCTAAGAATAGATTCTTAGAATAGATTCTCTTATTCAGCATTTTTACCGATCAGAACGATGTCATCAGCATAAGCGAGAATTGATATGGTGTGATTGTAAAGTTTGTAACCATGCTGAGCTGCCAATCCAGACGCCACCCACACGATTGGTTCAATAGCCAAGTTGAATATTATTGGACTTAGTGGACATCTTTGCTTTACGCCCGCACGAATTGGGATTGGTCGGGTTTACCCGTCTTTTGTGCGGAATGTGGTTGTGGTATTTGCGTAAAGCTCAGATTTCACACTACGCATCTTGTTGGGTAGCCGCATTTCTTCCAATACCCGCCGAATATGATAATGAGGTACAGAGCCGAAAGCATTGGCTAGGTCATGCCATGCCAATGCGATCTGTCTGCCATCTCGGCGTACATTATCTAATGCACTTTGGACCATGAAGTTGTGCTCATAGCACCCTTCATTTGTTTTATCAAAGATTAACAGATGCCCATATTACAAACATTCAACAGCCATAGCCATCTTTTGGTCATTACTGGTAGTCACATTAACTATCAACATTGAACAACGATAGAGAACTGGTGAACAGGATAAGTATTAAGTATTTCTGAATAATTATGCTTCGAAGTTCAAAATTTCGAAACCTATACTCGTAATAGACTCAGTAAACACAATAAATGCACTCAAATTAATTACATAGCTGAGTAAACACATGTATTGTTCACTATTTGTATAAATATGGTCATACTGTTATAAGCTTACTAAATTCTGATCACAATATCATTCCCACCACCTACTTATCTACCTCCAACTTAAATCTAAACCCAATACTGTTGAATTTTTATTGTATTAAATTAATCACAATATAAATATTAATTATAGTAGGGCTAGATAAAAAAGACATTTTAGTGACATTTAATTGTTGGCATTTAAAAATGCAAATTTAAAACATGACCACAACATAAACATTTTCAGAGATTAAAGTCTAGTAAAAAATCTCCAGCCCATATTTTATATTGTACCAAAAGTTCGTTTTACATACAGCTAAAGCACTCGTAAATTATAGTTATCATTATGAACGTAGATCTGTCTTGGAAAGAGGCGTCGATAAATATCATAATTAAGGTCTGAAGTATCATAATTAAGTTTAAATAACATTTGATTAATAAATAGAAATAATTCTCAAAATATATAAAAATTTAGAATGCACAACCTTAATATAAAAACGGAGTATAAGATAATGAGGTTTTTGAAGAAAAATAAAAAAAAATTCTAATTGAGTACTTTATAACTCGAAACACAATCAAATTTCATTTGAATATTCTACGATTGATTAATTTTTAATCAATTAATTAAAGGTAATTTTAAACTTTTAGGGGTCAGAGAATTAATTATTTAACAAAATAACTTATTAAAAATTACTATTACTTATTTTCCAAATATGACGGATGTTTGTTTTGCATTTTATACGTTCCGATTAGACCTTGGAAATAGAGCAGCTATACTCTACTTAGTATGTTAGATATAGTTGTGCCCTTTATTTAAAACATTTATTACGTTATTTAAAATATTTTCTGGATTTTCTAAACATAAATTTAATTTTTTAAATGTACGTAATAATTATTAATGAGTTCTTGTTCTCGTAATATATCGTATAATGATGCTTAATCATCAACGAGCCACTGTTTAGATATAAAATAAGCTACCAAAATTTCAACTCGCTATCTTTTTCCATTTTTAGCCATAAAAGTGGAAGATTGACGGTCATACAGTTAAGAAATTGAACTTTTCAGATAATTCTTAGAAATGTGATAAAACCTAGTAACCGGTCTCCGACATCTTGAAAATAACAATTTTTAGCAGGTCGTGTAACAGAAAATTCGTTTTACATGTTGGACAAATTGGTTTTTGCATTAGTTATTGAATGAACTTGCTTTTACAATAACAAAGAAACGAATTTCCATCAGTTTGAAGCTTTTGGGCGAAATCAAACATCTTACGAGATACAATAAAGAAAACGACCCACTTTTAAGAATTTTTGTAGAGGAAAAAGTTCTTATTCTAATAACAATAAAGCCATATACAAGTTTTTTTATAGGTATTATAAATGATATCATATTATTATTGGCTGGCATTCAGGGTAAGAATTTAATATGCCTTTATATAATACTTTATATGACAGATATTAAAATAAATATTTCCAATTGGGTAAATTCACAAATATAAGATAACGATATTTTCGGATAGGAATTTTTTTTACATATTCACGTTTGAGAGATGTTTCTGAATAAATGTCAAAATTAGGCTAAGAAAAATTTTTTTTTTTTTACATTGTTAAATTTTAGTTTTAATCGTAGAATATTCATATTTTTTATTCTAAGGAATGTTTACCTGCCACATGTTAGTTATTATTAAGAATGGATTGAAGTAATTTTATAAATAAAGCGAATGAAAATAGTTCATATTTTTAAAAAAATGGTCTGAAAAAAGTTAATCTACGAGCTGAAAAACCTTTCAAGTCCGGGAATTTCGCTCTTGAAATATATAATATTAATTACTAACACTTTAAAATGTTTTGTTTGTTACTAATTAAGATAACTGTTTAAATTGAACTGACAGATGGCAACTAATATTGTATACCAACATGACGTCATACCATGATATTGTCGTGTTTTAGGTTAGTGATTTAAAGATTAAAAATATCGATTTTCAATTGTAACGTGATAAAAAATTATGTGTTTTTATGACTCAAAATCATAATATTTTAGTATATTTTTACATAAATTTTAATTTTTCTCGAATTTCATAATTTATTTTTTACTATCGAAAGTATCCTATTGTGTAAGCTATACAATAAATCATCCCAATAGCATCCTGATGACAATACGCCTCAATTTTATAATTTTAATACATTTTCTCTTTAAACTAATTGAACAAATTTAATGATACCTTTACAAAAAAATTTGAATTAATAATTACCTTATGATATTAGTTTTATATCTCCAATTACTCTTATGATTGACAAATTGTTTACTCAATCATTTGATTGGATATGATATATAAATTACGTCACAGAATAACCACAAATGGTAGATTGTCAATTGCAATACAGAAAAAAGATACATACATATAAACATATTAAATAACAATCATATCATAGAAAAAAAAACTTCTATTTAATAAATTCGTATCTTTCTTTTGTACTCTTTACAAAGTATTTATCCTTGTACTAATTAAAATATAGACATTTTTACGATCTAAGAGGAAGATAAAGTTTACATGCGACAGTAATTTTTTTATTTGGCAGAAGTGTTGAATATGGTAATTTACTATGTTTAAAAAAGTACTTCAAAATGTTGATTTCTTAATAAAGCTACAAAAAAAAAAAATATTTTAGCAAAATAAATAAATTTCTTGCTATAAAATTGTATTAAAATTGTAATTATTCCTTTATAAACGGAAAAAGTCTGTCATTTTGTTGACGTAATACTGGTATATAATATAGAATACTGTTATAATACACGGATAAGATATTGAGAACCAAAGACAATTTAAGACTTTCCAATATGTTTTTACTAAGATAATTATTTAGATTGAACCGACAGATGACAACTTATAGTTTATTTATACAAATGTCTCATACCATGGCAGCTCGTTTTTAGGTCACGTGATATAAAGATTTAAGATATCGACTTTTAATTTTAATATTATAAAACAATTACGTGCTTTTATCATTCAAATTCAGAATATTTAAGTATATTTCTACTTAAATTTTAGTTTTTGTCAAATTTCATAATTTTTTTTTCATTATCGAAAGTACCCTATTTGTTGGTCTATATTTTATACAAGGTCTCTGGTTCATCAAAATAATATAAATGAATAGTGAATTGTTTATATTCCATTTAAATCGAAAATTTATATCAACCTTCAACCTTCAAGCTATTACAATTATTGGTTTCATAACATAGTTTTTGAACAAAAGTTGTTTTTGAAAATAAAATGAAAATATGATTTTAAAGGTATGACTGAAACGTAGAGATCATTATTTGATAATTTCAAATTTATAATCAAGTAAATACTAATTATTAGTATCTTTGCAAGGACTTAACATCTAGATATACATATTTTAAAGTAGCTTGTATGAACTTTTCAAAGTTCATCAAGAATACTTTGTAAATTAAAATTGAATTCAATTGGTACTAATTAAATTATGAGAGTTTTAAAAATTTGTATTTTTAATTTTGATTAATAGACTATTGAATGAAATTCAATTAAAGTTAAACTTGTAAGCCTGGTGACGTTTCAAACGTGCTACGAAATAGTGATTAAAAAAAGTATAACTCGATTTTTTTTTTTTTTTTTTCATTTTCAAATATGAAAAATTGCAACAAAATGATAGACATAAAAAAATAATTTTGCTTTTGATTTCAAAAAATTATTTTTTTTGTGGTCTTAAACCTAAACATGAAAAGCAAAATATCTGATTTTAGACACTTATACCTACATCGAAAGTTTTCAGAACTTAAGACGAAATTTTTCTATTGCCGCAAAAAATCATTTTCGATGTAAAAATTTCTATGACTGTATTTTATATAGATTATGAAATTTTCGTCGTTGGAAGTCCTTATAGAGCTATTATGTAATTTCCTAAATCATTAATTATTAATACGTTATTTTATGTAATGTTAATACTTCGAGAAGTAGTTAAATTAAGCTTTAAAGTTGGTGGCAAATAGTAAACAAATTATTATGTTGTATTATAAATTAAAAAAAAAAAAATTAAGTTAAACATGAAATAATAAAATTATTAAGTTAAATAAAAATTAATTAAATTAAAAGTATTATTAGTTTTAATTTGAATAATAAATAACTAATTGTTTTTCTATTTATTTACAGACAAGCGGCGATTCAACACCATCTGGTGGTCGAATGAGTTCTCGGTCGCGAACATCAGATGAACCACATATAGGAAAATATAAACTATTAAAAACAATTGGTAAAGGTAACTTTGCCAAAGTAAAATTAGCAAAACATGTACCAACTGGTAAAGAAGTTGCAATAAAAATCATAGATAAAACACAATTAAATCCAGGATCATTACAAAAATTATTTCGTGAAGTTCGTATTATGAAAATGTTGGATCATCCGAACATTGTAAAATTATTTCAAGTGATTGAAACAGAAAAAACATTATATTTAGTAATGGAGTATGCAAGCGGTGGTGAAGTCTTTGATTATTTAGTGTTACATGGTCGAATGAAAGAGAAAGAAGCACGTGCCAAGTTTAGACAAATTGTGTCCGCTGTACAATATTGCCACCAGAAAAAAATTATACATAGAGATTTAAAAGCTGAAAATTTATTATTGGATAGTGAAATGAATATTAAAATAGCTGATTTTGGATTTTCAAATGAATTCACACCGGGAAGTAAATTAGATACATTTTGTGGGAGTCCGCCTTATGCTGCACCTGAATTGTTTCAAGTACGTTATTTATTTCATTGCTTTTCTTTGTTATATTTAGTTTAATTTAAGTTGATTTAACACGTACAAACTTTTAACTTGACAGAATTACAAAAAATAATAATCAAAAATGCTGGATAACAATAACTTAATTTTCCAGACACAGATACTTCAAAATTGCTTGCCCTAAATCTTACGCCAATCAATTGATACAATTTAAAGTTATTTAGCAGGAAAATTGAAAAGTAACTCGTTGAATAATCATTCAAAAATAGAATAAAAGTATTTTAGTGACATTTCTTCCCGATTGTATATTACGCCTGATATACCTCAAAACATTGGGCTTTAAATGCAACAAAAGCTATAAGAATATATAATTTTCGAACCTCGGAATGAGATCAGTTTTACTTTTAAAAATTACTTGATTTCAGTATCACGTGATTAGAAAAAATGTTTAAATTTTCATGTCAATATTGTGTATACTAAATTTCATAACATTTGGATAAGTATTTTTTGAGTTATTTGTGCGCGAAAATTGAAAGATACTACATAAAGGTGTTTGTTTCTGTATTATGTTATAATCCCCCTTAATGTTTGAAACTGTAAGCAAATTAACGACGAGTAACATCTCAATAGCCAATATAAGAGTAATTTCAATAAGGTTAATTTTAATAATTAGAAGAGGCAAGTACAACTAACTAATTATACTGATTATTTCACAAATAACCAAAATAACAAATATTTATCATTTGTTTGGAATTATACTGATTATGACTACCTTTGTAGTCGAAATACATATTTATAATACAAAATATTGATCTAGGCATTTGGGCATTTTTGAAATTTAAATCAAATATGTAGCTAGAGTTCTCATTTATTATCTTTAATAATTTAATATGAATAGGACTGAAATTAAATTTGCTATCAAAATGTGAAACTAAACTCCATAATACCCTAACAAAAAATAAAAAGTTGTCAAAAATAATTTGCCATTTCTTTCTTGAAAACGGTATATAACATAATAATGTAATTTATATGGAGATGCGAAGAAGTGACGTCATAACTTAGGTAAATATTTTTGTTTAATCAACTTTTGATGTCCATATCATGCTTCTAAAAAAAAAATAATAACTTCTGATTCATGTTCGGGAAGTAAATGCGCTTCAATTGGAGTAATAAAAAAATTTAGTCCGGTAGCCTATTGTAGGATAATTCAATTAAATAAATGCAACAAACATTTTTAGAACAGTTAACTAATCGAATTTAACTAATTAGTTTTAACTCTTTCCATCTTGTCTAACAATACGAAAATTGTTAAAGATAGCCATTTTCAGATTATCACATAAAGAGCATTGCAATATATAATGATTATCATATTTAAATTGTAAAAAAAAACAAATAAACTTCAATATTTAAGCTTTTGTGCATAATCCAAAATTATCCGCATCCCATGAAAGAAATATTATAAAAATTTCGAAAAATATAAAACCGAATTTAAAAAAGTGAATTAAAAAGTGAAAAATAATTTTTATTAGTTCTTTAAATAATTCTCTTGTGAGCAATTACCTTTCGTAGTCGACGCCATTCATATTTTTAGCTAAAAAATTGATTCGTTTTTGCCGACTTTTTCTTTTTTTAGTTTATTTTTTTGCAGGCGGTTTTCTTTTGAAAATTTTTTAATTAGTGTCCTCTTACCATTAAAACTTTGCGTTTTATAAAATCACCAATCTTAAAGTATGTCCTATCAAATAAAAAATTTACAAATCGGTTTAGAAATGACAAAGTTTTGAAGTAACAAACCTTTTTTTTTGTTTTTTAAATCTGATAATTTGATAACCTCTTTGGAAATCGGTTAAAAATTGAACAACTTTTATCTTAAATGAACAAATAAATATAAATCACTTAGACATATGCATGTCTAAGACATATACATGACAGCATTGTGATAGAGTGATTACTTTTGACTTCTTGAACAAAGTAAAATACCTTAAAATGGATAAATTCAAACTATCCAGAATAAAATTATCGCATAATAATAAAAACAAAAACTAATATGATAACATATTCAATCAACAGGGAAAAAAATATGATGGTCCTGAAGTGGATGTATGGTCATTGGGTGTAATATTATATACATTAGTTTCTGGTTCATTACCATTTGATGGTTCCACATTACGTGAATTAAGAGAAAGAGTATTACGTGGAAAATATCGGATCCCATTCTATATGTCAACAGACTGTGAAAATTTATTAAAAAAATTTTTAGTATTAAATCCATATAAACGAGCATCATTAGAAACAATTATGAAAGACAGATGGATGAATATGGGCTATGACGAGGAACTAAAACCGTATGTTGAACCTGAAAGTGATCTTGCTGATCATAAACGAATCGGTAGGTATGGTACGCATCACAACTTTTGCTATATCAATGTTGTGTATGTGTTTAGTTATAGTCTCTTTCATATATCTTGAATTGAATAGCCAAGTTTCATATTCACGATGTATAAATTGACTTTAGTCAAAATTTGTTTAATATTATTTTTACCATTTTTTTTTTTTTAATCAATTCATATCACTAATAATTATAGCTTTAGTTCTTAAATTATTGTTTATTGAAAAAGTATTCTAAACTATACCTTAAAAATTACTGAACTTTGTTTTGAAAGTTCTATCGAAATCTCGTGTAGAAAGAAAAATAGCCTAAACATGTTTTTGAAAATATTGAACCTATTAATATTGAATTATTATTTAGATCTTAGATGTTAGATTTAAAAAATTGCAACATAGAATGTGCAACATAGAATGTATAGATTTACAATAGAATTTTTTTATTAGATGAAGCACAGCGTCCAACAACATTAATTATGAAGTATGTTCTTATAATTAATTTACATTAGTACATTACAGTGTAGCAAGTGCAGTTGAATACTACTTTTTTATGATAAGTTGGAAAAGTACATAATAAATACGCCCAAGTGCAATAATATGTCAGTAGAATCTGAGAATTTCCTTGGAAAGGAATTATACATTGTTTTTGAGGGTAATAAATCTTACACCTTGTACAACACTTTTTACATCCTCTATAAATCAAGTGTAAAAAGTGTAAACCAAGTGTATATACCTAAATCTGCAAACAAACATTAACACTAAATTTCACTTAATAGCTGTCGTTTCTATTTTTTATGCCACTTTTTGATAAATATATTATTTTTGGTTTGGACTATTTTAGTACCTATTAGAATATTATACGCTTGCCTAATGTCACTCGGTTTGAAGTTATAAATTATCCCAGTCGATAACTTTTTACGATGATCATTTTCGACATTTTTATCAATTGTTGATGAAAATGTACTTCTTTTAAATTTGCTAAAAAGCAAAGAAATTTATTAAATAAATTGTATTTATTTTCAAACGCCATTAAATTGAATAAGTTTTGTATCGAAAAAACATTGGAGTATTCTATGTTGGTAATAGCTTGGCAAAATAATATAGCTTTCATTTGCTTTTAACAGAACCCATTCTTCAGACTGCGTCTACAAACCACATAATGAGATGTACTAAAAAATTGACAGTATTTTTTGACAAATTCGATTATTTCACAAATAACAAATCTAACAAATATTTTAATTCATTTGTTTGGGAATTCTTATCGAATTTTTAATCTTTCCTTGAAGGCAAAAATAGACATTGGGAAAGTAGTGAAATAACTAATTAAATAAAATATTACAAGTAAAAACTTAAAGATTAAATTAAATTTTAAATCAGACAAAAGTTCAATGAGCCTCAATTTTCCGACTAAGTAAGTATTATAGAATTGCTAAATGAGTCTTTCATCCATCCCTAATCTATATATGTAGAGAATAGGCTGAATAATTAAGAAAAAAAGCTATAATCAAAGGGTGTTAAAATGTGATGTTGAATTATTTTTTGTTAAGGCAATTTTATTCTCTAAGATTATATTTTTATTTTAGTTTAATTTTTTATTTTTCGTAAACTTGAAATGTTAATTTGTTTGCATGATAAAAATAATAATTCAAACATTGTCTACCAATTTTTAATGTCATGTTATGTAAAATGTTTTAGAAACTTTATTGTTTATGTAATAAATATCCGTAGTTCAAATATTTAATTTATTTTACGTCATTCAAAATAAATATTCCGATAATATTAAAATTTTAATCGATTTATGTTTTTGAGATTAATTATATTTAAAAAAATGTTTGATAATTATTTTCGTTTGGTTAAATTAATTGCATAAATATTTTTATTATATAATTTTCGGTAATTGAAAGTACAAACGAATCATGGACTCGCGCGTCGGATAATGATGCGTTGTTTCTTTTATATACACATTCTTAGTTCGTATAGTGACCTAGTAAAATATTAAACATTTTGAAGTTTTATTTCTTCAAAACCATTTATATTTTATTAGGTTACTATAAAAATATTTAGGTATTTAATTTACCCAAACGAGAGCTTTACTTTGTGCAACTCCATATTAAAGGTTTTGAAGAAATGCAGATTTTTCTTTGTTAAGTCCATTAAATTTATAATTATAATATTTATTTTTGGCATGTTTCGTCTCGTATGGACATTTTCAAAATACTGTCTCATAAAACTGTTTTTGAAACATGATAATTCTTTATTTCTTTAAAACTTTTAATATGTAGTTCCACAAAGTAAAGATCTCTACAATTAATTATAAAAAAATATTATCTGTTTTCGCCAAACCTGTCATACTACAGTAAGACCCCGTAGACGATTTGAGTAGGGATCTTTTTGTAAGGTGGTAATTTTTTTTAGTAATGAATCATGATTCGTGTTAGTTGAGCTGGGTGAAAACGGTAAGAGTTAGAAAAAAAATTTCAAATAAATATTTTACAACCTAAAATTTTACATAAAAATGTATTTAATCTTTTTTTGAATATTATTTGAAATAACAGAGATAGAGCGTATAGAAGATGTTTTCACACATCATATTTGCATAACAAATATATACATACATTATATATTTGTGTGTATGCGCGAAAACTTAGAGACGATCTAGCTCCATTATTTCAAATAATACCCAAAAAAAATAACAAAATACCTTTGTTAAATAAAATTTTATTCTCTACAATTTTTATTTGAAAATGTTTTTCTAGCCCTTATCCTTTTCACCCGACGCAACTATCATCCTTCCTTCTAAATAGATAAATGCTGATGATGATGATATGCAAGGCTAATTCCTACCAGAACGTAATTTCCGTACTTCATATACTTCATCACCAAAAAATTACAATCTTACAGAAAGAACTTTACCTACTCAAATCTCCCATGAGATCTCGGACTTAGTTGAAGCGTTAGATTTTGTTTTTGTAAAACGAAAATTTTAGATTCGTAAAATAAATTTAAAAAGGGGATTCTTAAGGGAATTACTGATTTGTGATATAATACGAAATGTCTCAACTATTTTCGTCAGTTCGAAGATAAACTTTCGAATTCTTAATTTTTTTATAACAAATTTCGCCCATATGGTAATGTACTTTTTGCCATAAATGGAGGTCTAGCGAAAAAAATCCCAATATCAAGCGATCTATCTTTTATGATATGTTTATTGCATGTTAATATTTTTATCAGATTCTAAGTTTATAAAAACCATAACTGTTCATTTTAAACTTACAAACTTTTGTATTTAACAAATATTATCTTATTTCTTTTAACATATTAATAAGCAGCCAGCAGATAATCAAACTATATTTTTAATCTCCATTATGTATATATGCCTAAAGAAATATTCTTGGAAGCTTCTTGTGCGTAATATTTCACAAGCAGAATGTATCTAAAATCTGACTATCTATCTAAAAAAAAATTTTTTTCTAATCCAAAATAATATTTTAAAACAGTTTTTCACTAAAAGAGAAGGGTTTAAAGAGAATTTCCTACAAAATTATTTAAAAAATGTGCAACTTTACGTCAATTTTTTTAACCAATTGGACTTAATTATATCCTATAAATTAAATATTTGAAATATTTTTTTTTTATTACGTAAAATAAATAGCATGAATTATTTATATTGTTGTAGAATTAACATTATTCAGTAATAAATTTAAAAATTAACAAATATACATAATAAACTTTATTAAGTTTACATTCTAAGAGATCATCGGAGATTTGAGTAAAGTTCTTTCTGTATGGCTGTTATTTTTTTCAGTGATGAATCGTAGTATGAGAAATACATAAACTACGTTCTATTAGGAATCAACTCCGCACACTATCAACTTTTATGCATTCGAAAAAGGAGATAAATGAGTTTGTTGGGTCAAAAAGATAAGAGTTAAGAAGAAAAGTTTCAGATAAAAGTTGTAGAGCATAAAATTTTACATAAAAGTTTCCTTGCCTTTTTTGGCTATTAAAAATAACGGAGCCAGAAATTTTCACATTTATATGTATACATTTCATACACACTTGATGTAAATCCATTGTATGTATAAGTAAAAATTTATAGGCTTTCTGACTCTCTTATTTTTAATAATACAAAAATGGCAAAGAATTATGTAAAATTTTATGATCTACAACTTTTGTTTGAAACTTATATTCTCCAACACTTACCCGTTTTAAGCCAATTCAATTCGCACCCCTTTCAAATGTGTAAAAGCTGATGGCGTACAAGGTTGATTCTCACCAGAACGTGGTTTCTGTACTGCCCATATTACATTTATCACTGAAAAAAATTGCAGCCTTGCAGAAAGAATTTTATTCAAATTTCCCACGAGCTCTTAGTTGTATTAGATTAAATTAGAAATTAGCCAATTTTAACCTCAATTAGAAATTTATTTGAATTTTAAATGACTTCGGTTGATTATCCAATAGATACCGTAATAAATATCAATATCTTTAAACAGATAAGGATATTTTTATGTATGTTAATCTATTTATTTTAAATTAAGATCTCATTTTTGTTTCGAATAAAATGTCAAAAAATTAATCTAATAAAAAATACCAAATAACTTAACTTTTTCAAACAGTGAATTTGATAAAGAAAATTAATTACTCGGCAATTTTTTTATTAGATCATAATATTTTATTTTTACTAACATTTAATTAATTTAAATATTATTGACCTCAATTTCTACAAAATATATGGAATCTAAACTTAATAATAAACTTATTACTGGCTAAAGTTACAATCCATGTGATAGTGTCAAAAATTTCATTATGTCATTTATAATCCGTGAATGTGTCTGCTTTCTTTTATAGAGGCACTAGTTTGTTTGGGCTATAATAGAAGTGATATTGAAGCGTCACTAGATTCAGCCAAATACGACGATGTATTTGCAACGTATTTACTGCTGGGACGTAAAAGTACTGATGTAAGTATTGCAAAATTCAATATAAATTTAATATAATGATCAAAATTCTTAATTTTAAAGCTTTACATATTTTTTTTTTTTTTCTGGCTTCAGCTACTTTCAGCTATACAGCCATTAACTAAACGGGATTATTATTCTAGCTTTACATATTATGAAAGTTATTTATACAAAAGTGGTAAAAATAGCCTCGAGTCTCGTGTTAATATAGATGGACAACCTAAAAATATATTTTTATACATATACGCGTTCAACAAAGGATTGAACGCTGCATTTTCGTTTTAAATAAATAAGGAATTAATGAAATACTTTTATAGAATTAATGAAATGTTTGAAATACTTTTCAGCCGGAAAGTGATGGATCAAGAAGTGGGTCAAGTTTATCATTACGATATACAGCTGCTGGTGGTGCCGGACAAACAGGTATGCCAAATGCGACCTCAACCGTCCAATCCCCAAGTCATAGAGGTGTACAACGGTCAACATCTGCAAGTAACGCTAAGCCTAGTCGTCGGTATGTTTCATTCTTATGAAAGTTAATTTCTAATGATTTTCACTCAATGATATTTGGTGGTGAAAAACATTAGATAATTTTGTATGAATCTGTTTCATTAAAATATTTTGCCCTCAGGGCATCCAGTGGTGGTGAAACTTTACGTGGAACACCGACAAATAACAATGCAACATCGGGTACTCAAACGAATGCTGTACCGCAAACAGTATCCGGATTCAAACGACAAAATACAGTTGATAGTGCCACGATTAAAGAAAATACTCAAAGAATGCAAGCAACAAGACCTGCCAGTGCCACGCCGAAAATTAGTGCAGGAAATATAGATTCAAGTAAGTCTTTTTTCTATTATGCATTTTTACTCCAGTTTTTTATTGCTACTGTTCGCGAACATCAGATCAGCTCGAAAGCAAATACAGACAAGTTGCATATAGATTCCGATTACTCTGATAATTTCTTAAAATATTTTAAGTGTATTCAAAAAGATATTGTTAATACACAATCCTTTTCAGTAACCATAATCTTTTAAATATTAGCCTTATCAATTTATTATTTATGGTAAAATTTATTATTCGATGTTCCAATAAAGGTTTATCAAGTCCTGTAAAACCTCGAACAACAACAACAACGACAACCCCAGGAAAACCAGCATCAGGTGGTGGCACAAACAAAACGCTTACAAGTGGTGGAAGTGTAGGACGACGATCTACAATTAGTTACGATTCAAAAGCAGCTTCCAACGAAAAAACGAATTTAGCCGTCGGTGATAATACGAGGTATGTTTTAATTAATTTTTTTTATATATAAAAATTTATGTATGATATATACTTCGTTCAAAGAGAGTTTGATGTTTACATAAATTAATTTAATGTTTCTTCGTGAAGCTTAATCTAAACGAATGATAGTAAAAAGATTTCTCCGTTAACGAAGTATTTGAGAATATTGTGAAGAAGAATATTATTCTTAACTCTTGATTCCTCTTTAGTGGTATTTTTCTTCCGATGAAATTTCCATTTAGTTGATGTACTTACTAGTAATCTCTCGCCTTTATAAAGGGTCCCTTATTATTAACAAGGCATTTAATTCTTTATATTTATTCTTTGGTGGTGGTAATTCTAATTAATCCAGCTTTAAATCATACTCAACTACAATCCATTTACAAATTATTTACCTTTTCGTGGTTTTAACGGTTATATAACAAATGTTTTATAAATTTTATAATCCCGTAATTTTTTAAACTGAATGTGTTTTTAATTCATTTAAAATTTTAAAATCTCAAAAATAGTTTATTTATTGTTTTATGTAATTCAATTCTCCTCGCAGATGGTCCAACTTCCCCTGCGTATTATTTCCATCTTCCCAGGTCCTTTTTAAGAAACTCTACATGAATATGATATTTCAAAAGTTCAAAGTTTTACTTTTTTATTTGGCCAAATTCGATCCAGAATTTTCTGTAGACTTTCACAACGGTTGCCATTTACACACTTCTGGGTCTTTTATAGGTCTTTATTATATTTTCATTTATAGGACTTGCAATAATCACTTTCTTTAGTTCCTTTTTGAGATTATTTTATCCTTATATAACAAAATCCTTATAGAATAAAATCTAGAATTAATTGAACGATCGAAGTGAAGTCTATGGTACAACTAGACGATTTTGCATTTCGTTTATCCTATTTATCTATCTATGTATATTTGTTCTGCTGTAACTTTCGAACGCGTTTTCCAATTTTTAGGCAATTTGTTAGACACATTAATCACATTTAGGAATTTTACTGTATAGTTTTAGAGCCTCATTGGGTTATCAGAGATTTCTTAGTAACAAATTTCTTAAAATATATAAAATAACATATATTAAGACTTTTCAATTTCAAGAAACTTCATCTATTTCCCAATTTTTTTATAATAAATTCAAAATTTCCGCTATTTCTCTACAGTATTCGCACTTACTCCTCAAGGTATAATTCTTAAAAAACCCGCCTATATT
Organism: Chrysopa pallens; assembly: GCA_020423425.1. NCBI lineage: Eukaryota > Metazoa > Arthropoda > Insecta > Neuroptera > Chrysopidae > Chrysopa > Chrysopa pallens. The sequence continues at coordinate 106,119,758 of CM035592.1, read as the reverse complement.
TCAAGATATCTCTTCTACTACCCCCCCCCCCCATATTCAACGAGTGTTTAGTTTCTTCCTTTATATTAACCTTTATTTCGTCAAGAGATCTTTAAATCCACCTGAATTTACTCTCTTCCTCCTTCTCTATCCAAATCCTCTGAATTGTCTATAAATTGAAAGTTCTCTAATAAATGTTGTCAACAAAACTTGCATTTTTCCGAAATTATTTTCTATAAATTGAATTAATAATATTAGAATTAACACAAATTAACAAAAAAAACTAACTGCATGTATGCATGTATTGCTTTATTATCGCACAGTACAACTGCCAGTGATTCTCTGCGACCTGCTAAAGGACACGTGAAATCCGCGTCTATCAGTGCTGCTACAAATCCAGACCCAAATGTAGATCCATTAAGACAAAGGTAAAAACCGTCCTCCATTTATTAATAAATCATTTTTATTTCGCTTTTCATTACAATTTTTATTCTTATTAATGTTTTTTTATTAATCATTTTCTTTCGCACGGTTTAGATGTAGCATCATTAAAACAAATTTTACCATGAAAAGTAGCCAAAACAAATTGATTTCGCTAATTACTAAGAAAATTTAAATTTTTTTCATTTAAATACAGTGTCTCAGATTTTCGTTATTCTCAGGACGAAATAAGATTAATGATTTTAGAAATTTATATATATAAATCATAGTTTGGAAATAGTGTAGTATTTATTCCAAATAGTTTAATTCACAGTATTGAATTCAACTATTATTTAGTATCTATCATAGTTTGGAAATAGTGTAGTATTTATTCCAAATAGTTTAATTCACAGTATTGAATTCAACTATTATTTAGTCTTGTAAAAAAAATTACTTTTTAACTAGTAATCAAAATCTTTGGCGATGAAAAAAATGTCGTTTTTAATTTCGTCGTAAAAATAAAAATGATCGCAAGTAAAGCACCATGAAATTGACCTTTTAACTCCGGATTTCCTCCTATGCTAGACAATTATCTGCTTTAATGTTAACAATATGGCACGTTTACAATATGGTAAATATCACGTATAAACTCTTAATAATTCGTGTCTTTAGAATTAAGAAAAACCAAACACATTCTTAATGAATTAGAACGTATATTTGTTCTTATTTTTATTTTTTGTTTCTTCCAAACAACAAAATTAATTTTTATAGGATTGATATTTAACAAATTTAACAAAATATTCTTAGAAATAATTCAAAAAACCAAATAAAATGAAGGAAGTTAATTAACGTGATGGACTCTAAGCCCATGAATTTTCTTATATATTTAGCTAAAAATATTACTTTTCATGAGATTTGAATTTTTAAATCAGAGTCACTCATTTTACGATTTGATTACTTCAGACTGTCAAAACTGACTACAACTTATGTCAATAAAAATACACTTTTTAAAATTATTTAGATATTTAAATTTCAATGATTTTTTTCTAGATGAATACCTCAATCCAGATGGGATTAATAATATATTAATACTTCGATCCATCATAGATGTTTGATTTTTGCCATACTCTAATTTTTTGAAAGTTAGCATCTTTGTAGTTTTTGTCATCACAGAGAGTTCATATTACATTTTAAATTTGATATTTGAGTATTAAAATTTTACTGCTAAGACGAAATTATTAGAAATAATATTTTAGTTGTATAAAATAAGTTTATATGTCTTTTCTATTAGATATTTCTAGATTATATTTTAGTTGTATAAAAAATTGAATAACGAATTAAAAAAAAAATTATTTTTAGTTCTGTGGTAAATAGGGCCGCAATATCACCAGTGGTAAATAGTACAAGGCAGCCTCCGTTCCCACGGAATGTACCATCAAGGAGTACTTTTCACTCTGGTAAGGATTATATTTAAAATAAAAATTTAATTTGTATACAAAAATATAGACATTTATATTAAACACAAAAACTGTATAATTCGAAACAAAAAATTAATTATAATATAATTTTTATTTTTGAGAAATCTCTCGGTTAGCAGGAATATTCCCGGGATCCGCTGTTAATCGGGGGAAATCACTTGACTTAAAAGATAACAGTACGTTTATAATTTTTTGTTGTACGTCTACTTCTTCTGATCGATTATATATATTTATATATATATATATATATTTATTTTTATTTTATTGACATTTTTTTAATTAATTTTTTTTATATTGATTTTAATTAATCTTTTTTATATTTATTATTTTAGTATATATTTAGTTCAGTGTGATTGATGATTGTTATAATCAACGTAAATAGAATATTTTTAATACTATATTTGTTTGGATAATTGTATTGTTATATAACATATAATTTTTACGTATACTTTGGAAAACAGTCTTCATTTATCTATTTCGTGCAGAATTTTAAAGTCATAATACGTATAGATGTATTTTTACAAGACTTACCACATATTTCACATTTGAGAAGACATTTAAAATAATTAATAATTTCCCGAGAGTGCAATTGGCTAGTCAACCAACAATTTTTTATAACGTATTTTGAAGTTCTAATAATAATGATATTGGTATAAGAAATTTAAAACTTTCGATGTGTTGATAAAATCATTGGTACATTATTTACTTTTTGTATTCAATTTTTTTTTATATGTATTACTTATTTTTTGAGTCTGATATTTTATACAACAAAAACAAAATGTTATAAATTGTGTTCTTACCAAATAGTAAACATACATTAATAAAAATAGCATTTATAACTATTTGTTTTTATATTAAAATTTTATACACAAAATTTATATTGTCTTTTATATTTAACAAAATATATGTATATAAAATTATTGAATATTAAAAGTAAATGACGTATCAGTGAAATGATAATTTAAATATAATATTCCTGTTTTTTGAATAACAGTTTACTGACTTATTCAATTAACGGAACGTCTTCTCATTTTACCAGATGTTAAAATAATTATGCGTAGTTCTATTATTATTTTTTTTATTAACGGATGAAGGTTTTCACTAAACTTTCAAATTAAAACATGCTTGAAGTTTATCTACGTACGAAATTCCATATACGTGGTAAACATTATAAAAGTAGATAATTGGTTTTGTAGACGGCTAGTCAGAGAAATGGAAAATAAACGATGATTATCTCATTCTAACGGTTTTAACAATCGCTTGTATCAGAGTAAAATGGAAAATAATTTTATTGGAGTTCTAAAAATATCACTTACCAATATATCGGAGATAGAACGATACTGTTCAACCACCTTTTAAAATACCATTAAATAAGAATAATCGTAATAAAATCACGAGTATTTAATATACTAGGTAGTATAAGAATAAAAATTGACGAAATTGACTGTTTTAGACTCAACATGAGATCTTATATGCCATATCAACCCAATTACAATGCAAATATCCAAAAAATAAAGCTAAAAAATATTTACAACAATAAACAGCATGTTTTTCATAAACTTTTGATTCAGTTTGAAAAATTTTTGGATTTTTTTAACTTGTTTTTTTTATTAATTTTTTATTTTTGGTATTTTTAAAATAATTTTTTTTGTAATATATATAAAAATTTTGTATATACAAGTATTGCAACCCGATGCGATGTTTTTAAAAATAACATATTAAAATTTATAAAATCATTATATCTTTTTAAAAAAATTGATAGCCGTGTAAACGGAGTTTGAGTTCTTAGTCTTTAAATCAAAAATTGATAGCCGTATAAACAGAGTTTGAGTTCTTAGTCTTTAAATCAAAAATTTTAAAAAGTTATATCAATGTTATGATTTTAAAAGCTTAGAATCACAAAAACTTGACTTGAAAAGAATGAATAAATGTCTTTTTATGATATCTATATGGTATTTAATGCACTGGCTGGAGTTAGGACTCTAAATATGTAGAGTAACGTACACAGCACAAAGCTGCCCGTGAGAGATTTTGGACACATTGGATTTTTTATTCAAGTTTAGTTTAATTCCATTGTATATAGGTATTTAGTAGTATAATCATATAAAATTTTAGGTTTTATATGCTCAAAACTAGGTGTCAAACTGATACTGTACTATTACTATTAGATACTGTAATAGATTTTGAAACTATTTATTATTCACAGAGCAAATTTTAAATTTATTATACACAATTTGGTAAAGAAATCTATCTAAATTTTACTTGAGTGAGGGATTTTAGAATGAGTTCTCTAATACTGGTTTTCTTCGCGTGAACCCAAACATGAACATACGTGGATTTGGCCCCAAATGATCGATTTTGGATCGATTTTTTGAGAAATCCAAAAATGACTAGAATTTAAAATAAAAATCACCAAAGTTAATTATTCACGCGATTTTCTTTATGAGTTAAACGTAAGTATAGATATGGTATTTATAACCATTAATGATAGAATAGCCAATTTTTCATAGAAATCATAGGTTACATCCTACTTTGTGACCACAACGTCCAATGATTTAATGCTATCTTAGTTAGTCTAATGTAATAAAAAGAGATGATTGAGAAAAACTGGTCATTTTGGTTTTTCAGTAGGTGATACTTATTCAAGTTCATCTACGCTTATAAAAAGTCAAAATATTAAATTCAATTTTTATAGTATTGAAAATGTCAAAAAATTAAAATTAAAAAAATTATAAAATTATGTCAATACAATAATCGCATAATTATAAAATATTGTAGTTCGATTTAAAATGGAAAGTAAAATAAGCAAGTAATATCAATTTACGAAAAATATAACTTGATTCTTGTATTTTCAACTACAAAATTATAGGCCAATTTAAATTGTATACAAATTTTTAATCATGAGATTTAAATCAGAAAGTGATTCTTAAATTTTTTCAAAATTAATTCGTTTTATATGAAATTTGTACCAGGGATTATGAAATTTTGTTAATAGAATTATTATGTGAAATCTATTATATTTTTAGAAATAAAATTAATTAAAAAATATCTGATTGAACACTAATAATTAGCATGTTTAATAATGCATAGTTAATATCATGCTAAATATGCATATTTAATGCATATTTAACATGTTTAATATCGCTAACAAAAGTTGTAACTGGCAACTTCATTTTCGTATTATTGGTAATAAATTAATGCTAATTAAATCGTATTTAGTTATTAATAAGTAATATTTCCGTCCGTGATTTCAAATAAATTAGTTTATTTTTTGGAAACTTTGACAGTAAAAATAATCAGATGCTGATTTTTCTTATATTTCGACGTTTCGCTGATTTATTTTCAACTTCAGGTCATCTAAAAAGTTTTAATAATTAGTTACACACCGTCATAGAATAAAAAATAAATAATACATAGTAAAAAAAAAAAAAAAAATAAACTACTTTAGATGTTTTAAGTTGTTTTTATAAATACACGACTTTGATGGACTCATAATACTAGGATGCTATTTACAAAACATCCATAATAATAAATTTTTTTTTTTATTTTTAACTATTTACTGGCGTTATTTATTTTTTATTCTATGATAGTGTGTAACTAATTATTATAACTTTGTAGATTACTTGAGAAAGCTGAAAATAAATCAGCGAAACGTCGCAAAATAAGAAAAATCAGCATATTATTATTTTTACGACCAAGTTCCCAAAAAAAAAAAATAAATTAATTATTTTATTTTTAACGTATATATTTTTTATAAAAAGTACAGTAGTATTGAACTAAATTATCAATACGTTTTTAAAATTGCGGCCTTAATTATATAATTTTAGTAGTCACAACCATAATTCCTATGGAAATTTTACTTAAGGCACCTTTCAAACTATGAAGAGTGAAGTTAATTGCACATGAATTTACGAGCGACATTATAGTTGTATATAAATTTGGGACCATTCTTTTCAATAAACTATATTCGTGCTTATACCCAGCTAATTGAGCGTGTATTATGAAGAAAACCAGTATAAATAATAAAGTGATCATTTAGTTTAATAGAAAATTAAGAAAAAGCTCATGAAGTCATTTTAATATAAGCAATTGTTATTGAAAAAATCTCTTAATAAATATCAAAATGTGTTTACTTATTATATTTTCTCAATATAAATTTTACTCTTTTATATCACTGATTACACTTCGCACCATTTTCGATAAAATATTTTTAATCTAAATTTTCTTAATACACCATTTATTCAATCAATTGGTTTTAAAATTAAAAATTGATAATAATGGAAGAATTTTCGAATTTTTAAATAAAACCATTTTTTTTAAATTCATATAATTCGACTTGTAAATATTACAAAAATAAAAATAACTATCAATATCTGAATTTTATCAAATTTTTGTGAACTTTTCTATTTAAAGTAATTTTAGTTCTAGGCGAATTAAATGAAGACATTGAGTATTGCTTTGCATTCTTTGTGCATTGTGATATAAGGCTAATTTATTCAGCTTTCATAAGGATATTTTACTTTATATATATATATATATTTTTTTTTTTATCCAAGAGTTGTATTTTTTATTTAAAATGGCTCAATGCATGCGTCAAATAAACATATTTTCCTATTCTTTATTTTTTTCTATTATTATATAGGTATATTATATAGTTTTTTTTCTATCACCAGTAAACAATAATATGCTTGTGCTTGCAAAAATATTCAATTTTCACCTATGTAAAAAAAAAATTGAATGTATCCTTAAATTTCACACCCCGATTAATAAGGTTATTCGAAAAAGTTTATGATTTAATATCGTTATAATAAAATTTTTGACGTTTTTATTTATAATCGGCAGTACGTATCTGAAGGCAATACCCATGTAGCCCAATTTTTTAAAAATGAATTAGTCATTTGGTGAGAATTGTTTGTAATTTAATGTATGGAAGCAATCTGGTACTGATTAGGTTGCTTCTTAAAAATATCTATACTTTCAATTATGAAATCAATAACTTATTGGTTAATTTGAATAATTTTTATTCAAGAATTTATTCAAACTATTTACAATTTTTGTAAATTACGACTAATCTCACCAACTCACCAATTCACTTTTCAAAAATGGGGCTCTTGGAATTACATAAAAGGTGCTCTTGTATAGTTTTTATCAATTATTTTTCGATTGAGATTACGGTTTTTAGAATGGGAAAACAAAATAGTTTGAAAGTATAAAACTTAAAAATTTATACTCGAAAATTATCTCGGTTTTTATCTTGGAACTCAGCTATAGTGGATCGAATTCAACGTTCCAGGATTATTTTTAATTTGAAACCTTTACTTTTTCTTTTCTAAGAGCATCCATAAAAATGATGTTATTTCTAATATACTATTCTTTTTCCAACTAAAATCGATTGGTTTTACAAAGATAAATTCAAATTCTTTAAGCTTGCGAATTGATTTAAAAATCATTTAAAAACTTACAAAGTAAAAGTACCTTAGTTTTTGGAAAGTATTTTTTGAAAAAACTATGTTAAATATTCAGATAAGATACCTCGAATTGATTTTTATGTTTGGGTGTGATAAATTATCTGCCTTTTGGAGGGAGGAAAAGTAAACATAATTTTTTTTTTTTATTTTATTCGAAAAAGGTAAATAAGAAATGTTTTCAATTAAAGATTATAGAGCATATAATTTTACATAAAAAGGGAATTTTCTATTTTTCGCTATTATTAAGAATATATTATAATTTATATATGTTCGTAAATTCTAATTATAAATGTGTGTAAACTTTTTAAAACGCCTCTGGTTCCTAATTCTTAACCTTCTTGACTTTTTTTTAAAAAAGAAACAGAGAAAAAAAGGCAGAGAACCCTTAAATTTATAATCTCCAAACATCGTTCATTACACTACAAGCTTGATTTATTTTATTTACACTATTTTCGATAAAATGAATTATTTGCGAATTATTAGACAAAAACCGTTCTAAATATTCATTTTTTTAAAGAAAATTAGATAATTTTAATAACGGATAACTAAAAAATTATTGACTTTTTGGAAAAACTTTATGGAACTTTTTTGCTTAAAACTTGTTGTTTTTTCAATTTCTCTCGCTATTTTTAAAGTTGGAATTTTCACCCCATTCACTATAACTTTTTTTCATCATTTTTCATTAACTAATTGCACTGAATTATTTTTATTATTCCTACATTATTAAAATAAAATTACTCATTTGATATGAGAAGCCTTCCGAACTATACTTTGTGTTTCCTAGTCGTATATTTTATTTTAGAACATATTGTGTTTATCTACTTTATCCACATTTTGACTACTAAGCTATTTCTAGGATAAAAGAAGTTGGGTACTTGTATTGCCGGAAATCGTTTAAACGAAACAAAATAGAACACAAACATTATGCTTTCTTTATACACCAGACACAATTATTTTTATAGATTTGTTTTATTAGAAAAAAAATAGACGAGTTATGATATACTACACTGGTCATAAAAAAACGACCAAGCTTCTAAATAATCAATGGAATTTTAAACAAGTATATATTTTCACGGAAAACAATTGTATCTCTATCAACCACAGATCATTTGAAAACTTATGTATTAATTAAGTTTTTGAATAAGATCAATTTTTATCGAAGTAACTTTTTGATACGTTCGAATACTGATTTTTGCCAATCTTATAATGCTTTTATTAAAACACGATTGTGTAAAAAATAGATTATGTAAAAAATAGAAAACAACGAACCGATAATTAAAATTAAAAACTAAAAACTTGTGTTTTAAAAACAAGATTAGGAAAGGAAAATACTTAGTTTTCGAATGATATATTTTGTTTCATTAAGTAATAATTTGAGAATGAATTTAAGAGAAATTCTTTCAAGCTCTTTTGTTGAATATTCCCTGAAAATTTTTTTGTTTTGTCTATTCGTTTCCAAATATACGAAATAATAAGGAATATTTTTTTTTACCATCGGCATAAAATATTAAAGAATAATAAAAATACGCTGATTCTAAAACTTAAAAGTTCAAAGCAAATTTTCTTCTTCTAAGTGGTCCGATTTTTTTAATAACCAGTATGTTTAACATAAAAACAATAATTAATATCACACGATTTACGTCGTCTAAAAAATCAAATTATTTTGGGCATGAAGTTTTATTCACAAAATTCCTTTTAAAATATAACACATTGCCTAAATAAATTTCTCCGTTCAGTCGTATATTTTTGTTTTATTTAGTTCAGTGTGTGTATTTTATATTTTAACGATACAAGAATGATTTCTTTGTAAATTTAATTTGATATTATGATTTATTTTTAAGTAGATAGTCAAATTAACCTCAATAAATTACAAATTGTTTACGATAATGTACACGAGTCTTTAATTTACGAGACAAACTAAAATTTCAAAAGGGGTTTTTATATACTTGCTTAAAATAGATACTGATATAAAATTAATAATTTATAAGAGATTTATCTAACCTTTCAATGGTCTAAAATCTCAGAAACAAACTTTTTGATAATGTATCAAAAATTGAAGTTAATAGGTAATAATATAAAAACTTAATCAAAGGCAAAGTGCATGAAAAATCACTGTAGTCTTATTGATCAGGTCTTAAAAATTGAATATCAGTATTTTAGTGTCTTTGCTTGCCCGACCAATATTTTAACTAAACTTTACTATTTTCGCAATTTGATTTCTGATAAAAAACCAAGTTTCTTCTAATACTTTTTCAGGATCATTCAAAATGTATATTAAAATTATTTTCTTTCTTTTAAGGAAGGGTTATTATAACCAGCTATTTATGGCCATAAATATAATTATTTTTGTCAACTTCAAATATACAGACATATACGAAAATGGTCCGCAAAAAATAAAATTCTTATTTTTTACATAATTTTGCACATTCTTCAAACTTCGTGTCTATTTCGTTCACTATTAAAAGCATTTTTTAATTAAATAATTTTTAAATTCGTTACGTGGCCTAATTTTTTCACAAAATTAAAATAAAAGAATCTTTTTTATTCCAAATAGGAAGATTAAAATTTTTTCTGAAAAAACTCGCACACAAGAAAATATTTGGATATTTGTACGGGAAAAAAAAAATATTACATACATTTCATTAGAGATTACATTTATTATACAGGTCTCATTTTTTGTGCCAGTTCTTCTTAAATCTGAATAAACATACTCTGTGATTAAATATTATTGGTGGACAAAATTTTTATTGCATATAAAAATTTTAATTGATTTTTTTTTAGAAAAACAAAAAAAAAAAAATTTTTTTAAACTTGTAATTAAATTAAAAATCTACTAATCACGTTAAGGGAAAACGAGATATCTTCGGGTATTTACCTAAATAAAAATATTATTTTACTTGAAAAGATAAAGTTTCTGCCCCTTTTTCTAAGTTTAATAATTCAAGTGTACATTATCGTAATAATAGCTATATACTTTAAAAAACAATGAAATATTAATATTAAAACAAAAAAATTTTCAGGTCAAACTCGATCGCGAAATAATACAATGGGTGGTCCAGGTGGTGGTGGAATGTATGGTGGTCATGGAATGGCTGGTGGTGATTCACCACATTCAACACGACCTACGTCATTTTTTTCGAAAATTAGTTCACGTTTTAGTAAAAGGTAAGCATGCAATTGTTTTTATTATTAAATAAATTTTTTGTTTTTATTTATAAAAGAATAAAACGGATTGTATTACATAAATTTAAAGTATACACAATGTTTGTGATATTGCAAATTAAAAATAACATTTTAAAACTTATAATTTGAACTTTTTGTTTATTAAATTTCATATTATATAAGCACTAACGATAATGCTTTATTTCATTATCATTTATGGCGATGTTTATATTAGATTCTGTTCATAGTATACCGACGCAGGGAGTGGGAAGGCATAAATTATCACGCATTGAAATTTGTGTAATACTATTGTCGCACGAATGGTAGGCGGAACTTTTTATTGATTTTAAAATCGACCTACAGTTTTTTTATGTATACAAGTATTTTACACCCGAGTAGGAATCTAACACTGTAACCAAATAAACCAAATAAACGATTGTACTTTTTTTTAGTAATCATGTAAAAATATTTTAAAAATTACTTCGGTTTATTATTTGATGTCAGAGTAAGTAAAAGCTAATCATCTCTGCAAAAATCTGAATATAAAGAAATATTTCGAATAAGAAATTTATTTCCCAGCCTTTCTCCTCATATAAGATATATAAGCCATGTTTCAAAACACATACCGCTACGCCAGTCAGAACGATATGACGTCATCAAAATATGATATTTAAAATTACTAATATACAGTATTGATGACATCATAGCGTTCTGATCGGCGCGCCGGTATGTCTTTGGAACATAAACATAAGCTTTTACTGCTTTATTTTCAAACATATTGTTCACTCGGCTTTACGTTAATGTTGCCAATTTTTTAAATCTAATTTTTGCCAGCATAAATAGTTTTAATCCATCTGTTGTTCATCAAGATGATACTACAGTTTTTCCAATTTAGATTTTTACCCATGAGAAAGTGGTTGTCTTTGTCGAAATTGATTCTTAGAATATTGTCTGGTTTCAGAGGTTCACCTGACCCTGTAATCTGAACCTTTTTTTCACTCTGAATGTTACCTTTCTTCAATATTAACCATATCTAGAGGTAATTAGCCTAAGTAGTACAGTATGTCGTTACGTTATCTTTTAAAAATTAGACTACTATAGACCAAACAAAGATCAACCGTTTTTCTTTAATTGAAATAAAATTTGAAATTTTATGTAAATTTTACAAATAGATTTTGCTAATTAGATAAAATGGTTTGGGATAAAGAAGGCAATTTTCTTTTGAATTCAAAATGTGTTTAGTTATGAATACTCGCTTTTTACCTGTAATAATCATATCTTTCTTAGTTGTGGTTCTACTTCATTATTTCAACAATTTCTTGATCTATTTTAGTGTGTGTTATGATTTTCTTTCATTAGTATAATCAATGGAATAATTCAATGTTTCGGAATAATTCAAAACATGATACGTATCATTTTTAAACGAAACGTTTATTTAAGGTTATGGGGGGGGGGAGGTTCCGGCGTCCTCCTTTCTGTATTTAATGGACAGCTTCTTTTCTATATTAGTTTTTTTTTGTTTTTTTTTTTTTTAATTTTAAAAAAGCTTTTTTATTTATTGATAAACAAAAGAAAAATAATTTGTTAATATCACAAACATTAAAATAAACTGGCCTTGAAATATTTGAATGTAGGGATGCACAATGTTTCATTATTATTATTTTTTTATTTATAGTTTATTATTTTAGTCGAAGCTGATTAATCATTATATAACAAATATAATTTTTTTTTAAATCTCTGGATGATTTGTTTTCTTCGTCTTGGCTCATGTGATTTTATTTTGATTTTTGTAATTATTATATTTCATTTTTGATTAAGACTTTTATTTAAGTACCAATCCCTGATAAAAAATGTTCGTTCTAATCTAGATCGATCTATTCAATCCTATAGAAATTGAATAAGAATTAATAGGAAATCAATAGAATTTTATTTCCTATTCAGTTCTATTCAGAATTTTGAATAAGATTGAATAGGAAATTTAATTTTCTATGCAATCCTATTGATTTTCTTTCTGTTCATTCATATTCATTTTGTATAGAATAGTTTATGAATTTTTTTATCAGGGAATGGTTAGTAGATTAATGTTTTTTTATTTTTATTTGTATAGCTTTAAATGTGTCTTAAGTATAATAGTGTCTATTTTAAATATACAGATAATAACTAAGTAGTCCTAAAAAAGTGGCCTTAAAGTGGATAAGAAACATCTAAAAAAATAATTTTTCAGTATAATAAATAGATACAATATTTATTAATCATGTTTAAAAACGTTTTGCTTAGAAACTAAAAAATTTATTTTATTATCAATTCGAAATTCAATTAAAATATGAAATAATATTAAAAAATAAGATAATTTTAAACGATATTAATTTAATTCCCCAAATTTCCTTCAAAAGTGCCAATGTTCATTAAATAAGACTGTTATTCAATAAAGCGACTGATTATTGGACTTGAGAACGATATCAAATTTCGCCCAATTTTTGAAAGCTGAAATAATGATGTAGGTTGGGCGTTTTAACGAAAATTCTCTATAACCAACTGAACTGTAATTGAAGAAAAGTACATCCGAGCAGGAATCTAACGCTCTTATCAAATGAACTGTCTGACTTCATTTCTAACAATGATATCAAACATTAAAATTTTTCAAATCTATTTTTTGATGTCAACCTTCTAGAAACCATTTACACACAATTAATGGAAATAATACTGTTCACATTAATTACAATATAATGAAAAATATTTTTACTTTTTGTTACTGAGACCAATAGGAAAGTTATTATGATAAAAGTTCTATTGTAACATTTTAATTAAATAGAATCACGGGTAATCGATTAGTCGATATAAACTATAATTACTGTTCAAAAAGACTGTCTAAATGTATTTAATCACTTGGTGGTGTTTAAGCCGAAAACTTTTTTACATTTAAATTTCATCAAATTCTAATTTTATGTATAATTTGAAATAAATGGTTAATAATGTTTATTGAAAAATATATATAGAATTTTTAAGATTATTTCGTACTTCAACTGAATTTCGTAATACACCAATATATAAATATTTAATATTTAAAAACAAAACACAACCACCAGTTAAGGGCCACTTCGAAATTTTATCATTAGTGTTTTTCTATTGAAAAGTTGTAATATACCTTTCACAAGAAATTGATGGCGATAGAACGAAATTGAAATATAAAGGAAGTTATTGAAAACTATTCATAGTTCCTTCAAATACTGATATGTATTTAATATATATGTATATATATTGTATAATATATATGTATATATTATTTATTTATATATTTGATTGAGCCTAGATGACAGTATATGTGCTTCATTGATTTTGTATCCGGATTTTAACTTATTGATAATCGTCAACATTTCATGATCTCTTTTTTAATAGTTAATAACACATCATCTTTCCATTTCATAACATCATCATTTCTAATTTTCACTCATTGTATTAATTAAAACGAGTTTTTTTTAGAAAAGTAGCTTGTAATAAGATTTTAAACCAAAAAGCATGGTTATATTTTACAATTTTTTTCTAAAACTGATTTATATTTTTATATAAAAATAGGGTATTTAACTAATTTTTTTATCCTCCCAAAATAAATAAAGCCCTACAAACAATGTGTTAATAATAATAATGATTGGTAAAAATACGTAGGACCATATTTGTGTACAACCCCCATTATAGCGACTTATAAAATAGTTGGATTTAAAATCTCACTCACATAACATCCATAGTTGACTACCAAGGCGCCTGTCGTGTAGTTAGCAGCATTTTCGACTAGGAATTGAAAGAATCCAGACTCGATTGCCAGCAGATGTGTAATTTTTTCGATTCTTACCTTTCAATTGAATTTTAGATAAATCGTTTTTATTTCATAAAATTTCAATATCCATGCAAATTTTTAGAAGACGATAATCGCATTTTAATAAAATAGTTAAGTGAAATTTTTAATAGTCTAAAATACAGTTTCACAAAGGTACTGTTTGCAATCTGTAATTTCATGTTCCATCTATCTTTCTTTTATAGATACTAAAATCTCCAATTTTGGATTTAGATATTTTTCATAGAAATTTCACGAAAATTTTATTGTTTTTTGTTTTTAAAAGATATGATAATATTCAACCCCTTTGTAAAATTTTAGACTAGAAAAGTCAGCTATCTTATTACTTTTTTTTATTAGTATTTAAGATAATTAAACATTAACTATTCCTAATACTATTATTATGTTTTAGTTTTGAATTCGCTTTAATCCATAAAGCAAGATTTGTACTATCCACTTTAAGGTAATCATAAAATACAGAAAGTAATTTTGAGACCAGTATTTTATGCTTTGATTTTTGAAACAAAAAAAGTGCGCAATTGAATGGTATGCTTAAATGTTACACACATAAACACTAAAAACAAATAGTACGCGCGTGCCTTTTAAAACGCTCTGCTATCATTTTAGCATGCTTCATATTTTTAAAATTCTTAAGTATTCCGTTAGGATTAATAGTTAAATGTTATTAGAGTAATAACGCTTAAACAGTAACAGATAGGAAAAGCTTGCCTAGAATTTTACTGTATATAACGTTCCTCATAATCAATACCAGTATATTTATATATGTTATCTTTTTCGTTAACATTTCTAACCCATTGAAATAAACCTGCAAATTAATCAATTATATTTCATTTCTTAATTAACTTCAAAAAAATATATTTTACTTAATTTTGACTAGTCTTGCAAACATAGTGCCGAATTATTATTAATTGACATGAATTTTTATTTAATAATCGTGGAAAAGAAATCAAATCAGAATTTGGTTTCAAAGCTCTTGGCTAAGAAGATGGCTATAAAACTTTATTTTCACGAGGATTTCGACAAACTCTGAGTTGCTTAAAGTGTTTAATTTAATTTTAATTTTAACTTTAATTTTAAAAAGTTTTTACTTCATAATCATGCGGATTTTACGTGTCACGCATTAGAGGGTGCTAGTCTTTGAACTATACAGGTTTTAATTTTATAATAACTTAAGATTTGCCCTCGCGTAGGGATTATCAAGTTGTGATTGATCTAATTTCACCCGGACGATCTCACGTTAAGTACATCATATGATAAATTTATAACAAAACTTGCTTGTCGAGAATGCCATTAACAAATATTCGAATAAGCCGGTTGTAGTTTGTAGTAATAAGTTCACCTTTCTTTTGATTGTATTGTTGTGTTTTGAATTCAAAATAGCTGACTACTTCAAAGATAATTTAACGGTAGATAAAATTATATTAAATATTATACAAGAGAATAATCGCATTTACGATAAACACAATATAAAATATAAAAAGAAGAAAAAGAAAGAAATTTTTTTATTAATCTCTGCGAACAGTGGTCGATAACTGTTTTTAAGAAATCTTGATTTTGATAAGTGGTGCAATTCGTCAAATTGTTTAATTGACATTTTTTTTGATAGACACTTTAATTTTGCCTCATATTTGATGTCAAGTAAGGTTTTACCCCCTCGCCATTTATTGAGTTCTAACCAAATTTTTAATTTTATTTTATTGTGCTCTAACCAATTTTAGATGGATTACGAAATAATAACATTTTTTAATCATATATATCGTAGATATAACGACTGCTTATGATTTTTTTTTATAAACAGTATATTTTATCTATCCGACTTCTTACGACATGACACATCTATTGCACATGCTTCCATCTATTGCACATGCTTACATCTACCGAGGCCTTTAAACCCATTATACATAGTCGAATGTCGGCAGTCATAGTCATGTACAGTAACAAATCAGTCGACTAAAAACTGTGGAATTTGTCGGTTGTAGTTTGTCGTAATATGTTCAACTTTCTTATTATTGTTTACTTCCTGTTGTACGAGAGAAAATTAAAACAAGGAAAAGAAGCTTTTTTAATCATTTCTGGAAACGGTGATCGATAACTCTTTTTAAGAAGTCTTGAATTCAATAAATGCCTAATAGTACAATTCATATAATTATTTATTTAATATTCTTTTTGATAAGCACCTAACTCTTGTCTCATATTTTATGTCAATTGAGGTTTTATCCCAGTCTCCTTTTATTGAGTTCTAACCAAATTTTTGAGTTTTAATTTTATTTTTTAATAATACAAATTTTTAATCGTCTATATCGTAAATCGTAACTATATTATATAACGTTCAATCTCAAAATATATTTAAAATATATTCTTATATTGAAAATAATACTATTTAAAATAACATTTTGTATAGACAGTGTATTTCACTTACCCGACTTCTTGTGAAATGGCGTGAAATTTTCAAGAGATAGAATAGTAGCTTTGGAAATTTGTATTCAAAGCCGAAGTTTTAAGAGTATATAATGGTATAATATTTACTTTTATATATTTTACTAATTTCATACCACTCAAGAGTCTGATCAACAATTTGTTTGTGTGGTAATTTCATTTACATGATAAACTAGTATTTTGTGATTGATAAAATTTTTATTGTTATCGTATCTCTATATCGTAGAAATACTGACCAACTATGTATATTTGAAATTACAAAAAGATTTTTCTTTTAAACTATAAAAGATATAATCTATTTTTACAAATTTTTTCTTTGCAGAAATTTTCACAATTTTATTTCAAAAATCTATAATTATACGTATTTCTAAGAATTTTATACACGAATGTGACAAATTCATTTAGTGTTTGCAAAATTAAACGTTGATTTAAAAAGCATGAATTTCTTATTGTCAAGTTTGCGAAACAGTTCGTGAAAAATAAGTCTATTATCAGAGGCTCTAAGAGAAATTTTATTAAATGTATTCCATTTATCGTTCTTTCAATACAAAATATCGAATAATTTTTTCAATTGAACATGTTTCTAACAGATATAAAGAATATGAGCTACGTTAATATTGTAGCTGAGCGTAGCCCTTAATAAATGTGTGTATGTATGTATGTTCCTAAAAATTATCTAGAAAGTAAATCGTAGTAATTTTATAATTTTGCATGCAATAAAAATTTAAAAAAAACCGTAATTACTAGTCTATTTAACATAAAATTAAGTTAATTTTTGTTATTTGTAGAGAAATACTTTAACATTGTGCATCCGACTAAGATAAAACCAACCTTCAAAAATTATTTTTTTCGAGTCCTATTTCTCTTAATTGCAAAAAATAAATTCATAATTAATATACATGCTAAATTGATAAATCCCACAGTGTTAAAAGAAAATTCAACGTTATTCATTTTTGAATTCCCATTTTATTTGTTTACACAAATCATTTTTCAATCTCACTTCATAAATTAATAAAATACATTGTGCATCGCTACTCTAATTATTTAATTTAATTTATATTAATTTATTTTTTATGTTTTCGTGACATTTTTAATTAAAATAGTGATTATCATTGTCTCTATTTGTTTATCTTAGGATCAACTAACAACTTCGTGTTCGTAATATCGTTCCTTCTTCTTCAAAACCGTTAAAAAAAATTAAGTTGAAGAATTCATTATTGGAAAACACAAAACTGCCCTGTGGGATCTATCATTTTGCATTCATTAAAAAAAAAAAAATTATTATTATTATTGAGTTTATTTTTTATTATAACAAATAATTGCATTACAATTTGTTTTTCTTTTTTAATTCCAAAATGAGATAGAAAATATTTAGACTGTATACCAGTGTTTTTAAGTAGAACGTTTTTTTATTTTGATTACTGTATTATTATATTAATTCATTAATATTTATTTGATTGTATTTTCTAATTATCTTTTAAATTACGTGGACATAATTTTTCATTTGTTTAGATATATTTTAAAAACGAAAAAAAGACATTTTACTGTTTTGTTTTTGAAATTGTTAGTTGGCATCACTTACAGAAAAATGATGACAGTAAAAATATCTTATGAAGAAATTTCGATACTTGTTCAATTGAACAATAGTTTCGATTAATTCAAACATCGACTTGATAGTTATTTTATGAATAATTAACAATGTTTATTTTATTTGAGATTCCAGTAAGTAAATTGGTTCCTATATTTACCATTTATTTTAAGTAAAAGTGCATTTTTATTTGCTATATAATTTCATAAAACTGTATAACATTTTAAATTTACCTCAGTTTTAAATGCTAAGGCTCGTAAGCATTTATAAGGGAAACCCACATAACGAATCAAGAAATCATTTGCTATACATATAAATTCGCGTAATTTTATTTAACATAGAAAAGAAGTACTCACTCACAGTAGCAGCATTCAAGCAGATGAGGTTAATTACTCTATGCGAAGTGATAATATTGTATTTTTTATTGAAGACATTGGAAATTGTATCAAATACTTTTCAAATTTTAATGGAGGTTTTATTAAAATGTATTTTTAGCTACAATAATATAAAAAATGTGTTTATTAAAATATAAACTCGTAATTATTATAATTTCACTTGGACAACAAATTAATCTGTCAAACAATGGACAGAATGACACAACTAAGTCTACATCTTTTAAACACAATTTTAAATTAAAGTCCTAGACTTTTACTAGGTTGTCAGACTGTCTGCTATCGAGTGACTACAACTTCGATACTTTACTAATAGATCATAAGTTGTCTATCGGAATTTCTTCCTATAAGACGAGATTGTGTAACTGGATAATTTCGAATATATCTAAAAAAATCGTTGCAATACAATCAAATCATTTCCTTAAAAAAAAAAGCTTAATTAGTGTTTATATTAATTATGTACTATCAAAATAAAAAAATAAATAAAAATTGCGTTTGAAATTTTGAATTATATGGACATCGTTTTAAAATCCTTAAAGTTGTATGTTTTTTTTTATATACAAAATGGAAACCGTACATACATTCTTAAATTTTTAGTAAAACGACCTCATATAATTATTATTTCAAACCATAATCGTAATTTTTGTTGCAAACAAAACGTAATTAGATTGTAGGGGGTGTAAAATTAGACAATTTTTTTCCTATAACTTTTATTTTTTACCAAAATGTCGAAATTCATTAGAAAACCGACAAAATTATATTCTAATTTGATTTTTGTGCAATGATATTTTTTAAGAGTTTATATATATTTACATATTTTTTCAGATTGAGAATTTTTATTCAGAGAGCTAGCTATGAATATTACAGATTTCAATAAGGATAAAACTTTTTACGATGGTCTAGCAAAGGGAATATAACATACACAAAAAAGTGATAGTTGGGCTTCTTTGTTGTTATTAAGATCTTAGATTTAAGGTCATAAATTACTTTGACTCAACTAATCGAAGTTTTTTTATATGAGTATTATTATGCTAAATCACGTAAAAAACCGTAATCCAACATTAAAATCTATGAAATTCAGCTCTGGCTTTCGGACAATCGTTTTTGTAGAATGTACAAATTATGTTTTTTCTTTTTTTTAAAATTATTTCTTAACTTTGTGAGAACAGTTTTTTTTATACTTCTTATCGGGAATGATATAACAACAGTATTTAATCAAATTTTTTTAGAACGCTTGGCCAATTCATTTTTTTTTCGAAAAAGCCTAGAAATTGGATGTTTAGAATTAATATGGTTTTTGTCCAGAAATTTTTCGTTTAATTAGATCGCTTCACGATGTGGAAAATATTTGATAGTCACAAATTGTTTGACAATTGGAAATTGTTTCAAAATTTTTGATTTAAAAATTGGGCCACTACGTAAGGAGTTTGTGTGGCCTTACCTTAAGTGACTATATGTTTTTGATAGAGACACTTACAGGCTCTATTAATAAAGATAATCTGTAATGTAATTATATTGTATTTTTTTCAATTTCACGCATAAATAACTCAAAAAATAATAAATAACGCATAAATCTAAATGTTTGGTATACATAATCTTGACATGAAAAAAGAGGGTATGTCGACGAATTTTTCGCGAAAATAACATTTCTAAATATAAAATGAAATTTTGATTTTTCTTTAAAATCCTTTAATCGGAAAAAATATTTGGACATACCCTCCGTTTCCGTGTCAAGATTGTGTATTTCAAATTTCATAACATTTGGATAATTATTTTTTGATTTATTTATGGCCAAAAATTGGAAAAAATATAATGTACATTACATTACAGAATGTCTTTATTAATAGACCTTCTAGAGGTCTCTATCAAAAATACATACTCACTTAATACATTTTGCTCAACAAATTATTTTTTTAACATTATTTACTAGTGTTGAGTAATTACAATCTATTTCCGTTTTATAAAATTGCCTATTCAAATTTTTCCAATTATTAAAATCAAAGTTTAATAAAGGAAAAATAGGAATGCAAGATTCAGATGACGCATTTTTTATTGTTGCTGAGTATACAAAATAATGACAGTGGTAACTATAGAGGAATGGAACACATAATATAATTAATTAATAATATATAACTAATTGTAGATGGAACGTAGTACCAAAGTCTACACTCGTAAGCATAAATAACAAAAACCAGAATTGTAATTTCGTATTTAAAATTCCTTTTTTTTAATCACAAATGACCATGAGGAAATTTTTCGTGGTCGTCTTATTAAAATTCGATTTGATAGAAATTAATTTTGTTTTAGACAGACAATTTTTAGGTGAAATTCTTCTAGGCCAAAAAAATGACAGGAATTATTTAAGACTGTATATAGTTATAAATAAATATATAAATATATATATATATATATATATATATATATAAATAATAGTATTAATTTTTAAGTTTAAAAACTAATGTTAAATAGTTAGGTATTATTACAAATTTAAAAAAGTTAGATAAATATGTTAAATATTTTGAGAAATTTGAGAAATAAATATAAAAAATTTGCATGTGTTGTAAATATTAGATAAAAAATTTCTTACTAAATAAATAAATAAAAATATTTATCTCCATTTATTAATTTGAGAAAAAAAAAATCAAATCCAAAGATTTATTAAAACGATTTAAAAACGAAATTTTTTTAAATATGTTTATTACATCGTTTTTTCTGTGTAACATAAGATTAAAGAAAATTCTATAAACTAATATTTAAAAAATTGTCCGAAAATTGAGCAATCAAAACTGCACAGATTGTATAAATTTTATTTAATTAACTGAAAATGTAATATTAATGCAAAGATGTCCTTCACCGATGTTCACATTAATTTTAAACAGCTGACTTGATAGCAAGCAAAACAAAAATTGTCAATGTTTTTGAATCAAAATTTTTGGTAACATTGACAATCTGCAATTTTATGACCCAATTTTATCAGTACTTTATTTTGATTTAATTAAGTTATTTTTACAATTTCGTTTAGAACGGGAAATCATACAATAAACGGATATTTGACAAAAATTAAAATTTATTATTATTAAGAGAAACCTCAATTTCTTTTTTGGAATAATTTTTAATATAATGACAATAGATAAATACTCTTCTGCCTAAAAAGTACAAAAAATTATCAAGCACATAACTTTTGTTTAATAATAAAAATTTATTTTATTGTCAGAAGTGAGAATACTTAACACTAGACGGTTTATTGTTACGGGTATCAATGAATATTTTTGTTTTATGAACTCTTATTAACTTTAAATAGAAATTGAATTGGCAATTTCAATTTCTTGAACAAATAGAAATTGTAACAATGCGTCAAAAACTAACCGTTTTTGATAAATTAGCTCACTTAGCATGTATTTTTTTATTGAAATAATTTCCGTTAAATCTTATCCAAAATTATTTCATTTGGAACACAATTGAATATTTAAAAAATAAAAAATGTTTAATGATTTCATTAAGTGTAAAAATTAATAAGCCGTATTATATAAATATGTTAATTTTATCTCTACCTCGAAAAAAAGACTCATAATGCTTTTGAATTAGGATGTTTCCAACTTTCGAAAACTATTGTTTTTTGTAGTTATTTCAGTGAAGAATTATTTCCATACATAAAAATTTGAATAATATAAATTCTACAGGTGGATAGAACATATTGATTCATCGACAATTTTCTGACATATGTCTTCATTATCACCTGCTATTTGTTTAGATACAATTTTTTTCTTCATATAATGAATAAAATAAATTTCCTCGAATATGTTAATGATAAAATTTATGTTGACATATATTAAATTATTTGAACAAAAAATTAGAAAAAATATTGAAATTTTAGAAATATTTTAATTGTAATATGAGCTAAAAATAAATTAAAATGTGATAAACTCGAATTTTAAAGGCAAATTAATCTATAAATTTTAAAAAGATAAAAATTTTGTTATGTTTGAAAATGATTTTTTAATTAATATATTTTTAAAAAAAATTATAGTTTAAAAAACTAAAAAACACGCAAGCTCTATCTCTTCTCTTGCTCTCATGTAAAGAATAAGATAAGGAATTTTTAAATTCTGGCTAATTTAATCAGGAAATTCGGCTATTTTGATCGAATTATTGAATTGTCATGTGCCTTTGATGAGTATGCAAAATTTTAATAAAATCTGTTCGTTCAAAGTGGGTCAAAATAACGTTCAAAGATTTCGTTACATACATAGATACATACATCTAGATGAAAAAAAAGCGTATTAAAAATTGGAAACTTTCTAATTATATGCCAGAATGTTTGCGAATGTTGATTGCTTGTGAGTAAATTAAGATAATCGAAAATACAACTGTTAAAAATAAGAAAACACCATTGCAATTTCCAATGGGCCATTCACCAAATGAAATAAATTTGGAACTTTTTATCAATGGATTCGCAAAATGGAACAAGGAAGAGTGTAAATAATCTTCTAGTTAAAATTACAATTATGCTATTGATGAAAAAATTTAAACCGGCAACTCAATTTAATAGTAATTGTACTGTCACTTTAACAATTCCATGGTTTTAACAACGAGTAATTTAAGTAATTTCATCCTATTAACATCCCATCCATATTAACAAAATGCATTAATATTACAAAATAAAAAAAAAAACAACTAAACACTAAAAACCCAACTTTATTAAAAATATATTTTAAAAATAATAATGCATTTCTATTAATTTTATTCATGTGTTCATTTTTAAAAAAAATATGATTGTCAACATGTTTTATAAACATGACTTTTATTAGTTGCCAAAATGAAAAACATTTCTTAAATAATAAACTATTAAAAAACAAACCACGAGAATAAATGCATCCGAAATATTTCTTATAAATTATTTATTTTTGTTGTTATTTATGTATTCTTTTTTGCAATAAATAACCTTCATTACAAAAGATATAAATTTATTATAAATACTATTTATCATTAAATCAATCATATTTGTTTGTGTTTGTATTACGTTATCAATCAAATTCATTATAATCTCTTTTTCATAATTCATTACGTTTATTTAAAAAAAAAAAGCCTACATATGAAAAATATATTTTTTTTTACTTTTACTCCAATTGACTCTTTTTCTAAAAAAAATTTAATATTCTAGTCTACAAAAAAAAAAAAAAATAATTATGGTTATATATCGAGAGCAATTCTGTTAAACATGATCGAAACTATCTAATCGAACCAAAAAAGATATCAAATGAATTTTATTGGTTCTTAGTAACATTAAAATAATATTACGTCATTATGTATACTTTTTCCTGCCTAATAGCGTACTAATCTCAGATATTATTTTAAAATATGTTTTGCAAAAAGTAAATTTTAAGAAAAAAAAAATTAAATATAAGATTTTAAAAATTATTTTAAAATTTATTTTGAAAATTGTGATTTGAGACTAAGTTTATTTGTTAATTTCTTTTTAATATGGATTATTTAAGTACTGTTATAGTAATCGTAACAGTAATTTCTCACTAATATATTAAAAAATATACTTATATTATTGATAAATATTAAATATTATTGATTTAAATATTATTGATATTTTGAAAGTAAAATTTACAATAATAATGATTTTTAAAAAAAATTACATTTTATGTTGTAAAAAATTTTACAATATTGATACCAAGATACCAGTTTTCCAGCAGACAGACGCGATGATGACGTATGAACTATTCTATTCTGCTCAATCTATTTTTTAAATTGTAAAATTAATTTGTATCTATGACTTAAAAAGGTCGTTTTTCCAATCAATTGAAACTAGAAATATATATTTCTAAAACTAGAAACAAGAGAAATATATTTAAACGAAAATTTCGGCATTAAATAATTTTTAAAACTTAGTTAAAACCTACAATATTTGTTGTTACGTGCATTATCAATAAGCAAAGTCTAAAATGCATTAAATATATACGAAATTTAATATTAAAACTTTTTCATTGTCGAAATATAACTTAAGAAAATTGGTCGTACAAATTGGTATTTATTTCAATTATAAAAGTCCTTTAGGTGGACATCGATTCTTAGGCCCGTATTCTTGGTCGATTCGTATTTCTAAGTTCGCCTTAAAGACACGCTTAAAGGCAGTTTCAATTCACATTCACGATTTAAGCATTGTCTTAAGTAAAATCTCAAGTATGGACTTAATGAAACTAGACTTTTTCAAATAGTATTCACAAACAATACTTAAGCAAATATTACCCAGTTTTGTAATATGGCGGTATTATTTATCACAATAAGACCGTACCTGCCTCAAAGTTGAGGTTATATTTTCAAGTAATCTTCAAAGGCAAATTAAGAAACTCTCCATACTTTATTATGATGATTTTTTTAAATTGTGATAAAAATGAATTTGTCTTCGTTGGAATCTGGTTAATGTAAGAAAATTAGACAAAAAGTGCGTTATTTCGGAACAGGTTTAAACTATTATTATGAAACTCCATACTTTATTATGATGATTTTTTTAAATGTAGATACTTGAAAATGTCTTTTCTAAATTATGAAAATTTCAACAAAAAAAGTAAAAATGAAAATCGATAAAACAATAAATTTTAAACAAAGAGTGTACTTTGATAGTAGAAGTTTTTTAAAGTACTTTAAGATACACTTTCTGTTTAAGATTTTTTATTGAATTTTGTGGTTACTTAGCCAGCTCTTGTACCATTTTATGTTGAAATTTTTATAACTTAAAAAGAATGGCACCCACTCACCTTGGACTAAAGGCATTTTTTAAACTATAAAGGTTGAATAATTTTTAATTATATTTAAACAAAATCGAAGTAGTTTTAACCTATTCCGAAATAACGCACTTTTTGTCTAATTTTCTTCCATTAATTAAATACCGACGAAGACAAAATCATTTTTTATCAAAATTTTAAAAAATCATCAATTTGAAAGGGTGACCCCACCCCTTGAGCTAGAGCGTCAGTTTTTAAACTATAAAGGTTGAAATATTTTTAATTACCTACATTTAAAAAAAAAATCAATATCGGAGTAGTTTTGAACGGTCCAGAAATAATTTTCTTCTTCTCCAATTGGTATTGGAGATATTTATTAGTGATATTAATAACGATGGCGAGTCGCTTTTTATGAAGTTTCTTTAAATTAAATATCATAGCGAATAAAATATTGTAGATTATAGAGTTATAAAAACTCTTTGATTGTAAACGTTAATAGGAAGAAAGCCAAAAAAAAAAAAAAATATTTTCGTGACAGAAATAATTATATAATTTTTGCTTTTCTAACGATAGTTTGATATAATGATTAAATTAGCATTCAGTAAGTTAAATTTATCAGATGTGTTGTTTATGGAAGCAAAAAGTTTTTTCACGCACATTAATTTTCCAAAAGCAGTATTTTTCTGTCAATAATTTTTCTCATTGTATGGTTCACTACGAAAACGAATTTGAATATTATAAAAATCGATTTAAGACTAAGTGGATTGTTTCTGGACACAATTAAAATATGCCTGGAACGACAAAAGAACCCTTGTTCAAAATTCAATTTATTTTAAGAACTCAAATAATAAGGATAATTTGAGTATAGGCTAATGAAATAAAGACGTGACAACACAACAGGCTTTTCACATTTAATTCTTTAAATAATTATAATTTTAAATCCTTGGACAATTACGATATTTTTAGTTTCGATCATGAAAAACTGAATTACCAATGTATCAGCAAAGTGATACATTAGTAGTTGAAGAACTCGATATATTACGAAAATTTATGTTTCAGGGCTTTGGAGCCCGGCCAAGTTGGCAAACATGGACAGTCACCACTTCCAGTTGTTGGGTAAGCATATATGTGTCCATAATATATTTGGTGTGAAATTTACGAAAATTTATTGTAAAAAAAATAATAACAAATTTTCATATGTGGGCACACAATTCATTAAAATCAATTTTCAAGCAAGTTACTAAAAGTAGTTAATTGTAGTTAATTCATAACAAAGTTTCTATAAAATAAAATCAGTATTAATGATGCAATAATTAATCAAAATTTTAATTTAAGAAAGTTAATTATTTAACAAGACTATTTTTTAAAGCCACCCGCATTTAGTTATGTTTTCCCATCATAATTTTTTTGGTTAAGTTTTAAAAAATGCATGCCAATTTTTATAAAAGTAAAATTTTAGGCTTTCACATATTATTTTGCTGATTTTTAATACTGTAATCTAGTGACCATGCAGCGTAAATTTGACATCATACTAAGTGTGACAATACTTGTAAGTTAAATTAAATGTAACTCCGTATCTTAAACTAGTATAAACTCAATATTTTAATATGATGCAAAATTTGCAATATCATTTTGATATTACATTTACTACATCAGACTCATAATGACGTACAAACAGATTATAATTACCTGTTACGTAAGCATGACATCATTCTGATATGTCGTATTTACATAAAAGTGTTTTGCCGAAGCAACAGAGAGCAAAAAGAAAATAAAGAGGAAATTTTTGTAACTGAGATTTTTTGATTGAATATTGTTCCTTATAACTATCTAATAGTGAAAAATGTATTTTGACAAAATTCGGCTAAAAGTTTTCTGTTTGGTTGTCATTTTTCTAAAAGGGAGTGATGTTTAAAAATTAATGTCATTTTTCAAGTTTGTTTTTTTTCTTTTGGACATAATTGGCTACAAAATGTAGAACTTAAGAAAAACCTATCGAATTTGTATATTTATTATAAAATAAGTATTAAAAACCTAAACTAATAATTTTTCTTAACTTTGTTTTTGGTCAAAATATTTTTTCCCCTAAATCGTAGGAAACAAAACTTTCCACACTTTTCTCCAAATAGTAGGTTTTTTGAAGTGCTTTAACTATTTACGTCAAAGCGTACATTTAAATAATTTTTAACTATTTGCATCAAAGTAACTTAAAATGCCAAGCTTGTGATGTTTAAATAGAATTTCTAAACATAAACGTTAAGAAATTTCCTATAAAAACTTATTAACACGAATAACAGTCTGGTTTACAATCGAAATTAATTAAATAGTTAAAAAATAATTGAAAATTGAAAGAACAAAACTATAAATTTCGAGATTATTATATAAAATGTGTATTATTGTCTCCTAAAGTACTTAGAATGTATACGATATACGTGGCGACACTATTTTTTAATGAATTTTGTTAAAAGAAGCCAAAATAAGTCGAAAATAAAGAATATCAATTTTCGAGTTTCCGCCTATTTTTCGAGTAATACAACCCGTGCAATCTACACGCCACAAATCACATGGGTAATATAATCACATGTTGAACGTAAGGATCAAAACCCGACAAACCGAAGCATACTAAAACTCTACTTATCATCTGGGTAGTTTAATTACAGGTAGTTATAAGAAATGCAAATGGTAATGGTCCAAGGTCATGCTTTTTCAGAAAAGTTAAGCCTTTTAAAGAATTATTAAGAAATCTACAAGTTCAATAAGAATTCGCTAGTTAAAATAATATTGATGAAAAAGATAATTTAAGAAGTATGGAAATATTGCAAGAATATACTTGTAAAAGTAAATATATAAATTAAAAAAATCACTTAAAAATTACTTTAATTGTTGTTCATCAGATGTTTATTCATTTATTCCCTAATGTTTCTGTTATAGATTGTATGTGCAATAGTATAGGGCTTAAAAGAATATAAAGTATCGTGGCAGGCATTTGTCACTAAAATTGAAGTAATATTCAATCAAAAAATCTCAGTTACAAACATTTCCTTTTTATTTTTTTTTTTGCTCATCTCTGTTGCTTCGGCTAAACACTTTTATGTAAATACGATATATCAGAATGATGTCATGCTTACGTAACAGGTAATTATTATCTACCTGTATGTCATTATGAGTCTGATGTCTGATAAAAATATCTTTTTTATTTTATTTTTGTTGCTTCAGCTACGTTGGCCAGTAAAGCAAAAATACATTGTTTTTATCACGGTATTCTACACTAGTGTAGATAATAAAAGGTGGTGTTTAACAGTAATTACACTACTTCCACTGAACTGAGTGTAGTATACTGTCAAAAAGAATAGATGAACAAATTTGAAAATCCTTTCAAATTAATTAATAAAACTATATTTATAATAATTGCTAAAAATTTTATGTTATAGAACTCAGGGTAATGATGAACACGTAAAACCACGAGCACTACGGTTTACTTGGTCAATGAAAACTACATCCAGTAGGGACCCATCTGAAATAATGGCTGAAATTAGAAAGGTACGATACTGAAATATAAATTGGAGATAATATTTTTTTCAATTCGAAGTTATTAATTTTTGTGTTTAGGTGCTAGATGCCAATAAATGCGATTATGAACAAAGGGAGCGATTTCTTTTGCTTTGTGTTCATGGCGATCCCAATACAGATAGTTTGGTTCAATGGGAAATTGAGGTTTGCAAATTACCTCGATTATCACTTAATGGTGTCCGATTCAAACGTATTTCAGGTATGTTTTGTATGTTTTTTTTTTAAATTACGTTTCAAAGCTTTGGTCTTTCTAGGTCTCTAGTGCGTAAAGTGGAGTTTTTAGTCAATGTTTTGTTTCCTCTTCAGAATTCCGTACCAAAAATGAAATTTTTTTACTGACTGAATAAACCTTGGTCGTCTTATCTTTCTAAGACAATTCAATTCGTACTTTTTACCTCTTTGATTAGAACTCTTTCATTTTAACTTTAACTTTAAGAAGTAACATAGATCTTCTCATTTTAGTATATTATTTTTTACTTTCTGAAATTGAATGAATTAGATCTATTTAAATCGGGTAATATACCTAATCTGTTAAAATATAGAATAAAAGAAAGTTGAAAGTGTTGTTTCTTAAGCGTTGATAAAATACCTTGCTTTAGTTTTTAGCTTAAAATGACTTACTTCTCGAGCGACACTCTTTCCTTCATTACAAAAATTATTGTAAAGTATAAAAGTGACGAAATATAACCGTCAATTTTTTCTGTATTCTTGAACATGAATCAAGGATCAATCTTTCACAATACTGATACTATACCCGGTTTTATATTTAAAATATTTGAGGATTTATTCAATCTAGTGAAGGTATTTTAAAGTCCATAATGTTATAAAATATTAAAGATGTTAAGAAAACTTTGGTATGGGTGTTTTTAAAATCATATATTTATTGTATTTTCGTCTGCCTGTTTGTCTGTTCAAGAAGAAAATGAACGAAAAAGTGCGCGAATGAGTAAAATAGATTAATTGAATTCCATGGTTCTATGATTCATCTTTAAACTATGAAAGATAGAACAGTTTAAATTCAAAAACTATTATGTGAAAAATTTTTTTATTTACTGTTTTCGCCACAATATCACTCCAAGTTAACTAGTTAACACATAGTATAATTTTATTTAAAGTATTTAAAGTAGAGAGTTTTAATTTATGGATCCATGATTATAATTTTAATGAAAATAAATAAATAAACATTTAGTTGTTTTCCTTTAATATAAATTAAAAAACAAAACAAAATTTTTAACCATTCATTATTTATCCATATTTTTATTTTCGAGTCAATTTTATATTAGATATTTATTTTTTACCTC
This sequence comes from Chrysopa pallens, assembly GCA_020423425.1. Taxonomy (NCBI): domain Eukaryota; kingdom Metazoa; phylum Arthropoda; class Insecta; order Neuroptera; family Chrysopidae; genus Chrysopa; species Chrysopa pallens. The sequence continues at coordinate 106,089,383 of CM035592.1, read as the reverse complement.
CTTGACTGTACAACGTAGTAAATTTAATGCATGTATTAATTGTTAAATTTTCATACTCCACATACATAATTGTCAGAATATATTAATTTTAGTTTATAGTTCGTAACGCTACTTTATATTAACCACACAAACAAAACTTCGGTATAGGTGATTATAGAAATACCTAATTCCGTCCGTTTGTCATCACGATAACTCAAAACCAAAAAGAGTTAGCGAGCTGAAATTGTGCTGACCTATTCTAAATATAAAAAGTGAATAAGCAAAATCGGTCCATTGGATTCAATGACCGTTCGTTTGAAACATTTTTCCGTAAAATGTTTGTGTTCTCCACAATTTTAGCTCAAATATGACTAAGAAACACATATAGGTAATAACAATACATATTATTATTATAGATTGGCTGGCCCGGCAAACGTCGTTTTGCCATATATTTTTAATCAACATTAACATTTTATAAGTATAAAAGAATAAATAATGATATTAATTTATATTTTAAAGCAGACCCGCCCAGTTCATTGGTTGCTGTGTTAATTTTCCCATTTCATTAAATAATATTACATCGATTGCATGTGAATGCAATTCTACCTTTAGAAGTAGAATTTCAGAAAATCCTTTCTTATCGAAATCCCGGTATTTAGTGTGCATCCGGTACATTATATGCACTCGATATTTACCTGGTAATTATTGGTAGGGTACACTCGGTACCGCGTTCACCCGATAATTTGTGCTGTGGTACTCATACACTTAATGATAGATATATTGAACTCCTGAACCACGAATGATTCCGGTGATACTTGAACAATACGATATGCACACTTTATATAGTTGGCAGTTCAACATACTGCTAGTGACAAGAGATAAAGAAGTTTTATTTTGAATTTCAAATTTAGACTTTGGTTTCTATGGAAATGATGCATATATATAATATATATATATACGACAATTTAATTTTTGAATACAAAATGTTCCTATCTGTGAAACTTTTCGTCTTTTTTTCTCAAATGTTAGGAGTATCAGGAGTTCAATATATTTATCATTAAGTGTATGAGTACCACAGCACAAATTATATATATATATATATATATATATATATATATATATATATATATATATATATATATATATATATATATATATATATATATATATATATATATATATATATATATATATATAGATGTATACATAATATAATTGTATAGACTGGATATTTATAGTATTTTATGAATGCTAATTAAAAATAGTCCAAACAATGAAATTCAATCATATGTCGAGTATCCATACAATTAACTCTATTAGGTATTATCTTCACTTATTGTTTATTGTTTACTTATTGCTTTTAATATTTTTTAAATGTTTGACATTCAAATTCCTCAATTGTTTAAATATATTTGACACCAACAAAATTTATTATAATATAATATTTTATTGAATCAAAAACTAGTATATATGAAATAAAAAATTTGTAGTATCTTCGGTGTTTGAATTAAATTAAATATTTATTTATTTTCATTAAAATTACATTGTATAATAATATAATTATAAATATTTCAAATGTATGTCAGGTATTGAAACAATTGACTCAGATGTTATTTAAAAGAATAAATAACAGTACGCTTTATTTGCACTACTGCGATATATTTTTAAAAGTAATATTTTATATTTAATTATTTTTTATTCAACAGGAACAAGTATTGGTTTCAAAAATATTGCTAGTAAAATAGCAAATGAATTAAAACTGTGACTCCCCGTTGGTGAACCGACTTCATCGCCAGATTAAACTTCTCATTTACATATTAAAAAGAAACAATGTAAACATGTAAGCAGCAGCAACACGCTTCGCGATGGCCAATTTTAGAATGATACATAAATATTAAAAACCAAAATAAATAAAACTCTTATTTCAACTCGAATTTTCTTGCACTACGAATAAAAATAAAAACAAGCAAAAAAAACAAAAAAATAATAATAAACCGTCACACAAAACGTTGCTGTGATACAAACCATCGCATTATTTAACAAACACAAAGAAAACTAAAAAGATGATCTGTGCTCCTTCTCTTTTTCTAAGTATAATTATTACGGACTGCATAAAATATTTTTCGATATAATTAATAAATTAATATAATAACCGACATATATACATATATATATGTATATATATATATATATATATATATGTATATATATATATATATATATATATATATATATATATATATATATATATATATATATATATATATATATATATATATATATATATATATATATATATATATATATATATATATATATATATATATATATATATATATATATATATATATATATATATATATATATATATATATATATATATATATATATATATATATATATATATATATATATATATATATATATATATATATATATATATATATATATATATATATATATATATATATATATAATGAAAAAAATCTTACACAAAAATTTAAAATCAAGACACATAAACAGTATTCCCACATTTTTTTTTGGATCGATAATTTTTTATTAATTTGCAGTATATCCAAAAAATATAGTTTTTTAAATCCTACATAGTTTTTTTTTTTTTAAATCTGAATATTTATATTGCATATTTATTAAATAAAATAATCAATTACAAAACATTTCAATGTATTTGAAATTCGAAATTGTAAAAACAAAAATCTGTATACAGTTTGTTTATATTAAACGATTCCCGAAGAGCACATTCAGAAACGAGAAACATGTCGTTCTTTATCTACGCCTATAAAACTGGTTTTCGAAAAATTTTAAATTCTTTTATACGAATTTTTATACGAAAACGTTTTTGGAGTTAATAAATAACAACACACTGAAGTAAACATTGCCAAAAATAACTATAGAAATATATTTTAACGAGAATTTTTTTCTTGATTAATGCAAGTGCTTAGCATCTAAATCAATTTATAAATGTTTCGTGATTGAAATTCTATGAATTACGTTTTGTTTAAAGTCTATCAAATATGTCTTGTTGAAATTGAACACTTTCTTATGTTTAAATTCGAAAGCATGTTGGGCGAATTAGCAGATTTAAATTTTAATTAAAGCTTTAATCTTTTTGTAGCTATTAATCTTACTGCAAAGTAGTTCATTTTCTGGAGGATTATCATACTTCGTAAAAATTTGTTTTAATATAAACAGTTTGTATTTCAATCTGTAAAATATATACTGTATATTATAATAATTTATCGATCAATCAAATAATTAATCAGTTCACTCGAAATTTGATTAATTCTTTTGTTTATATGTCAAATATATGTTAATAAAAGAAATTATATATTTAAATAATGGTGTTATCATTTTCTATTTAAATTAAAAATTGTTTTTGTTCAAGTTTAATTTTCATCAAACGAACAAATATTTCGAATTTGTGTATATAATTATAAGAAATAAAAATTTTACTATGTTGGTCTCGGATCAAAAAATATGAGTATTTTATTTAAGTGCCTATTTAAAATCAGAAAATAAAATTCATTTTATCATGTGTAATCAATAATTTGTCTATTATTTGGAAAGTAAAATAAAAAATAGCTGAAAATAGTTTGGATCTTAAACGCTACGATTATTATTGGTTATTATAGGATTATTTTTAAAAATATTTACAAGATAGCTTTAAACCGAAGTAAATCATCCCTAATAATTAGTTTGTACACCAACCATCAATGATTTTTTGAAAATAAGATTCAAAATAAACTCAAATAAACAAGAGACGCCATAAATCTTCCACACTTAATATTTTAAAATACTATACTACTTACTAATATACTAATTTTATTGTGTATTTTATAATTTTTTTTCATTTTAAAATGAATGTTTTAAATATATAAACAAAATTCTGATTAACAACTCAACACAACATAGCAATTGGGTATTAATTTTTTTTCAATGGTTATACAAATTTAAGTGTTTATTTTTTGTTTTTTGAGTATACATATGGTTATGAAATGGAGTATACATATAGTTACTAAGTGTATTATATTTTGTCGTTTATATAAAACTTTACGCGATTATGTTTATCAATCAGCCCAGAAATTGTTTTTGTCCAGTCTTAATCATGTTTTTCATCCACATTGTATACTCGAGGAATCCAAAAACGGCAACGACCTCAATTTTTCACAGTTATTTAAAATTCTAAAATACACTAATTTTATGGTGTATTTTTTAAGTTTAAAATGAATATTTTAGATAGATGAACAAAATGAATTGTAATAAACAACATAACAATCGATTCTTTTAGTATACATATTTCTTATTTCTGCTAAATATTTCTGATCTATTTTTTCAAAACGGACACTTTTGTGAGTGCGATGGAATTACCTAAAAGGGCGCTAAATTATCGTATCTATATACAAATTTTATGCATTTTGTTCGTAACTCATGTTTATATGATTGTAATGAAATTATAATTATATGTTATCTGTGCGAATAAAGGTTTCTGTATACTATAATCATAACTACCCAACATCCTTTTCCAGTACGTGAATTTAAACGATGTTGCGCTTGAGTAAAAGGTAATTTGTTTTAAAATTCAGAAACAAATTTCGCTTTAATTTCACTTTTGTTAGAACATATGTCATAGTGTCTTATTCAATATACTCTTTCAGTTTTTCTAAGCGATCTAAAATGAGTGGCAACACATGTATGAAATTGATATTAAATTTCAATATGTTGTAAAATTTCCTGAATCTAGGACAATTATATATTTTGACAAGTCATTTCAAAAAGAATTAAAATTTTAGAGGCTATTGTCAAAGTGTAATTTTTTTCAATGAAAATTCTCGCGGCATAACCGAGGATAATCGAGCTATAATAAGTTTATAATATTGTTACTCAACTTCTTTCAAAAAATATTCCTCCTGAAAATAGGACTTAAATAAAATGAATGTATCACATATATTTGACATGGCATGGAATAGGTTATTATCTATGTTTATTGAACAAAAAACAATATATATATATATATATATATATATATATATATATATATATATATATATATATATATATATATATATATATATATATATATATATATATATATATATATATATATATATATATATATATATATATAAATATATATTATATATATATATATATATAAAATTAAGTAAATAAACTTATTTTTATGTTGAGTTAAAAAATTTAAAAAAATGTATCACCGAATGTAGAAATTAAGAAAAAAAACAAAAAACGATGTATATAAACAAAAAAAAGTAATAATATTAAAATTAATTCATAACGATGTTGTTTCGAATGAATTTATTGGTATGTTATGTTTCATTGAATAATTGTTGATGTGTGTGATTGAATTGATTATGTTTGTATGTGTCAGGATGATATATAAGAGTGCTTTGTGTGAAAACCACCGTATAAATGATTTTAAATTAAAAAGAATATTTCAATAAGGAAGGACTATATAAATAAAAAATATTTACAAAAATAAATCAATCAATGAAAAACTCCCCACAAAATACATTTCGGACTGAAGAAATAATTGTAAAATATAACTGTTTTTTCGAAAAATTTGGCATATTATTAGAAACAAAATGTAATTTATTGTGTGATTTACAATTAAAAAGTTTTAAAAATGTTTATTATCATACATGTATGTTTCAATATTACCGTTAAAATTAAAAAAAAAATTAAGGTTTTATGTCATGTTTAATCGTAAATGTTACCTTTCGAGGATTCAATCGAAATAAAAATCTTAATTTTCAATAATTTACTTACCATAAAACGACTTTACACAAGCCAGATAATATTTTGAAAACTGATTAGAGTTCTTCAAGGTCCCTTACTCAATTTAGTTACTTTTATTAAATCCGCCAAATTTTCTTCAAACCTTAAATTCGGTTCTATCTTTTAAATTTTAAAAAATTGACTAAATATTGTAATCTGCTATATAAGAAAAAAATTTGGCTTTATAAATAGAAAAATTCATTAAACTGCTCATGCACTTTCTGATTTCTTTATGAGATAAATAACATTGATTGTAGGCCAATTCTAATTGAAACTAAAGTACATCGTTCTATAATTTAAATTTAAACTTCTTCAAAATTGAAAATTTTTAAAACTTTTGGATGAAAATCTGCATGAAAAACCACATGTATTTCATATGAAGATATAATTATGATGCCAAATAATATGCAAGGCCTAGAATTCGAAAACACTATTTGTAATATTGCGAACAATAATACTGCCAAATAAAATAATGTTTATTATAAATTAAAAAAATTATATGAAAAAAAAGAAAAGAAAATACGTTAAACTAAAGCAGTTAGATTTTACTAAAATTTTTAAACTATCGAATCATAGATCTGTGAATAAAATGTGTGTACTTATTTAAAAGAAACAAAAATAGTAAGTTTTTTGGAAAAAAAAAAATTATTTAATGAAAAGGTCATTATTTACCATTTGATAAATCTAAAAAAAGGCAGGGGACATATGAAGATAAAAAAAATTCATTTCGATTCGAAAAATATTTACATTGTTCTACTAATGTTGAAAATGTAATTTTTTCATTTCAAAATGTTAGATATTTACGCCGTTCTATGAGAGCTTTTTTCTTACTTTTATTATACTTTTTGCTTATTTTTTTATTAGATAATTGTACTATTTTATTTTTATTTATAAATTTATGAATTAATATCGGGGGCGACGTTAAATAAAATATCTTCATATGACTACTATTTAAAAAAATACTATAGGATATTAATAATGTAGAAATAAATGAAAAAAAAAATATATATATTACAATTGTTTATTTGAGATTTCATTATTATTGCTATTTTTATTTTATTTGGAAAATGCCAAACAAAAAAAACTAGAACTATGCGTACACTAAATTTTTAATTTATTCTTCATCCTTGTAGCTTCCGCTAATTAAATGGTACAGAAAATTTTACGGTAAATAATAATAAAATGCTTTTAATAATTGAATTTTAGTAATTTCAAGATCTCAGTGGCATTCAGTTTTTGAAAAATTTATACAATATTTATTTACGAGTAGAACAAATGCCAGTGGATCATAACTAATAAGTATAGCTAAGTTCAAAGTTCATAATCAATAAGTTGTTTTTGCATTTTTTTTTATAGTAAAATTCTTAAATTATGGTATTTCGATATAGCAAAAGTAAAATTTTATATAGTTTTATGCATATATCGATTAAAAATAGGTAATATTTTTTTTCTGATTATTCAACCCAATACGCACTATTTATATCACAAGGATATTTATGGATTAGTATTCAAATATCAAAAAGTAGAAATTTTTCAAAAAAAAAAAACAAAATGAACTTTTCTGATCAAAACACGATTTTTGCAAAACGGGGTAAAACCAATAACTTTCCGATTTCCGATAATTTTTAATTTTCTTAGCGGGAAGTTAAAAAAACTTCAAATTTTTCCTACCTATATATCATTTTACATCGATTGCAAAAAATTGAATATTTCGGGTATGTATTTTAGGAAAATTGATTATTGGTTATAATATTTTCTAGCTATAGACAAAATTTAATATTTTTTGAAAAATGATGTCATTACTATTAAATATTTGTAATTAATTATTTTTTTAATTATCGAAGCATTTTTAAGTATAATTTTACGAAATAAGTATAATTATACGAAAAAAGTTGGTAATATAAGAAAAATTTAAATATCTCTAAATTAATCCTTATCACTTATATTTGTAATAAACTTGGATTTCTAACCGACCGTCAAATAACGTATAAAGATCGAAGAATCGCAATAGACTGAATAAAAGAAACAAGTGATATTAAACAAGTATGATCATGATAACAAATATTCGAAAATCGATTCGTATTATATATAAATAGACAAAATTTCCCACCAAAGATTTGTAAATATGAATCAAAAATATTTGAAAAATCCATGATCATTCCGAATAAATCAATAAACAATGAAATTGAATCTATTAAGCATATTCAAAATGCTCAACCCGAGTAACAAGAAATATGATATACTCCAACCACATTTTTCAAACGGTTGTTAAAACATTTCTTGATTTTCTGGTTACCTGTTAGGCGAGTACATTTTAATAAAAGTGTGTTAATTGGCATAATTTTCGAAGAGATAAGTCAAATATCAAAATTATAAACTTCGAAAATAAATTTGTCTTCTCAGGAAAATTAAAAAGCGAAATAGGATATTTTATTAAAAGCATTAAATTATTGAATGTGATAATCGTGAGTTAATCAATTCATGAATTTTATACATAATTTTCTAAATTTGCATGATTTTCAGAACCCTAAAAAGGTTAACACTATGTAAAGATAACAAAACGTATTCTCTGTTACCATAAAAATAAATGTTTACAAAAAAAAAAAAATTGTTCACCCTTCATAGAAACCATTTTGAACTTTATTGCTACCGCATATCGTGAAATTCTGAATTAAATTTTCTCTTTATTAAAACAAAGTTTTAATGTCAGTCGTTTTAATACTTCGAATTGTTGTTTATAACACTAAAATTGTTTTTATGTTTATATGAAAAAAAACAAACAAACAATAATAATGCAATTTCTTCAATAAATTTTATTGCATAAAATGCTTATAAAAATACTTAAAAAAATGAAAATTCAATGATTTCCACATCGAGACAATAAAATTTGATATTATGAAAATGAAAAACATGCTCAAATCAGTTTTGTACACTCTTCTATTAGATTTAGTTAAATTATTTTTTAATTTTTGAAACGAAGTTTTATCATTTGAATATTGTTTTATCATTGTTATATAACGGCCATTTTTTATTGTTTGCATGTGGATTTACGAAAAAATAAAAAATAGTAGAATATTTAAATACAGTAAATTATTTAAATCTCTTCATCCTTGTATTAAAAAAAACAACATGGAAAAAGTGATTTCAATTAAAAACTTACTGCAATTTCATTTTAGAATGCGCATTGCACCGCTAGCTCTATCTTATAATTACTAAATGTAAAAAATTATTAAAGAGATGAAAACGTGTATCTAGATTTTAAATTCTAATAAGTGACTGTAATTTTTTGCATAGCAACTGCCAATTTTTTAGGTTACGTGTTGCTATATGTCATGATGATTCACGTCAAACACTCCGCTAAACAAAAAAACAAACATGATTATATAATTGGGGGCGGGACATTATTCTCATTATATGTTAGGCAAATAAAAAAAATTTCTAATAAAGTGTAAAATATTGAATTTCGATTATAGTTAATCAATTTATTACCCTTATCTTATGAATTCCTTTTCCAATTTCTAGTAATTAAGAATTCTAGCATTATAACAATAAAATAATTTTCCAAGTCGATACATAAGAAAGGCGCCTGGCCCAAAAATCAATGGCAAAAGACCGATCAGATGTTATTAAACTGCTTTAATATGGATCATTCTTAGTAAACTTACACTTCAGTAGAAAAGATAACAAAGCCATTAGTGACAGAAAAAGGTCCTTGATAATGGATCTAATCAAAGCCAAAAACATGCAAAGAAAATTTGGTATATTATTGCTAAGCAAATATTTTACATTAGACCTCGCTCAGTTTTAGAATTTGTTATAAACATAGAAATTTAGAAAATCTTATCGTGTGCGATAAGATTTTCTAAAGGTTATGAGGGGCTAAAAACGAACCCGACCCGTTCAAACTACACCCCACAATTCCTTGGGTAGTTTAATCACAGGTTGAACGTAGGGGCTAAAAAGCAACACGACCCGTGTACGCTACACTCCAGAAATTCATGGGTTAATAACTACAGTCGAAAATAATGTACATGTATTGTTAATAGTTGTATTAAATATACAAGTATTGGTCTTTTTAAACGAACTAAATTTCGGTTATAATATATGCCTATGAAGCCCCATAAATGGCGGTTCAAACTCTTTGTTTTAGCTGGTGTTTCGGGATTTGCCTATAAATATGAAATTTATTCTGGCCAAGAAAACCTTAAAACACGACCTGAAAATGAACTAAACTTAGGAGCGGCTGCGAATATCGTCATTCGATTATCGCGAGAAATACCCAAAAATATGAACTACAGACTTTATTTCGATAATTACTATACTACGCTACCTCTTATGAGCTATTTGGCTAGACAGGGTATCTATTCTCTGGATACGGTTCGCAAAAACAGAATTCCTAATAATAAACTGCCTGATGAAAAAACTTTCAAAAAGCTAGAACGGGGTGCAAGTGTGGAATATGTTACCTCATTTGATGGTGTTGAAGTTTCGTCTCTTGCATGGAAGGATAATAAGTGTGTGAATCTCCTTTCGACTTTTGCTGGGACAAATCCAACCAGCAAGGTTAAACGTTATGATCGAAATGTAAAAAAGGCCATTGAAGTAGGCTGTCCGTATGTCGTTCAAGAGTATAACCGCCATATGGGGGGGGCGTAGACTTAATGGATAGCTTACTTGGGAGATATTCCATTCATTTAAAAAGTAGAAAATGGTCTACCATTTGGTTGACCTTACAATTGTTAATTCATGGCTGTTGTATAAGAGAGTTATGCAGGAAAAAGGAAGAGAATCGGATATTATATCCCAATCTAAATTTCGGATGGACTTAGCCTATTGCTTATGTAAAATTGGAACTACTTCTGGTACTAAACGCGGAAGACCGAGCTCCAGCCTAGAAAGAGAAATTGAGGCAAAGAAGCACAGAGGCCCAGATAGGTCATCATAGGCCTGTCTATACAGAAAAAAGAACACGTTGTAAATTTCCAAAATGCACGGGATACACTGTAGTGAAATGCGATAAATGTGGTGTAGGCTTATGCTTAAATAAACATAATAATTGTTTCAAGAATTTTCATATGTAAATGTATGTGTAAATAAATAAATGCACAATGTTGCTGATTAGCAACAAACCCTGTAATGGAGAGAAAGGGTGTTTTATTTTTTTTCCCGATTTTTTTTTCTATTTTTCCCATAAACTATATAACATTTCCTATCAGTTTTCATTTTTTAATTACATTTTAAAAAAATCATGCATTTAAGGGTTAAACCAATTGTTTAATGTCATGGTTATTAACCAAGTGTACCCTCGAATATGGTCCACAGATATTATAACAAACTTGTATAAACTGGAATGGTTGCCCAGATTTTCTAACGACCAACAGAGTGTTATTTTTGTCAATGGTATCGGTGGTTATGGAAATATCCAACTCAACCGGATAATCCTAGTATACATGTGAAGTTGTGGAGAGATTAACACACCACACCGCATGTTAGGAAATGATGCGTATTGCGACTTTCCCTTGAAGGTTCTTCTCAGTTCCTTGTTGATTTCGTTACTTCCCTCAAGTAACTTATCGCACAAGTTTTCTCGCCCAATGTGCTTTATCACCCTGACTATTATGCAAAAAGAACAATTCTCACTCCTCTTAATGTAAATTTGACAGAAGTAAACAAGCGAATCCTTAATTCTTTACACGGTTCCCTCCATGAACCTTGTAGCGCTGACTCAGTTGATCAGGAGAATGATGATGGGTTTGATGTTGATATTCAATTGTTGCACTAGAGCACTGCTAAAGGTGTGCTAGACCATATTTTGCGATTGAAAGTTGGGTCTCTATGTCTTATTATGCGGAAACTTAATATACCAGAAAGACTTATTAATTAATGGTACCATTAACACAGGTATCAGCCCTTGACTGATTACTGTTAGAAAGCCAACTAGATCAAAACGGAAACGTTTGGGTATTCCTCGCATATTCTTCCAATTTTCATTCGTTGAAGGGACGCCTTTGCAAATCCTTGGTCGCCATTTTCTTTTGATGTTGACGTATGTTGGACACAAAAGCCAAGGTCAGATAATAGGCGGATAGTCGGTTATTATCTTCGAACGGCTTGTTTCACACATGACTAATTTTATGTCCTTTTTAGTCATGTAAGATCGTCTTATGATTTATTAGTAATTGTTCCAAATAATACAATACATGAAGGAATAAAAATCAGCACATCAATTATCAATTAAAAAGTTAATGATTGTTTAAATTTTTAATTTATTTCTTAAGTATGAATTTTTTTGTATATATTTTAAATTATTACTGTATATGGTAAATTTAAATAATTAACTTACAGTATGAGTTAATTCTTTTATATACTATTTAAATTGTTGTAGATTTCATAATTTATTGTAATATATGGGCTTTAAAGTCCAACCCTGCGTCCACGTCGCCCAGACTGGGCATTCACTGAAAGTCGAATTTTTATAGTTGGTTTTGCAGTGAATGTGCAAAAGGGACATCTGACATTTATTTCGTAAGTATTTTGTTTTTGGTAAGTATATTTTTCTGCTATTTAATTAACCATAACCTTCTTTGGGCAAAGTCGAGAAGGAAGTTTTGTAATCGATTTAAAGTTCTCTTGAGACTTGAAGTCCTTAACATAGCTGAGCTTAGGATTTTCAATAAACACCAGAAAAGGCTATTACAAAAGAAAAATTGACAAATAAACTACAACCATATCAGATAAAATATTTCTCCGACGCGGAAACAAAGTCGTAAGGTTGCTTCTGGTGTCAAGTGGGTGAAACCCCCTTGCGAGCACAGCTAATCCGTATATATACATCTTCGCTGTATATATATGGACTTGTGAAGCTGACTTACTGACTGACTGAATCATCAATATAAATTCTAACGCATTTCTAGGTATACATGCTAGAGACATACGATTGTTTGGATTCGACGCGAAATCACTTCAAACCTACGGGAAAACTTAAAATTTTTTATTATAAACTCTTGAAAATTCGCCCCAAACTTACCCAAAAAAAAATGCAATTACTTCTAGATATGCTAGGAAGCTCTGGTTTTTTCCATTCACGTGAAATTACATCAAAATTACAAAGAAATCTTCCTTCTTAGCCCTTAACCGTCCCACAATCTTTCCGAAATTGTAAAAACCCCCTTAAACTACTCCATTTTTTCTAGGCATGCCAGGAAGCTGGGGATTTTTGCATTCGACGTGAAATTACTTAAAGTCTATGGGAAAAATATGAAATAAACTTGCATTTTTCATTATAGCACCTCAAAGATTGCCCCCAACTACCCCCAAAAAACGTAAAATTTTACCCCCTTAAACTACTCCATTTTTTCTGGGCATGCCACAAATTTTTGGTTTTATCCAGTCAACGTGAAGATACCTAAAATTTTCAGAAAACTTTCGTTCTTGGCCCTAAATTATACACAACCCCCCTTAAAATAGTAAATACCCCTTAGTACCTCTTATTTACTACTAGACATGCTAGTTAGGTTTTTTTGCATTAGAAGGAAAAATTAATTAAAGTTTGCGGGAAAAAGCCGAAAATTTAAAATTTTTCAATACTACCCCTTCAAAATTTCCAAAAACTACCCACAAAATTACCCCATTCCTTTCTAGGCAGGCTAGAGAGCTGATTTTCCATTGAACATGAAATAACTTAAAATTAAGAATCTTCCTTTCTTCCGCTTAATCACTCACTACCCTTCTGAAAATGGTAAAAGCTCCCTTAACCTACCCCCATTTACTTCCTAAAATAAAGATTCTAGGATGTTAGAATTTATTGCATTCGACGCGAAATTACTTGAAAATTCCGAAAGCTTTAAAATTTTTATTACTGCAATCTTTGTCATAGAAATGGTCGGTTAAATTCAGTTGAAAATGAATCGGTAATTAATAGGATTGTATCAGAATTTAAATTATTCACTAAAAGTTTTAAATAGATTTTCATAGTAAACAATTTCCGATTTAATCTGATTAATAATTTTGTTTTAATTGAATAAATCGAAAATTTAATTTCTGATTCAATTCTATTCATTTTAAATTCAATTACCTAATATTTAATCGGTCATTTTTCTGGTATACAAAGTTTATTGATGCACCCAAACAAGTTTCAGCGTCAGAACATTCGGATCTCTATGTAGTTTCTTAGAATATCTTTAAAAGACAGGTCCATAAAGTTTTCTAATACAAAAGATTCCCTAATTTGACGCTATTTTAAACAAATATAAATTTAATATAGCGATCATAAGTTAATATAAATATCGATTAGCATATTCAACCTACAATTTGGTATTTTTTACTTCAGTCACAAAGTTACGGAGGCGCTGGTTTAATATACCGATGAATTTATGGCACCTAAAAATTGTGTATTTTAATTTTTTAAATATACAAATCGTTCTTAAATTTTCTTCAAACTTTTCTATTTGTTGGGTTGGGTTGGGTGTTGTTTATAAAACAAAAAATAAATAAAATAATATATACAAATTTTTTTTCAAGCCGGCGTTTTATATCTTGAATTTAGCTTTTATTTAATTCAAACGAAAGTAAATTTTTAGCAACAGATGCTGAAGTATGTGTAGCAATAAGTAATAATTAGCTCATTAACAAATTAAAATACTACAACATTTAAAAAAAGCTATTAAAGCCTCAGTGAATTAATTGGCTTTGGCACCCATTTTGAGTTAAAGTTATTATCTATATAAATAAATATTAATTAAGCTCATAATAAATAAGAATAAATTACTAAAAAATTTCTTATTTTTAATAAGAAAACTAACCTCATAAAAACTAACAGTTAAAGATTTATAACCACGTTATGTTGCTTAACGCATTTAAGATTGTGATTCTGCGCAAGTACATAATAATTAAACAGGAAAATTAATTATGGAAAAAAAATAAAAATATAAAACTGATAGAAAGATAATTTGATTGTTCGAACAAATACACTGTTGACTTTAACAGTACTCGTAGCAGAACGTGGGCTATTCTTACCGTGTATAGTAATGGAAGAGACTTATTCAATTGATTGCATTTATATTTTATAACAAAAGTCAAACATTATTGAATAATTACAAAAAATAATATATAATTTAAGTTATCGGGTTGAAAATTATAAGAATGATTGAAGAAATTGCATTAGTAATTATTTTTAATTACAAATATAAATAATTATTCATTTAAATTAGTTAACAAATTTTCAGAAATGATTGATAAACTAGTATTTCGTAATCATAGATACGAATGAAAACATTTGGATGCATGGTGACCATATCTATGAATATAAACATAGTTGTAAAAAGTTTAGTAACACTGGTTTACTATCAACTATGACAAATAATCCCGGTTGTCACTGGGAGGTGTCAAAATTGAATCATTATCGATAGTGTATAATAAAATTAATAATGGATAGTCAAGGTAGAAAAGTTATTGTTTGTGATAATGGAACAGGTGTAAGTTTTATTATAAAGTAGTAATTTTTATTCATACATTAAAAAAATACATGTCTTTTAATATAGTTTGTAAAATGTGGTTATGCTGGAAGCAATTTTCCTGCACACATTTTTCCATCAATGGTTGGAAGACCAATTATTCGTGCTGTAAATAAAATCGGAGACATCGAAGTAAAGGTACTTTTTACAATTATCTGACAATTTATTTTTTTTTAGTTAGCGGTTGAAAATGATATGACATTAACATGTATATTTAGGTATATATTATTCAAATCGAATAGAGAAGAAAGTCAATTTGATTTTAAAAGTGCTTTTTTGTCATAATGCATTAATATATACAGAAGAATTTGGAACATATAACCTTTCTACTAACATCAGATTCCAAAATATAACCTTAATTTTCTCAATCGCAAGCATATCAACCCAAAGAATCCTTTGTATAAAATTGCGTAGCGTGTTTTAATTAAGTAGAAAAATCCCGGATTTTTAACTTTTTTCCTTTTCATTGTGACCACAGATTTTGGGTTTGGATGCATAAATGGGAGTGGCAAACACTACAAAAATTTTGGTATTATTTGAATTTCAATGGCATATAATAACAAGGTTTAAATAAATTATAAATTGACAGTTAAGTAAAAAAAAGAAAACTTTATACAAAATTGACACAAAGGTGTATTGCAAAATAACTCGGGTCAATTATTAAAACTTTTCGAACCAAATTGTCAGAGACTTCCTTCATAAAACTTATATCTTGATATAAAAAAGGGCGTGGTTTACTGATTTCCTATTCAATTGTATCGAAAATTCAGTTATTAATTCAATTCTACTCAAAAATGTTTTAATCGGAATTAATAGAAACTTCATTTCTGTTCATGGAGAGTTTACGATATCTTATTCTTAGGAGATATTGAATGTTATAACTTATTTTCCCATATATTACATAAATGGCAAATTACGAAATCCGATAGTATTTTGTTAGTCATTTTTACATTTAACTTGATGATGTTACATTTTAAAAATCAAATTTATATAATTTATTTATATCATTCTAAAATATACGTACTTCAATAAAAGGTATTTTCAACAAGATACATTCCATTACGAATGTCGGCGTAAATAATGGAATGCATTATTACACGAAAATATTGGGTAATAAATATAATCATTTTAACGATCTTAATGATTCTTAAGACAATTTAATATTTTCGCGAAAAAACGATTGGAATGTCGCATTATCTACAAATAAATACCAGGATTAGTTTGAATTACGATACATTAATATCTCAGTGTTGTATATAATGTATTAAGATTGTAATGAGCGACAATCCAATAGGGGCTCCCCCTATTAGGTATACTCTAATCAAGGATATGCCACCTTGTGTTATGTTTTGTAATCCACTCTAGAGCTTTAGAAAAATCGAGGATAGTTAAGTATTTTGAAAATTCACTTATTTATTCCATAAACGATGCAAATTAATTTGCAATCGAATATATGCCTGACTCGCGAATTTGTTTGATGAAAAAGGTATGAAAATTTGAATAATTTATATTCGAAACTTAATACTTTTACAAGACACAAGTCTGGCATATACTTGTCCTATTGAAAATTAACTTTCATCGTTTACGGAATAAATAAGTGGGTTTTCAAAAATCTAAAGATGGCTCAATTAAAATTAGTCTATATATAGCATAATAATGTGATAATGTGCTGATAATGTGTTTCCTCGATTTTTCAAGGAAATCTAGAGAGGTTCTGTTAAAAAAAGGTATATAAATTTTTCGATATATATAAAATTTTTTTCTTTTTGAATACTTTTGCTGGCTGTGTTAGAGGAGCTACTAAAAATATATAGTTACTGAAAACATAAATTTGACAAACGCCACTATTGCTTTAACTTTAAAGAAAACGACGCGAACTGTCAAATAGAGTTACAGAATTCCAGCTCAGGTCAATATAACTCAAATTATTTTAATATAATTTTACTACTATTATAAATGTTTTGTATTTACCACTCAATTTATGAGTGAACTGTGACTATATTATTTTATTTTATTAGAAAATGTAAGAAAACACGAATGTGACTGTTATATTATTAACCGTGTATTTTCGGAAAACGTGATTTGAATCTCACGCTTTCTTAGAATGCCAAACTTCGTTAACTCTCCAGGCCCGTTCTAAAATAAATTTTTAATTCGTCATTCGGATATCGTAAGACTTCCTCAATCCCAATGAAAGTCATTTTTGACAGGAACAAATCTTTTAGCCTAAATGTAAATGTGAATATACTGTCCTCTGATATTTTGATTTTGAACGAGTTTACCATCTCTCTTTATTTAGTAACAACTTTCTGAGCGCAAAATATCTCAGTTGACTTCAGGAATTAAACAAAACATGTATAATCTTAAAAAGATTTGTATTCAGGAAAATAATGATTAAAAACGTTTATGCTTCGATCAAAAAGATTTTATTTTGCTACAAACTAACATAATTAATAGGCTAATTTTCACTAAGAATAAAGTCGACTAATTTGAGTTTCCATTGATTAATCATGACATGTAAATAACATGAGAAAACAATAATTCATTATAAGAGATAAAGAATATTTTTAGAAAATAAATTCGTAAAAGACCCCGCCGATAACGCTTTGTAAACACCATACCAAAACCACCGATATTCAAAGTTAAGCAACAACAGTGCCCTTCAGTACTTGTGGGATGACCGTCTAGGAATGCTGTGTTCTGTTGTTATAAGTAAATACTGCAGTCCGACCGTAGCAGTTAAAACGGGATATAAAAAAAATTAAAACACAATATTAGGTATTCACGGCGTGATGTAGCATTTATAATGCCTGTTGTACAATAGGAAAACTAAATATAAAAAATTGGTTAATGCAGCACGTTCATATAAATTTTACCCTAAAATATGTAATTTTTCAAAAAAATTGTATATTAATACATGATAACAACTTGTGAAATAATTAAATATTTTGTGTTTAGCATGTAAATGAGTTATTAGTTTTCTTTTTTGTTGTTTTTTTTTTTTAAATGAATGTATAATTCTAGAATATTCAATTATTTCTTAGTCTGGATCGTAATTGATTTTTAAAAACAAAAAGCAAAGTTTAAATATGCGATTGCTTTCCAATAAAAAAAAACCATTTTCGAGGTAAAGTAGATATTAAGCTACAGTACCAACCAATTTTTCAAATTTAGTTGACTAGTCTTATTGCTATGCAGACAACAACTAATCACTTAAGAGAATAAACTACAAATTAAATAATACGATAAAAATTTACATTGTTTTATAATTATAACGAAATATAGTAAATATTACTGACAATAAAAATCAGCAATGAAAATTAAATTTTAATCACAAAAAAACAAATAATACTAAATTCAATCTCAATCAAATATTAACAGTAAAAAATTTATTGTTTAACGTAATGCGCCATTTCACTAAATTTGTCCCAAAAATACTAAATTACTGTCTTAAGTGTGAATCGATTGCTTTTACACGATAATCCGATTTTTCCTTAGTATCTTCGAGAAAATACGATTTACGTGATCTTACGACGACATGAATGTAAATACATTTTCAGTATCAAAAAATTATGTCTTCCCCTTGTGATTAAATTTAAATACACAGACGATATTAAGCCGAGACTGTAAAAGAGGCGTGATATTTTGGGGTTCTTACCTTATTAATTTTATTATTAAAATGCACAGACTTAGGAAGGGTTTGCGGTTTTTTAGGCCTTTAGGTTTACTTAGTGATTAAACTGATATGGCTATATTTAGGGTTTAGTTAGCATTATTATTTAAAACTTTTTTTTAAACTTTTACTCTTTTTGAATAATCTTAAAAAAACGGTTTATTTCAATATTTTTCACCACCTCCCCGTGAAAATCAGAAGCTCCCTCACCCAAACATTGTTCAATACACTATTGAGAACGGCTAGAACAAATTTCAGTCTTTATACTAAGATGTAGGCTTGGCGTGCCTTGGTTTTTAGTTCATAATCATGTGGGAAAATAAATTATAAACGAGTTAATATAACAACTAACAGAGTTAATTGTTTAGATACTTGACATGATTGAATATCATTGTTTGGGCTATTTTTAATACTATAAATATACAGTTGTATTTTTATACATATATAATAGTTATATATATTATTATTATCTAATATATGTGTGTATTAGCTAAATTTGACTTAAAATTGTGAAGAGCTGAAACATTTTACGAAAAAATATTTCGATCGATTTTGCTCATTCACGAACTTAAACTCACTTTTTATGTTTAAAATACGTCACCAAAATTTAAGCTCTCTACCTCTTTTTGCTTTTGAGTTATTTTGATGACGGCTGGACAGTCGGAAATGGACTAATTAAGTGTTTCTATGAACACCTATACTAAAATTTTGTTTGGGCGGTCAATTTTAGGTAGCGTTACAAACTTAAGGCTAAAATGAATATACCCGGTGTCACAACGGGTAGGAGTAGAAAATTGCAAGTTTTCATTTTCGTTTATAAAACATCGTATTGAAGCATGATAAAAACTAGTTTGCTATCATTTTTAAATATAAATTATTGCCTATTAGGGTTTCCTGATTTTTGTGATATTTGATCACAAATCATGAAATAATAACTGAATAGAAAATACAATAGAAAATTGTATTTTTTGATATTGTTTTTAAAAATCGTTTTAAGTGGACAAATGCGATGTAGTATAATATCAAATAAGAAAAACAAATGGAATATTCTTTTTTCAAATCAAATTACGTGTTAAGGATCTTGGATAAATTGTATACCAGTGTAATTTATAAAAAAAATAATAACCAATTATTTTCATTATATAACCAAAGTTATAATTTCCATGGATGTAAATCAGGAAAAATTACACCTCCAAAAATTTTTTATCCCGAATAAATGTACTTTATGAATGTGTTTTTTATTTAATTTTTTTGTTTATTATTATTTGAAATATTCCTATTCCAGGACTTCCATGTAGATGTATGTAAGACTTCTTCAGTACTGTAAGCTTATTTGTTTCATTTTGAAATATGTTTCCGTTTGTGCGTGTTTAATTATTTTGATTTTTATTGTTGTTGGGATTTTATTTACTATTTCTCCACATTTTTTTTGTCATGTTTGATATGTTTTATAAATGGTTTTAACAGTTCAATCATTTCTAGAAGAATATACTCTTATTAATATTATTATATATATATATATATATATATATATATATATATATATATATATATATATATATATATATATATATATATATATATATATATATATATATATATATATATATATATATATATATATATTGTATCTATTTATCTACGTATCTATTTATCATTGTTCTGATATAACTTTCGAACGCTTTGTTCGATTTTGATAAAATTTGATACACATGTTTACCGCATTCAGAAAATTTATCATATAGTTTTTTAAAAATTTTATCTCACCCCCTTTTTGGGAAAGTTACCAAGAATATCAACTTTCCCTAGAAAGATGAGGTTTTTTCAATTCATGCGAAATGAAAAGACATATTTAAGGAAAAGGAAAATCTAGAAATTTATATTGCTACTCCACTCCCGGGTTCGATCCCCGTCATATTTGTTTTCAGTAGTTACTATATTTCACTAAGATTTGATAGGGTCATTCCATGTAAAATCAACACACCCATTCTAAAACTTGGTATACTTATATTAAGACTACAAAAATTAAAAATTTTAACATTTTTATCTTACAATATTTCCGAGATATGGCTATGTAAATTTTTCTAAAATTTGCCAAGTAACAAAAATAATGAGCTAAGTAGTACTAGTACTAAAAATGCTGAAGCTAAACCAAAAGTGAAAAACCAGTATCAGAAATAATTTTTAATAATAAACCACCCCACATTATATTTTACTATATGATTCACAACAGTACTAAATATCAAGAAGTGTAAAATTAATCCACGAAATTGTTTTTGATCCATTGTTTTGAAAATAACAAAAGAAGCGTCTCTCTTAGCACAATAACTCACAAACTAATGAATAGAATATCATGAAATTTTAAAAGCTGTCTTTTGAAGGTTAGTATTAACTGAAAAAAGGTGACTGCAATACAAGTAGCACCATCTATGTGTTAGGCCCGGGACTTTTCAGTCCATGTATTATATAAACAAATTTTGAGAATTTTAAATTTGTTACTCTTTAGACAAAAATGAAATCAAAAAATATACATGATTTTCTAAAAAAAAAATTTCATAAATTATTTTATCATGTATATGTTGCATTTGAAAAAGCTTTTAAAAATTACTTTTTTTGGCTGGTTTTTGAAAAATTTACATATATCTCAGAAATAGTGTGAGATAAAAATTTATTATTTGTAATTTTCTTAATCTTAATATAAGTATACCAAATTTTAAAAAAATCTGAAGTGGTGAGGTAGAATTTCTTTCTAAACTTTTGACATAGAAAGACCCGATAATAGACGTTTATCTATTGATATACAAATTCTACTTCTATGAAATAAATATAATGTGTTAAAACAACAAAAGTTGTTAAAAACATCTAAGTTGTAGAAACTGACAAACGCAAACAAAATGAAAACAATTCGCTTGTATTCATAGTAATATTAATAATCAACGATACTGTTTATACAAGTATAAAAAAGTAGTAATCAAGATTGAATATATGATATATATTGTGGTGTAGAGATAGCACACCCGACTAGCAATTTATCTCAGGTGTGTAAGGAATTCAATTTTTACTATCTTTTAACAAGCAACCGCGCTTCCGTTTTGGGGAAAATCTTCAAAAGCATTTGTTTCTATGCAAGCTAGAAACATGCGGTTCAATGTGAAATTATCAGAAAACCAGTAAAACTATAATAGTTTTATTGCACTTCCTCTTTGGATAAATTTCCGAAAATACCAACTTATATACTATTCTGCGCAAGCTAGGGAGGATGGGATAAAATAATATGATCAGGGAAAATTAGAAAACTGAAAATTAATATGGCAATAAAAGGGACTTGCATGATGTAAAAGGCCAGTTCTAATGTGCGTATAATTTTTTAACCTTAAACGATTGGACTGTTAATTGATTTAATATATTTTTTATATTAATCATCTGTTTGTAAATTGCACGCTTCTAGGAATGTACCAATACTTTACCCGTAAGTATTATTTTATTCATTGTATAGTAAAAATGTTCAATGGTTTTAATTCATTTATTTTTTATTGTTCCAATTTTTGCTAGCAGTATTTAAGTGTTTACGCATGCTCTTTTGTTTATTTCAAATATGTTTGAATAAAATTTTAATAGGTTTTAGTTCAAAACAGTAAAAATTTAATTAATAATAGTAAACTGTATTGATATTGGCTAATCAAAATAATTCATTGCATAACATAATATAACACATGCATCCAAAAAAATGAAAATGATACTAAAAGAAAACATAAAACATAGCAAATTACATCATAAAAAAAATTATAATACAAATTTTAAACTAAATCCCAAATCAGACATAAATGAATAAATTGAGATATGGTCACAAGCGCAACGAGGCAGACTGATATTCAAAGATATTGTGAGAGTTTGTATTCAACAACCATTAGATCTTCATTAACCTTGGCATTCAAAATCAATTTTGTATTATTTATCAGATGTAAAGATCGTCGTCCCTTTCATTAGTACTTTATGTGTCTTATAGCAATAGTTTTTCTTAAATCTCTGCCTGTTAAATTTATATATATTGCTCCACCCTTATAGTGATTCAATTTTGAAAAAAAATACAATGAAATTTTATAACTCACATCCAATAATAGCATTTCTTTGATGCACTTTAATTTGGAAATGTTTTCTGATCTCCAAATAATTCTCATCAGCCATATCCGTCTCATTAAATCCTAATTCCAATAATTTATTCTTAATTATTGTGGTAGAATTATTTTAGCCGTAATAATATCTCTGGAATATTTGGTTGCTTAAATTAGTTCGAAAATAATTATTTAAAATATACTACAGTATATTATCCATGATTGAGGTTTCCCCTAACTCTAACTTAACCAAACTGTTCGGTAATGATTTTGCGACTCTTACAATTTTTTATATAAACTGAACAAATACACTGATAAACTTATCACATTTTTCTTACCCCCAATTTTCTTTCTCATATAATAAAATAGATAATACCATACTCTAAACATATTTTATAGAATTTTATTGGGGAAATTATCATAGCTATAAATTTTTCTTTGAATCACAACCAATTATACACTAAATTTTCGTTTTTTTTCACGTTAACCGTTAACTTTAATTTAACGCAATAATCTTCAAGCCTTTTTAAAGCTCTTCGCATTCCACCAATTGAGTTTGACAAAAGAACCGCATCATCAGCATATAATATGTTAATTTCATCTATTTTAATACAAGTAGAAATAGTTTCAATTCATTCCATATGATTAATAATATCATCAATGAATATAACAAACAACATAGAAGACAACTGACAGCCTTGCCTTAATCCCTTCATGGTAAAAAATATATCCGACACATGATCTATATCAATACGTACACAGCATCTGGGTTCTTTACATATTGACTTTAAAATTCCCACCGTATTTACAGACATCATCATTTTTAAAAACTTTTCCATAATAAATGTCTATCAACTGAATCGAATGCCTTCTCAAGGTCAATGCAACGGTAATACAATTTATTACGTTTTACTGTAATTTTTTTTTTGTATCAGCGTTTTTATTCTAGCAAATTATCCAGTATCTCATATCCCACTCTAAATTTTGTTTCATATTAGAAATTTTATATTCAGTCTCAACTCATTCTTGAATTCCCATGACAGTACCTTTGTATATACTTGACTGATACTCGGCATTGAAATCAGTCCTCAGTAATTATTAGGATCCAGGGAACTTCCTCTGCGCTTAAATAAATTATAAATAATACCGGCACATTCCATTCGTTTGGAAATAGTTTTGCTTCCTTCAATTTGTTCAATAAATTCATAAAAATAATCAAGCGTTCATTTTTATTCAAAAATTCTATTTTTAAAAATTCGTTTACCATCTCTTCCATCTGCTTTCTTTGATTTTAAATTACTTATACATTATTATAATACCAGCCGAACATATGAAATATCTATCTCTGCATCTAAAACATCACTGTATGGATTATGTTCTATTTCATCACTAATGATTCCCAAATTAACTTCTTCACAATTACGCTGTTCGCCGTATATATGCCGATTGTGTTGAATTCATTGATGAGGCCCAATATTACCAGTTATAATTGGCTCTATGTTCATTGTTTTTCAACAAAGAGCCTTTTGTTATCTTTTTCCTCTAAAGCTACATTTATTTCCTAAATATACCTTAACCATGCTCAAATTTTTTCTTTCTGAATAAATTTTTATGTAGAAAAACCAACTCTTTTTGTTGACTAGATTTGACGTCTGACCAGTAAGGTAAATTTCTATGTCACTGCCCAAGAAACGAAGCCATTTTTGCATAAACGAGACTGTATTAACCATATCATTTGATTCCATCCATCTTATGTCAATTAAAAATAACTCAGTTACATTATCATTTAATTTTCATGAAAAATTATTCGTCTCATTTTCCTTCCATTTCTCATTCTCATTTCTGATTTTGAATCCTACCTAGTCTTTTTCTTCCAGTTTTACCAAGTTCAGTCGTATCTCCATAGGAAAACGTTGTGATTGAAATTTATCTTCCGATTTTAAATCAATGCCTTTGTTCCATAATGCGGGCGTTACAATAACGTAGTCAACTAAACTGAAGCCATTCTTGAAAAACAATACCTTTCCACATCAGTTCGATCATCACATTCATTACCAGTTCGAGCATTTCAATCCCGACCCATAATTACTTTACCTTTGAGTACCTATGAGACAAGTTTATTACTTCCTCTTTTAACTGGTTGAAAAAATCAATGTTGGCAAGAAACGAACGTTTTGGATGCAAGTAAACTATTCCTAACAGAAAAATTATGACACTATCCTCAAAAAAAACCCACATTACCTTTTATAAACTACTAACAATTTCAGTCACTTTATTTTGAAACTGCTTTCTATAGAACACCGCTAATCCCCCTTAGAAATCTACCTCTTTCTGTAACTCTACTTCTATTTTTAACTAAACATGCACACCCGTCTTCTCGAATTTTAAGTCGCCTTGTGACCATGTTTCAATTAAACCAATAAATAAAAATTTTAAACCCTCTATATTCCAAAACACTATACGTAGATCTTTCTTGAAATCAATCACTTTTTTGATGGTCAGCATTTATTATATAGATTGGATTATGCTGGATTATAAAGATAAAATTCAGGGTTAAGCTTGTTTATCCCAACCTAACTGTTGTGGAATTAATTTGACGTTTAGATGACTAGTTTTAATCTGATTAGATAAGAAGGGAAATTCATGGGCGTCTCTAATTAAGTTGTTGAATCTAATAATAATAATAATCCCCTTTGGTTAATGGCTATATAGCTAAAAGAAGCTAAAGCCAGAAAATTAAAAATAAAAAAATAATAAATAAAATAATTTATTTTATTTGAATTCTTTATCGTAAATGACGTTAAGAATTATTTTTACAATTATGTATACAATTAAGTTGATATAACAATGTGTTTGTGGTAGAGACCTCTACAGGCTCTATTAATTCATTTCAAGATTGTGCATACTAAATTTCAAAACATTTGGAAAATTATTTTTTGAGTTATTTATACGCGAAAATTGAAAAAAATACAATGTATATTACATTAATGATTGTCTTTATTAATAGAGCCTGTAGAGGGTTCTATCAAAAACTCCACTCAATAACAAAATTAATAGAATTCAAAACAATTGAAGATAACATCTAACAGAGTTAATACTTTAGATACTCGACATATGGTTAAATTTGAACTATTTTGAGATCTCTAAGGTTATAGTCAACATCTAACAGAGTTAATACTTTAGATACTCGACATATGGTTAAATTTTAACTATTTTATACTCTCTAAGGTTATAGTCTATACACATATAAATACATATATAACAAAATGTATAATAATTATATATTTGTTTATAAACTAAAATTCTTGCGAACCCAAATATTTTACTTCTCTTTTATCTTTTATGGTTCAAAATAAAAACTATCGTACCTAATTGACGGATTTTCCTCGTTCACGACCTTGATCTTACTTTTTAGGACTAGAATACATCAGAAAAATTCCAGGTTGCTTTTCTTTTCGTTTTTGAGTTGTCTTGATGATAGGCGTGTGGGCGGCCAAAATAAAAATGGATTAATTAGGTGATTCGGTTCGGTGAATAGCTATACCAAAATTTTGTTTATGCGATCAATTTTTAGTAGCATTACAAACTTTATACTAAAATTAATATACTCTGACAATATTATGTATATATCGAGTAAAAAAATATTTATAGATATATAAAAAATATTATTATATTATAATTCATTTTTATTTAATTCTGTCTATTGGTTTGAAGAGGATTTTCTTGAAAGCTAAAAGGTTTTTTGATTATATTAAATGTTTTATCTTAGATGCATTTTAATCGTAGGAAGGATGGTATCGTAAGCTGTAATCAAATATATCGAATTTAAATATCCACTGAAATTTATGTAAATCAATAGGTACACTCTGAGAGAGGAGTAAATAATCTAGATATATGTTATTTGTCACATTACGTGAGAAAACCGAAGAACATTCTATTTAGAAACTACTTCCAGCACTCAGAATCTACGCCATTTAACAATTTTATAATTTTAAACCATTCTCACAAAAATTATTCAAAACCTGCATTTTTAGCAACGTTTTAACACAAAATCGCAAACCCACGCTGGTGTGTAGTATCTCTCACAGTCATATTAAACTTTCTCGTTCCCCCATCTGGTGTATAAAGGACCACTAAAATTATCTGCCTTATATATATATTTCTTACTTCTATGCAAATTTCAGCTTCCCACAAATATTAGTACGTGTGTCCAGAGCTTTTTTCCGGATGATAAGCTAAAAATTTGTATGACATAATTATGATTAGTGTAACAACTTTTTCTTCTTCGGAAATTCTGAAAAGTGGGACGTATTATTTTTCGAAACCCGTAAAATTTTCGTTTGCGTCCACAAACTTCAAATTGATGAATAATTTTTTTTTCAATTTAAAACCATTTTGTCCGACATGTATCAATACAAAGTGTTTAGCAATTTGCAGATTGTCGGACAATGACTGGATATTGTGTTTTATTAGGTATCGTACAAAAAGTTTTTTATATTTGTTATTGAATGATCTTTACATTTCAATAAAAAAAAAAAAAAAAAAAAAAAAAACAGTTCATTTCTCACTATTTTCGGAGGAGAAAACTTGTTATAATAATCATAATTGAGCCACAAATTTATATGTTAAATTTACCATTCCGAAAATGATACTAGGTCCACGAATCACATTTTTTTGGAAAAAAAAACTATTAGTCATAATGTCATTCTATTGGCAGGTGGTCGAGAATTATGAGCATGTTAAAATAAGTGTTACTATCTTTCAGGTGTTCAATTTTGTCTCAAATACTTTTTCAAAAATTGTACCAGCTCTTAGATAAATATATTTAACTTAGAAAATAATACCCCAAAATTTCCATTTCACGGAGCTAGCACAAATGTGTATTTGGCAGTGTATTGAAGATTAAAATAATCTTTAAAAAAGAGTCAATTTTAATTTATAGCAAGTATTTGAATTTTCCCTTTCTATTGTAAATATTTTTGTAATAAATTACCTTTTTCGCATGCTTATTGTTTATTTTAACCTGATTTACATCCTTATTAAAACTTATCTTTCTTAAAAATTTGCATCTCATTAAAAATTTGTTATTCAACTTAAAAAATATATTTCGCAATATTTCTATGATTCTAAAAGCTATTTTTATAATTCAAATTTACTTATCTTAGTTTTTATTCCTTTGTATTTTTTTATTTTTTGTGCTATTTTGTAATAACTATAAACACTTAACTTAGGATCTAATGGTAGGCGATGAAGCATCTGCTTTAAGGTCTTTATTAGAGGTCAGTTATCCAATGGAAAATGGTGTTGTACGAAATTGGGAAGATATGCAACATGTTTGGGACTATACATTTGGTCCCAAAAAAATGAATGTTGATCCAACAGAGGCAAAAGTATTATTAACTGAGCCTCCGATGAATCCGACTAAAAATCGAGAAAAAATGATTGAGGTAATATTTTTTATTTATTTATTATAACTTATATTCAGATAGCTTTTTGAGCCTGGAATAAAGAAAATCATTACTTCACTTAGACCTGATCTGTAGTATATTTGCGCTGATGATATCACTTCTCGAGCAATATGGATCCATGATGGAGTGATCGACTACAAAAAAGTTATAACTAAAGTTTTCTTTTAGATCTAAAATAGCTTTGCCTTAATTAACGATGTCTATAATAACTGAATCTTATAAAGAAGAAAATTATTCTATTAGCAATTTTTTAAATTATTTTAGGTTATGTTTGAAAAATATGGATTTGCTGGTGCTTATATTGCAATACAAGCGGTACTAACTTTATATGCTCAAGGACTTCTTAGTGGAGTAGTAGTTGATTCTGGAGATGGTGTTACTCACATTTGTCCAGTGTATGAAGAATGTGCACTTCCACATTTGACTAGAAGATTAGATATCGCTGGTCGAGATATCACACGTTATTTAATTAAGGTAAGCTAAAAATATTTAGGCTCACCCATTATTGATTTAAATAAAATTAGTCAATCTGAAATTAAAACGTGCAAAACATCCATTGTTTAAACAATTTTAAATATACTTCCAATTGGTAGAGAATTTCTTCGTGATGTATGAATATGTTTACTTAATTACCTGTAAACTCGAAACCAGGATAACTACGGGCGTAAAAATCGGAGAATTTTTTTATATTTATTTAAGAAGGCTGTAGAAAAAATATTTTTACGAAGTACCTACTACGAAAATTGCCAAAACTTCCAGTATTCTGTACATACATGTTTTTTGTTTTTCAAAAGGCCAGAAATTTCCAAATAATTTAATATGAAAACCAATTTTTGTTTAATTTTTCTTAAATTAATGTTAAGGATTAAAACGAACCTGAGCCTGAAAATTTATTCAGGACATGGAAACTTTTGATTTTAGAATTTTTTTGAATCTTCAAAAAGCGTCATCCTTCATCTTGATTGAATCGATGTTTCACTAAGATACGGTCATTCCAAAATCACTAATAAACTAGAATTCCTTTAACTTTTCCATTAATATATTTTATTATATCTTCGAATTATAAAAGTTCATTTACATAATAATCTGGAAAAGTCAGAGATTTTAGTGCTCAAGATGGAGTAGCCACACGTTTTCGTCGAATGAGAATGCAATTTCGATATAAGGTGTAAAAATGTTCTACATTTTAATCACATAAAATTTACTGTAGCTGTCAGGAAACTTCATATTTTCGTTATTCGTTCAGTAGTTTTGGCATTATGCGCGTTATCTGAATGAATGTCATAGGCAGACACGAAATTAAAATTTCTCAGGAAATTAGATTTATGTAAATAATAATAAGATAATATTTTCACAACTATTTAATAATAGTAAAAAGTAAAAGCATAATTTATTTTCATGTACTAAGGTAATTTGATTATCTATCTATCCTTAAAAAAATTTGGTGTCGTGGGACACCAGGTATGAACGAAGTTCCTTCGGCTAAATCGTGCTCAATTTTATGTAGGTTTTCTTGATTTTTCTCTTAAATTTTGCTGATTAATTTTTATTTAAGCACAAGAAAGTATTTAGGAAATTCAGTATTTTAGGAAATAATAAATTACTTAAAATAAAAAAACATCGTAATTCAAATTATCAACTAAGTGTCAAACACTAAGATATGATAATGGGAAACAATATTAGTAGTCAACACTCCGAAGACTGTATTTATTTTAAATATAGAAAGAGAAGGGATGAGAGAACGAGAAGAAAGAGGGACAAAGAGAAAGGTATTATACACTACTCGCTTGTGTATGCGACTGTCGCGCCTGCGTACGTCTCATTTAACGGTTTTATTCCACGCACTTTTTCTTACGGTTTTATCACATTTTTTTCAGTTCGGTCGCGCAGCAAAATCCCTATCCCCTCCAAGCCTGCCGTAAGGAACTTCGTTCCAATAAATTTTTATTATGTAATAAAACCTCCTTAAAAAAAGGAAAGGGTTATTTATCAATTCGTGATATTTTTTTTGTTTATTTGTTCGCAGTTAACTTCTTTGTTTATGAAGCGATTTTAATAATTCTTTTTGCGTTGTAGTACAGATGTGAAGTACAGATTCAAAATGGTCCCCCATTTGTTTGAAGGAAAAAATTCAGCCCTAGGGGGAGTAAGGGGGCAAAAACATGTTTTAAATTACTTAATTTAATTTACTTAATCGGCTTAGTTGAGACGACCATTATAAGGTATAGACATCTTGCTTCACCAATTTGTTGTTCACTGACTCGTCTTTTAAATGATTAAAAACTTTATTTAATTATAGTAATAAATTTTAATTACAATAAAAATACTAACAATTATAATTAAAATCGATATTAAAAACTTTTTGTAGTCTAATCTGATGATTGATTTATTGGTTCGTTTATATAGTAATATTTTGAGATTCAGATATATGTATATATCGATTTTAATTATAATAATTGTTAGTATTTTTATTGTAATTAAAATTTATTACTATTATTTAATAAAGTTTTTAATCATTTAAAAGTCGAGTCAGTGAACAATATATCGGTGAAGCAAGTTGTCTATACCTTATATGGTCGTTTCAACTAAGCCGATTAAGTACGTTAATTTTCAAGTAACCGGATCTAGATAAGGAAGAAGAGAAGTCTCACTTCTCAGAATTTTTTTTTGTGTTCCTTACTATAATATTAAAACAAAAATTTGGTCTGGTTGAAACATCCACACACAACAAATAGGGAATGAATATTATATACACTTAAATTTAATAAAATTTGGTAATGAATTGGTATGTTGAATTTATTTTTAGCTCAGCACACTACTTCATTATTTTCTAATGGGTCTTTGAAATGAAAATGTAGGTAAATACATTCATTACCTAATGGTTTATATATTTTTAAAATTTTTATACATTTACAATAAAACTATTCAAAATCAATTTTAAATTTTAATTGTTTATGACTCTTCTGGCTCCTAAAGTTTTGGCATTGGGAAATTTTGTAACACTCAAAATTCTCCTAATTGGAATTGGAAGGCGCCTCTGTCTGTAACTTCCGTTTGATTAGAGCTATAACGAATTTAATAATATCGTTGGGTTTAATAATATTTAAACCTGATTTTATTTCCTACTCAAAACAGCCGTTATAAATTTATTTTGTTTGAACTTTATTTGGTTTCCCAAGGCCGTATGCCGGGGAAAAAAATTATATATAAATCATTATATATAATTATATATGAGTTTTGGCCATATATAATTATACATAATTTTATATAACAATATATAATTATATATAATGATTTATATATAATTATATATAATTTTTTACTGAGAATTGTCCATACATTCATATATGAATGTAAAAATAATTAGCTTATATCATGTTTCATATATCAACAATGTCATATTAAGGAAGCTAAACATTATAGAATTTTTATAATACAAAATTAATGTTTAGCTTCCTTATTATGAAATTGTTCAACAAATGTTAAGCTAATTATTTTTACATTACATATATATGGACAATTGTCAATTAATTCTCAGTAAAAAATTATAATAGTAACTATAGCGTTTTATTGGTATATAACAACAAAAGGATATTGAATATTAATAAATATAAAACTTATTTTTTATAATATTAAATTTATTTTCTAACAAAATAATTTATTTATTTATATTAAAATTACTCTAAATTAATTTATTTATATTAAATTAAAAAGTCTTTTATTTGATTTCGGATTGCGGCTACCAAACTACCTTAAATCTACGTCTTTTTTTTAATTTATAAAGAAAAGTCGCAGAGTTGAGGCATCTTATATTCTAACTGCTGGATTATGGTTGCAGTTTAGAATTCTCGTGGTGGGAGCGTTTTATTTCTCCTAAGCGCTGACTCATAGCTTGCTGCAGAATTTCCCATGTATATGAAACAAATCCATGTTTTGTTTTTTTCTTCCAACTATTGTCTTCGGCACGCTTCAACATAAGATCTGAAAATTAAAATAATAAAAAAAATGACTCCTGCTCGTATATTTATTTTACAAGACGATTATTTACTAACATATCCCGTATATCATATTACTAATACACTCTAAAATAAATAAAGAAATAAAATACGGGATATTTACTAATAATGCAAGATGTAGCCTTGGTATGGAGTGGGCGAATAATTGCATTTGTTTTTGGTTTATTTTTTGGACGTTGTCCAGTAAAAGTGCAATTTAAAATTTTATCATGTTAAACTCCCTCCATTAAATGTCTTATCATAATGGTTCCTTCCCGTGACGCTTCCGCTAGATTCCACCTATATTCTGTACAGAATATTCCCTAAATCAACAATCTATCATAACAGATTCATAAATTATTAGATTAATAAGTATAGTTTATACTTCATTATGATTTAAATAACAAGTATATACAATACCTTCATGTTGTGTTTAGGGTTTTTATATATACAAAAAACGTACTAAATATCAAAAAATTAAAGCGACATATCCAACTAGCTTGTATTAAAGAAAACAATTCTTACCACTTGTAATTAAGCCTAGAATAGCCTTAATTATAAACTATAACACTACATCTTAAAAAATCACTTAATTTGCTTTCAACACTTATTGTAATTAGTTATTTTTAAGATTACAGAAACACAACCGTTTGACACTATGAATAAAATCTAACTGACCAAAGATAATATTAAAGGTGTTAACTTTGACACTCAATAACTACTTACAAACACTATATTCAAAGTACGTAGATGAGACACGCTTCAACAAGAAAT
The DNA here is from genome assembly GCA_020423425.1 of Chrysopa pallens. Taxonomy (NCBI): domain Eukaryota; kingdom Metazoa; phylum Arthropoda; class Insecta; order Neuroptera; family Chrysopidae; genus Chrysopa; species Chrysopa pallens. Next base: position 106,056,059 of record CM035592.1, on the reverse strand, counting down.
TTATGCGTTTTATAATATATATGTTTTATAGATTAAACGTTTATTCTTTTGAAAAAGTTTTTTATTCCGGAATATCCATTTTAATTTAAAACACCCGATGTTTTTTTAAACGTTTAATGTAATTGTAAGCGCTTTATAATAAAACAGATAGAAGTGTTTTTTTCTTTAAATGGATAAAACGTTTTCGGATTAAAACTTAAGTGTGTTACGCAAACCTTTAAAACACTTCTAATGATTTATGCAATTGTTTAAATGTTTATACCGTTTTATTTCTAAGTTGCAGAAAACAATAACATGTTTTATTTTACCACACTGAGTTAATTTGCAGTGAGGATGTACAATACCTTCATGTTGTGTACGTCTAGTAGTTGAACATCTTCATCATAGAAATCAGATTCAGGCAGCTTGGTTTCTTCTTTTTCAGCATCTTCTGCCAAAGGTTTATCGGCGTCTTTAAGCTTATTATTGTTTTCGGCTGACTTATTATCATAAGAATCTTCTGGATGAAAAGTGAATTTCCCACTATTTCTTGCTCTTGTATTGAAATTTCAGAAGAAGAAACGTCGGGCGTGTTTTTTCCATAATAACATAACTTCAGAATCATCATCTGACTCCCCACTTGATTTATTTTGGTATATTAAAAAATTATTTGAATCAAAATAATGACAATTTTAAAATTATTGAACCAGTTAAAAATTATCAGATATTGGGACAAAAAATTAATAACATTACTTTAAGTGATTTAGAAAATCAACTACTTGATTCTCGAGATATTATTTTTAAAAAATGTGCATATTTTTGCTCGAGTAAATTTAAACAAAGAAAATTATACTTATATAAAGAAATCAAAGCTAATAGCCATATTGTACAAATAATAACAATAAACAATTTCAATATTTATGGCATAATTAAACTATTTTTTGAATACTAGATGATTTGTACTTTATATATAATTAGCAGAAATATGTAATTGATCACACGATAAAATTAATGCACAATGCCACTTAAAGTGAAGCAGCATATAAAACCGGTTATACTGACAGAAGAAAGTTTATTGTTTAAATTACAAGACACGATCCATTTGTCAACTTATTAAAGTTGGTGAATTTTTGTGCATAATTATGTATAAATTTATATATTTATATAAAATTATACACAATTATATAAAATTATTTAAAATAATATATAAAAATTATATATATTATAAAACTATATATATTTATATAAAATTAGATAATATTATATATAAATATTATACATAACTATATAAAACTATATATATTTGTATAAAATTAGATCAAATTATAAATAATTAGATATAATTTTATATAATTATACATAATTTTTTTCCCCGGGTAAAGTAAATTTATATCAGTTAAAGTAAAGGTTTACTTTTCCCCGGGTAAAGTAAAGTTATAATCAGTTAATTTTTGATCATTCTGGAAAATATCAGAACATAATATTGCGAAAAAATGAAATAAATTTACTGCTAATTTGAATTGGCAGTAAAGATGTAAAGAGAATTGTAGTTAAGATGTTAAAAGTGCATTTTTCATCTGAAATAAATATTTCAACTCAATCGGTCACGCCATTCCAGAATTACAGCTATTTTATTAAACATAATCATACATACGATCGGAAATTCTTTATCCATTATTGTCAGTGTATTCAGATTTTGTATACCAAATTTCATTACATTTGGAAAACTATTTTATGACATATTGGGTGTGTTTGGCCGAAGTAAGTACTTACTAAATTTAGTAAGTCACTTACTATACTTACAAAATTTTCGGCCGGGACAGAAAATAAGTGCTGATGCAGTGCATGGCTATTAATTTCGAATAATCGCTTCATGTATGTACTACAACCTAAATCTTCCACGCTTACTTAAAATTATAAAATACAATCAAATTTATGATGTTTTAAAAAATGTTTCATTTCAATATGAATGTTTTAGGTATTCAACTCAACCGAGTATTTAATGTTTTTAAATAGGCAGAAAAATTCAAGTGTCACATATTTTTTATTTTTATTTTTTTGAGTGCATGGTTCTTACACAGTTAATTCTGTTAAAATTATAATATATTAAGATCTCTTAAAATATATTAAGATTTTTGTTTTAGCTTTTATTATTAAGAGGATACGCTTTTAATCATTCAGCAGATTTCGAAACAGTTCGAATGATGAAAGAAAAACTTTGTTATATTGGCTACAACGTCGAGGCTGAACAAAGACTGGCATTAGAAACTACAGTATTAGTAGAGCCATACACGGTAATTATCAAAATTGATTTAATTTCGAAAGTTCCATTTTTAATAAATAATGTATATTTAGTTACCTGATGGTCGAGTAATAAAAGTTGGCGGTGAACGTTTTGAAGCACCTGAAGCTTTATTCCAACCACATTTAATCAGTGTGGAAGGACAAGGTATTGCTGAGCTTGTTTTTAATACAATTCAAGCGGCGGATATTGATATGCGACCTGAACTGTATAAACATATTGTATTGAGTGGGGGATCAACAATGTATCCAGGTTTACCGTCACGTTTGGAACGTGAAATTAAACAATTGTATTTAGAACGAGTCCTTAAAAATGATACTGCCAAATTAGCTGTAAGTATCATCAATGTTATCATTTAAGGTAGTACTTGCCAGATAGCAATGTTTTCAGGAATGTTTTAAAGTTTAAATATAAATCATTAAATGCATAATCATTACGCTGTGACAATTTGAAGACGATTAACCTTCTCAAACATAAGATAATTGTTATCAAAAATAACATTTTTTGTTAATGTAGCAAGGCAGAAGCGTTGGAAAGCGATATTTTATAAGTTTTTTACTTGTGTGACGGAATGAAAAACTAATATTAGTTCGAAGAGTATATTCTAAATATTTAGAAACAAAAAAGAGATTGGCCGGCCATGTTGTTTAGATAAACCATTTAAATAAGTTAATAGGTTATTTCCATGTATAGTAAACATGTGTGTGTGTATAACATTATAGTATGAGTTATAAGTACAATTCGTTATAAAAACATAGCCAGTAGTCTTAGTACTAACACATGGACTGAAAAGTCCCGGGCCTAACAAAGAAAACAGTTTTTTTGGTTCAAAATTAGCTTTTTTCATCAACGTAATCTCCATCAAGAGCAACGCAATCATTCCAGCGCCGCTCTAACATTTCAATACCACTTTTGTAGAACGATTTATCTTTTGCCTCAAAATAGGCCTCAGTTTCAGCAATAACCTTATCATTCGTGCGAAATTTCTTACCGGCGAGCATTTTTTCAGGTCTGCGAATAGCCAGTAGTTGCTGGGAGCCAAATCTGGCGAATACGGTGGATGTGGGAGCAATTCGAACGTTAAATTCATGTAGTTTTGTCATTGTTTTGATTGACTTATGACACGGTGCGTTGTCTTGATGAAACAAAATTTTTTTCTTTGCCATATGCGGGCGTTTCTTTGCAATTTCGGCCTTCAAACACTTCAATAACGCTATATAATATTCACTGTTAATGGTATTTCCTTTCTCAAGATAGTCGATGAATATTACACCACACACATCCCAAAATACCGAGACCATAACCTTTCCAGCCGATTGTTGTGCTTTCGGGCGCTTTGGACGAGGTTCACCAGTTGCTATCCACTCAGATGACGATCGTTTTGATTCCGGAGTGAAGTGATGGATCCATGTTTCATCCATTGTCACATATCGACGCAATCGATATTCTCGAATTCTGGTTTGTTACGCTTACACATGGCCAAACACTGCTCAGAATCATCAACACGTTATCGTTTTTGGTCAACAGTGAGCAAACGCGGCACCCACTTTGAACAGAGCTTTCTCATAGTCAAATGCTCATGCAATATAAAGCCAACACGTTCTTTTGATATCTTTACGATGTCAGCTAACTCACGCAACTTCACTTTTCGATCATTCAAAACGATTTTGTGGATTTTTTTATGTTTTCTTGTGTTACCGCCTCATTTGGACGTCCACTGCGTTCTGCATCATCGGTGTCTCTACGACCACGTTTGAAGTCAGCAAACCAACGTTTTATTGTTGTTTCTGATGGAGCGGAGTCCCCATAACATTTTTCAAGCCATTGCTTCGCTTGAACGGTAGTTTTTCCCATCAAGGAGCAGTGTAAAATTAAAACACGAAATTGTTTTTGATCCATTGTTTTGAAAATAACAAAAGTAGCGTCACTCTTAGCACAATAACTCACAAACTAATGATAAAATCTGCTTTTTAAAACGAAATATACATGGAAGTATAACATTCGAAGAATATTGTGTAAAATTTTCATGAATAAATAATAAAAAGTACGGCAATAGCAGCAATTATTTTCGGAAGCGTACCGGAAAAAATAGAATTGTGGTGCCCTTCATAACTCGGTGCTGGGTCATCCGAAATCAAAAAATCAAAGTTATTTCGCTGGATAAACGCTTTCCCCCAGGTGACGCCATTGCGTTTTTTTTGAAATTTCAATTTTGCACTTTTTGAAACGCTTAAGCGAAAAACGCGATTTTTGCGAAGAAAAATCGGCTAATTTGTTATTTCGAAATAAAAAATATTACAAAAAATTAAAAAAAAAAAAAAAAAAAGGCTTTACTTTGTAAATTATATACAGAAAACTCGGAGTGTTCAAAATTTCAAACGATCGTTGTGGATTTTGAAAACGTTAGTTGTGGGAAAAACGGTTACAGGTTTTGAAATATAAAAAATTTGGAATAAACGGAATCGTTCATAAGAAATTTATCTCACACTGAATCATCGAAGTGAGGGTCCAAAAACATTTAGTTTGTTTTTCAGCTTCCTGTTTCGCTCGGCTTATACGTATGTTAAACAGCAGCCAGACGCTTAAATCCTCATAACATAGTCAATTATGCTTCGATCGATTTGGAATTTTGATACAATATTCTTCAGATATTATACCCTCCCATTAAACTTACACGAGGTATGGAAGAAGGTAAAGGAAGATATATCCTTTTTTATACTAAAGAACCTCCTATACATGTTCTTCCAATGGTAATATATATATATATATTTATATTTATATATATATTATTCGACCTCGAATAAGCGAACCAATAAACCAATCATCAGATTCGCCGACGACATGGCCACCTATCGATCCTCTTAGCAACCGAAAAAAGTTTCGACGTGCCTCCAATCCCGATTAACCTATCTATAAAGCTATTTCAAGAAATAGAAAATCAAAATCAATCCCACCAAGACCCAATATATTCTTTTCACTCAAAACAATAAATTTTCCGCCTACCCACTTGGATTGAAGATGTTTGATACGCAAATTCAGCAAACTCGAAGTGTTGTGTATCTGGGAGTAACCCTCCAAAATTGGACACAAAACACCAAAAAACGCCTGGCCCTGGGAAACTAGACGCCTAACTATCCGCAACTTTATCCTATCGACATCAAAATCCTTTTTTCAATCTTAATTATAAAAATTCGCTTATAAGCTCAAAACAATTCCACGAGATCGTAGATGAAACATAATAAATATAAACGTCACTTATAAATTATAAAACTCCCAAAACTAAATAAAATTTGTTAAACATACTGATTTTCTAATTTCTTTTACAATGTTAATATTTTGGGACAACAGTTTTACAAGGATTGTAGTAATTGTTTAATGATTTTATTTATTTATTTTTTTTATTTTTATTTTTTCGTGTATTGATCTTGGAATTTAGCTCCACTCAGTAATAATAACTGACTAATTCAAAAAGTTATTTCGAATACCTCAAATTATCATTAATAATCTTTGATATACCTAGATAAAAAACAGTGATCTGTCTGGTCTGTGGTTTGATTTAATTATTAAATAAATTTTCTTCTTTTATTTTTAGAAATTTAAGATACGTATTGAAGATCCACCACGACGTAAAGATATGGTATTCATTGGTGGTGCTGTGTTAGCAGAAGTGATGAAAGACAAAGATAAATTTTGGATAAGTAAACAAGAATATGAAGACCAAGGTTTAGGTGTACTTCGAAAATTAAGTGCACGTGCATCCTAATGATATTTTTATAGTTTATTTTGTTTTGGATAATTGATTATTAATAATAAACTACAAAAAAAAAATAAATAAATACTGTAAAACAAAAAAATATGAAGCACACATTCCATGTGCTTTTGTTACAGAATGTAAAATTTCGACGCATGAGAATAAATGTGCAAATGGTACAATATAAATACACATCATGTCGTTAAAAACATTTTGATTAATTAATTTTATGCATTTATTTTATTATCGAATAAATTTTTTTAATTTATGTTTTTATTATTTTTTTCCCCTTTTCAGTAATTTTCTCGATTAAGTTTGGAAATGTTGTATTTGGTCCGAGAGTAACTTAACCGGAAACAAACTATTTTATCTCGTTTTGAAAAAACCTTCTTTATCCTATTGAATCAGAATGACTTGAGAATAAATAAGATTTCATCAGAATTTTGAATGAATTTTCATGTGGATCTGTAATTTTGATAGAAAAAAATAAAAACACTTATCGAGCAAAGCATAATTATCCCAATGTAATAAAATTCGGTATGACCAATTCTAATATGAAAACGGAGGGCATGCAGGAGTTCTTAATGAAAAAAATTTTCGCCAAAAATCAATGCTTTAGTAACACACGAAATACCTCTTTATCCATTTTTTCAAGGTAACAAAAGTTCTTTCACTGAATACTTTAACTCAGATACTAATACTGCAACAGCTGTCAAATTACACACGTCTTTTGAAGGTTAGGGCTAACTAAAAATCATATGGGTTTGATGCTAGTAGCGTCATCTATATGCCAGTCTACGGACTTTTCAGCCCACCTGTAAGTATAGTATGTTTAATCTCTCTTCTCTGACAACATTGAAAACTAAAAAATCATGGTGCCTTTTCAGGCTACCTGAATAGAATACCGTATATACATAGACATTCGTACGTTTCCACCATTATAACTCGCTATAGGCGCTGTATATATTAAGTACCACTGACGGTTGTTAAAAATGAATATCAGTGGTGCATTTATAATAAAAATATAACCACTTTGCATGAAAAGTGAAAATTCATGAGTTTTTTCAATCTTATAAAATAAAAATTGTGGATACAAATAGATATGTACGTATAAATTTTATCTATGTTTAGAATTTAAAAAATTTTTTGTGTTAGTATAAATGTCGACCCCGGACTGACGTAACGTAATGACATGCATAGGCCAATCAATGAAGTTAAGCAACAGCAGTCACAATCTGTATTTGGATGGGTGACCACCTAGCAGAACTGTGTGTACTGTTGTTGTATAAAAAATAATAATCCCCTTTAGTTAATGGCTGTATAGCTGAAAGTAGCTGAAGCCAGAAATTAAAAAAAAAAAAGTATAAATGTCAAACTGGCAATTTTTAAAGAGGAGTTATAATGGTGGAAAAATACGAATACCTATGAATATATGGTACTCTATTCAGGTAGCCTAAAAATGCAACATTATTTTTTTATTTTTCAATGCGTTGTCAGAGAAGAGAGATTACATATAAGTACTATTCTTACAGGTGGACTGAAAAGTTCGTAGACTGACACATAGATGGAGCTACGAATATGATTTTTAGTTAGCCCTAAACTTCATAAGACATGTGTAATTTCACAGCTGTTGCACTATTAGTATCTGAGTTATAACATTGTTAGTGAAAGAATTTTTGTTACCTTGAAAAAATGGATAAAAAGGAATTTCGTGTGTTAATAAAGCATTGATACACATATAAGTACTATTCTTACAGGTGGACTGAAAAGTTCGTAGACTGACACATAGATGGAGCTACTAATATGATTTTTAGTTAGCCCTAAACTTCATAAGACATGTGTAATTTCACAGCTGTTGCACTATTAGTATCTGAGTTATAACATTGTTAGTGAAAGAATTTTTGTTACCTTGAAAAAATGGATAAAAAGGAATTTCGTGTGTTAATAAAGCATTGATTTTTTGCGAAAAAAATACTATTAACATACTTATAAACACCAAGAAAGTTGAATCAACCGTAGAAGTGGTTTGGTAAATTTAAACGAGACGGTATAAGCTCCGAGGACAATGATGTTGTTGACGCCCAAAAGAGGCTATTACCGACGAATACATCAAAAAAATCCACAAAATAATTTTTGATAACCGTAAAGTGAAGTTGATTGAGATAGCTGAAAGATATCAAAGGATCGTGTTGGTCATATCGTGCATGAATATTTCGATATGCGAAAGCTCTGTTCACAGTAGGTACCGCGCTAGCTCACAATTGACCAAAAACAATAACGTATCGATGATTCTAAGGAGTGTTTGGAGCTGTTCGATGGTAATAAATCCGAATTTCCGTCGATATGTGACACCATTGTTTCACACCTGAGTCCAATCGACAGTTGGCCGAGTGGACTGCACGTGATGAACCGACTCACAAGCGTGGAAAGATGCAAAGTCGACTGGCAAGGTGCTGGCATCAATATTCTGGGTGATCATGGTATAATATTCATAGACTATCTTAAAAAGGGAAAAACCATAAACAGTTACTATTGTTGGGTGGGCGTTATTGGAGCGTTTAAAAGACGAAATCCTGAAAAAGCGGCCTCATTTGAAGAAGAAGAAAGTGCTATTTCATCAAGACAATGCACCGTGTCGCAAATCAATAAAATCGATTCGATGGTGAAAATGCAAGAATTGGGCTTCGAATTGCTTCCGCATCCACTGTACTTTCCAGATCTGGCCCCCAGTGACTTTTGGATGGAAATTTTGCTCCGATGAATCGCTGAAATCTAAGCTTATTTTGAGACTAAAAATAAATCGTATTATAAAAATGGTATCAAAACTTGCTTGATCGCTATAATCGTTCAACAGAAACTCAACAGAATGAATAATAAAATCAAATTCTAAAAAAAAAAAAATGTTTTTCTATGTTAGCCTATGAACTTTTCAGCCCGCCTAATATATCAGTCTATATATCATATGATGCATAGAAATCATTTATAATATTAAGACGCGACCCCGGACTGACGTAACGTAATGACAGGCTTAGACCAATCAATAAAGTTAAGCAACAGCAGTCACAATCTGTATTTGGATGGGTGACCACCTAGCAGTACTGTGAACTGTTGTTGTATAAAAATAATAATAATAATCCCCTTTGGTTAATGGCTTTATAGCTGAAGCCAGTAATTAAAAAAAAAAAAAATAAGACGCTGTCATGTCATTGATATTGCATATTGTTAGACAAGAGGGATAGCTATGACTGGGTTGCACGCATAGAAATCAAATATAATGCACCAACAAATTTTGCAATTATTCGTTGTTTGTTGTTGGTTGTTTGTTCTCAATTTATTTAATTAAAAATACAGCATCAAAATTATTATTGTTCTTGCATAAATAACGTATGTTCTTTCATCAAATCGCCTATTTTTTGTTTAATTAATAATTTTAATTAGTTAAATACTTGTATGTAGAATATATGTGTATTGCGCATGCTTCAACTTTACGTTTAAAGTGGTCGTTTTTCAAAGTACAATGATAAACATAGTGATTACACTGAGTGTTAGTGATTACAATGATAAACATAGTGATTTCACTGAATGTGGTTAATTATTCTTACAATTTTATATATAAAAATTACGGAATATATTTTTATAACTCTGTTGTTAATAATTATTATTTATAAATTAAAAATAATTATTCTTTTATAGAATAAATTGAAATGGTATATTTGTAATTATTGGAGTTCCTAGAGGTTATTACCTAAGAATTCTGTTACAGTGAATATATTAGTGTCCAAGCTTTTGCATTATGTTTTATTTGCTAAATACTAAAATGCTTAATACTATATTTTGTGTCATTCCTTCCTCGCTTGAATCGCAATAACTTGAATCGTCAAAAAAATAAATTTTATCAAAAAATGTTCAGTCAAGTTTTTTCGAAAAGTATTTTTTTTTTGTTATTTGTGATTATAAATATCAGTTTTTCATTTAAATATATATATTAAATATATACTAGCTGGATCGGCAAACGTCGTTTTGCCACATATTTCTAATTAATTTTCTAAGTATAATACCATATTCTTAAGAAGTTTCCTCTATTTCTTAATACTGAAAGCTAAGGCAAATTAGAATAAATAATGATATTAATATATATTTTAAAGCATACCCGGACACAGGTAAACATTGTTTTGTTATATAAATTATTTCTAATCAACATCAATATCTCCTAAATATAATAACATATTCTCAACTGTCTATAACTAAATAATGAGGCTGCGGCAAATCAGAATAAATTATGATATTAATTTATACTTTGAAGCATACCCACCCGGTTTACGCGTATCTGTAATAAATGATATTACATCGTTTAAGGATTCCCGGTATTTAGTGTGCACCCTGTATTTACGTGGTATTTGCTGGAGTACACCCGGGACCGCGTTCACCCGATAATTTTTGCTGTGGTACACATACACTTGATGAAAGGTATATGGACCTACTGAACCAAGAATGATTCCGGTAATAATTGAACAATGCGATATGCACACTTTATATAGTTGACAGTTCATCATACTGCTAGTGAGAAGAGATAAAGAAGTTTTATTTTGAATTTCAAAATTAGATTTTGGTTTCTATGGAAATGATGATTTGTAACATGTGAGAAAAAAAAAGACAAAATATGTTTCACAGCTAGGAACATTTTGTATTCGAAAATTAAATTGTCGTTTATAGTATTTTCCTTTACTTATTATTTTCCAGTTACTCGTGGAAAACCGTATGTATATATATATATATATATATATATATATATATATATATATATATATATATATATATATATATATATATATATTATATATATATATATATATATATATATATATATATATATATATATATATATATATATATATATATATATATATATACATATATCCTTTACTTATTATTTATGTTTCACCGTTTAAACCTTCCCTGAACTTTTACGAATATTTCAAGACCAAAATTAGCCAAATCGTTCCAGCCATTCTCGAGTTTTAGCGATATATATATATATACTTGTATATATATATATATATATATATATATATATATATATATATATACAAGTATATATATATATATATATATATATATATATACTTGTATATATATAAATCAATTGCTGTTCGTTAGTCTCGGTAAAACTCGATTTGACTAATTTTGGTCTTGAAATATTCGTGAAAGTTCAGGGAAGGTTTAAACGGTGAGAAACATAAATAATAAGTATATATACAGAGTTAATTATTTACATACTCGATATCAATATTTGAACTATTTTTAAAGATAAGCATTCATAAAATGCTCTAAATATGCATAAAATACTCCATACAGTAATAAATACATATACAACCATAATATGTTTTGCAATTATATATATGCTGATTTGTTAAATTTGAGCTGAAATTGTATTTTTTAAAACAAACATTTTTGTATTTAGACTTTTCTTCTGTCTTTAATGGTACAAAAGTTGGATCCTGAATCCATTAGATTCAATGGGCCGATTTAATCATTCACGAACTTGATCTTACTTTTTTTGCGTAAAGTACTTCACCAAAATTTCAAATGGCTATCTCTTTTCATTTTTGAGTAACGTTGTTCACGGACGGACGGACATGCGGAAATTGACTAATTAGAACCCCTATAGCAAAATTATATTTATGCATTCAATATTTTCTAGCGTTACAAACTTTAGAGTAAAATTAACATACTCTGACATATATGAATGTCGACGAGTATAAAGGAGAAACATTTTTTTTAAACTTCTGTACATACAATATTAAACGAATTATAGCTTATTAAAACATGTTGATTCTTTCAAAGAAAATTGCAATAGTAACAATTAATGTTGGATGACAAAAAACGCACAGTAATATGGAGAAAACTCACCGTACATTAAAAAATGAACTTCGAAATTAGTCTTTGATTATTTAATGAGAGAAAAATTTAATGAAAATAAATGTGTTTTCTAATTTTTTTTACCAAAAAAATCAGTCTTTTAATGAATGGCTCTTTCCCAACTATTAAAATTTTTTCTAAAGCATATGCCGTATTTTTTATCTAAGTACCAATAATACATTCTACCTGTTATGAACGACACTGTGAACACAGTGTAAGTGTATAGTGCAGTGTTGTGTAATGTGGTGTCGCATAAGGAAGGCGGACATATTAGTTTAAGGACTTGCGCATTAGCGGGCAAAATATATACATGAGGAGAAGATATATACTTCGGAATATAATTATTGTACGGTCACTGTAAAGTTTTTAACATTTAAAATAATAAACATATTGAATTAATTATTAACCAAGGTTTCTCATTTACTTCGGAACCCACAAACACAATACTACCTATAAGTTATAACTAGTCCAAGCAAATTGAAGGTATTCATTACTTAAATAATAAATAAAAACGGATACCAAATTTTGGTATAGTACATCCAAATGATGAAATAATAAAAAAAAAATCCTGTCATGATTTTCGGAAATAACAAAATGGCTGTAAGTTAAAGTCATGAAAAAGAGTTTTTTCGATTTTCAAATTATCTACTAAACTTAGCCTTTATAAGTAAAAAGTTTCATACAATACTTATAGATTAATCCTAAACAGTTAAAAACTTTCAAAATAAGACGTTTTTTAAACTACAATAACTTTTTTAATATTTTATTGAAAGCCTAAGAAATTTTCCAAAACGATCTTTAGTATACTCAATAAGTGGCTGAAAATCGAATTCTGAAAAATAAATTTGCCAAAATATTATTATCACAATTATAGAAGATATCACAATTTTAATTTTAATACGTTTATCAACATTTAAGCATTATCACAAATATATTTAAAAATAAAATAATTGTTTTATTATATAATAGTAAGGATAATGTGGTCGATTAAACAGCGAATAATTGGGCATATAAACTTGTAATTATATGATTTTAAATATTTCATAATATTAAAATTTCAATGGAGAAATTAAAATTATAACGAAGCGAATTTACTGCCTCTGTGAGATGTTTTATACAAGTAACGTACAATAATAGGAAATTAACTGGCCCGTTATTTATATTTTTTGATATTCGGCTCCTGAGACAATTATTGATAAACATAACATTAAAACATATATATTTATAAAAAAAGTATATTATTATATATGTATTTTAATTCCGTGCACGTTGATCGCGGGATAATTGAACTAATTTAATGTAAGTTGACGAATAAAATTTGTATATCAATTATTTCAAAATAAAACTGTTTTACTACTATAGTTCACATCCTAAAGGGAAGTGTCAATATTACTGTTTATTGTTTATAAATATCGATGATTATATAAAACGTACAATTTGGTATTTTTTAGTTCAGTCATATACAAAGGCGCTGGATTACTATACAGATACATGGTAAATTATTTAAACAAAAAATAGGCGATTTTACAATAAGTAAGTCATCACCAACAGATTTTCTGATCAGAAATTCTGACGATGACTCATTGCTTTTTTGGTACTTTCATTACATTAAAATTATAGGTTTAAATTTTCCTTAAGAGATGCTCTATAATATTGATCTGAGCATATTTTGTCCAAAAATTAAAAATAAATAAGTTTTATAACAAAAAAGAAAATGTAATTAACAAAATTTTAGTGATATAGCGAAAAAAGCGTTTGCGCCATTTTTTCCAAGATGGCGGCGGCGGGGCAAGGGTTGCGAACCAACAAAGTTGGAGTTAAGCCTAGTGACCCTCCCCACACATCCAAACAATAAAATGGCGTCCTCTGAAAAGACGCAAGGTTAGGCCTAAAAAATGTAACATTTTAATGGACTAGTATAGGACTACTTGAACTTGGCGGTGTTATATTAATTTCTTTTACTTTTTATTTTTGCTAAATCGTTTGTTCGTCGTACGTTCGATAAAATTTATTATTTGTACGATCTTCAATTTTTTATAAAAATAATTTTAAATTTGCTGAATCCGGTTCCGACTAAGTGCTTTTTTTTATAATTTATCTTAAAGAGTTGTATATTTATTAGATAAAAAAACGTTTATTCTGTATTATTTATCTAATTTCGAAGATTTGTAACCCTACAACCTTTGAATTCTGGGCATGCGTGAACCATGATCAATTGCGCGGTTTATTTATATTTGTATATATTTAATATTTATTATCAATGTCAATTAAAGTTTTACATGTATATAATAATAATTATAAAACTAGACTTTTATTATTGTAATTGTTAAACTAAGACAAATAACAAATTCTTATTAGTAAATATTATTAGTTTTATACATTCTGGCTTGATCGTTATATACGCTAATTGAGATCTAATTAATTATCAACTATAGAAGAGGTATCAATCAGGAACAAAAAAACTTTCCGAGAAATATTATTTTATTGATAAGTATTAAACTTTAAAATATATATAAAGAACTCAACTTCAATTTACTACAATTTTAAATAATTAACTGTAATATCAGTACCTTCTTCATGAGAGTAGATTGGTGATAAACACAAATAAATCTCGGAATATGTGGTGCATTTAAAAACCAGTTTTTTCTTAGGTTTTTTTTTAACTTCCGGCTAAGAAAATTAAAAATTTCCGGAAATTGGGAAGTAATTGGTTTTACCCCGTTTTTTCAAAAATCGTGTTTTGATCAGATCTTGACGTTTTAAGGTCTTAGAAAACTATTTTGACGGTTTCTGTGAGGGTGTCACCCTGTCTGTATGTATATGTATGTATGTAAGTATGTGACCCGCTTATAACTTTTAAACGGCTTGACCGATTTGAACCAAACTAGTGGCGTTTCAAAAATAATCACGAAACTTAGATTTCCTAAATTTGAACCGATTCGGACCAGTAGATTCCAAGAAATCTCAAAAAAATTTTGTTTGGAATAACTTTTAAACGGCTGTATCGATCAACTTCAAAAAATAATCAGATCGTAACCTTGATAAACGACGTCTATCACCAACAATCTGGTTAAAATCGGTTGATTCGTTCGAGATATATCGTAAACGAAAAATTTCATATAAAAGTGTTTGTTTTACATAACTTCGACATTTCTTTTCGGATCGTTTTTGATGAAATAGAATAATTATTAAAGCTCTAAAAACCGCGTCGATCACCGCCAAGAACGTAAAAATCAGTTGATTGGTTCGAAAGATATCGTTAACGAAATATTCGGTAACAAGTGTTTTTTTAACATCAAAGCTCAAAAACCAATTTTTTTTTTTTTTTTTGTAACTGTATTAATCAATAAATATTTTTCTTTTCTGTAACATCATTTTGTTTTAACGACATTTATTTTGATATTCATTAATTTTATTTCAAGAAAACACCCCCATTATATTTTTTTTGTGTTTATCGGGCTCCAGGATGCTAGCACGTCAGAGTGTGAAGATAGGCTCGTATGGTAGCTTAAAAATTTGGCTATAATTTGTGAGCATATTTTAAAATATGGTCAGGCAAATTTTTTTCGAAATTTAAAATTAATGCTCTTGAACATTTACAATCAAACGACAAACGATTTAGCAAATAGCCAGGTAAACATATATTCTTGTCCACAATGTGCATACTTAGTGTTACCGTTCATAGTAGGTTATTATGGTAGTGTACTAGTGTGCTGAAATGGACTTGATGACTGTAACAGTACTTGTAGCAGTCAGTGAATAGGATATGTAAGCTTTATATAAGTGACGCAAGGATGTTATAATTACTGTCACAGTCAAGTCTATTTCAAAACTTGCCTATGTATTCAGTACCTTAAAATTGTAATTTTTTACCCCATCGTGTAACTAGAAAAACAAATTTTATACATTTTTTTTACGTAGCCGTAGAAAAATTTACATGCATTTTTTTAGTATTAATCTTATTATTCTTTTAAATAAAAATATAAATATTGTCAAAAATCTGTGAATTCTTATTTTCAATACTATAATTTATTCTTTTTACATTACAAAGCGCATGAAAAGTGCCTACAGATGTCATTTCGATCTGCACCGTGCCGATAGGTAATTTAAATTTACCGCTTACTTTCTGCTTTGATGTAGGGGAATTCAATTATTTTCAAATGCATGTTTGTTTGACAAGCAGTAGTTGTGTCTCTTTTCGGCACAGGCACAACAAAAATTATAGTGCTTTGATATACAAATGGTTACCTTAAATTCATTTGAGCGGGTCATTGTATTGTTTTAGATAGTTCATTAAATATTCATAAAATCGAAAAATAAAATGGTTAAACGTAAAAATCAAGCACTTATCGATTCTGATTCGGATTCAGAATCAAGTGATTTAGATTCGGTAAGAAATGTCTTTAATATCTAACCTTCACGAAGCCAATTTTACATTATTAATTCCGTTAATAAACTTGAAAATCACGAAACTATTTATAGGAAAAGTAATTTCGCATTATGATATTAAGAATTTGCATAAACAGAGTATATAATTATTGTTATTGATTTTTATTTTTTGAAAGTGGTCCAAATGTTATTGGCATTCTTTCTGTTTATGTGATTAGGAATTGTTAACGTTGGCTAAAAAGAAAAAGAAGAGAAAGAAAACTCCACCACAAACAAAGTCTTCATCCTCGAGTAGTGACAATTCATCAGATGAAGATGAACCTCCAGAAAAATCTAAATCCGAATCACCAAAACCTACAACTGCACCTGCAAAAAATAATCAAGGAGGTAATAATTAATTAATAATTACAAAATTATAATTTATATAGTATAAATTTCCAATGAAAAATATTTCATTACAGGTATTATTTTGAGATCAAATTATTGTAGAATTGGATGGTTTTAAAAGACTAAGTTTCAATTAAGCAGTGATTTAATTGAAAATTTTTAACTTTTCTCTTTTTAAATTCGAAAAGAAAAGAAATTTTGACTGCTAAGTTTAAAGTTTTCTGGAATCTGGTAAAACTATCTGTAAATCAAAAATCAAAAATAATTGACGATGACATAATGAGAAAACGTATAAATATTACACAAATTACTTGATTTTCTCAAAACCCTCTTGGGTTGGATACAAATATATGACTACACATGTTACATTTCGTACAATATAATCTCATTATAGCATAAAAACTTGAGAGGTCCCAAACCATTTTTGGTGAATTCGCAAATTAAATGGCGCAATCAAATCGCGGCATCGCGACTCGATTACGATATCCGTGGCGTCTCGATTTTTGTATTCTTCATTTTCGTCTTATTTTGGGTTGTTTTACCAAAATCGAGGGGCCAGGGATATCGTAATCTCCCCGACATCACAAATACAAATTTTTAATAAGTTTTTTTAGTATGAATGAGAAAATATTCTCTAATGAATTTTAATTTTATTAAACTGTTTTATTCTATAATTTAAATATGTCGGAATATATATACTTAAGTTCCAAAATCTGACGTTTATAATTTTTAAATTTTGTTAAAAATCTGCAGTAAAATTGTCGATATTTCTATTGAATTATGACGAAAATTCCCAGTTTATTTTAACCCGTATAAATTGTGAAGCGTTAATGATATTGTAATATCTAATTTTCCGTATATATTTAGCATCTATCTGTATAAGCACTTAAGAAAATTGAATTGCTCACCTGAGTTAACTACGGAGATAGACATTATACTACAGTCACCAATGACTAATTCAAAAAACTGAAGAATAAAATAAAGCTGAGAAGTTTTCACTTAGTTGAGCCTTATATTAATGAACTTTTCTCATTTAGAGGTAGAACGGATCTTTTTAATTCGTCACTTTCTATTAACATTATTTGTAGAAGAAGAAAATTTTCTCAAGTTGAACTATAGACAAATCGGATACATATTAACGGACCTTTAATATTATTATTTTCATGCCATTTTTGTTCTTAATTTGAATACGTTTTTAGTTAAAATGAAACGCTGTCTAAAAGAAATGACAGAAATTTCTCTTTACAAATTTTTGTTACCATGGAGTCGATTGATATTCAATTGTTTTTCCTTCAATAAGAGAATATTTCTTTGTCATTTTATCAGTTACATTATTATCCACTTATAAATTAGATGTTTTTCCATGGCTAGTTTTTTTAAAGGATATAATATCCTCCTAGGAAAATCTTCTAGATTTTTAGGGAAAAGAAAAGGTATTTTAATAAATACAAAATATTTGTTATTTATTATATAGACATCAAAGTAATCATAGTTTATTAATTAAAAAATTTTTACTTTTATCAGCCAAAATTTTTATTTGTCCAATTAAAATGTGTAGTCACAAACAAATCCTGGGAAAACGAGGTATCAAATATTTTTGTAAGCTAAATTTTGTTATTATTTTGGTAATTGTCTAGGAAAAATAATAAAACGAATAACAGTTTCTTTGTAATCATGGAAACATAAGATTTTGAAAAAAAAGAAAGTTTTTTAAATTATTCGTAAATATGAAAATTTTTATTCACTTCAAGTTCACTTTCTTTCAAAAAAAAAAAAAAAAAAAACACGTTGCATTGAATTTGTTAGATAAATAAAAAATGATCTTGACCCAGCTGAAATTTTACTTATTAAAATTATGACGAAGCCCAGGACAATTGCCAAAATTCTCATATATACATACCCGTTTCCAAAGAAACGTGAATGCATAAAGATGCTAATAACGACGAGTTACTGAAACTTATAGATAAAATAATTTGAGCTTGCTGTGTATAAATTGATTTTTGCATAATAATAATTACATTGCAATATGTAATGTAAATAATACATTTGAAAAAGTAAAACTATTAAAAAGTTTCAACAAATAAGTGCTGTATCAAACTGTTCCATTATTTTTTTCATGAAATAATACAGAGATAAATTTCGTTAGATATTACTTAGAACACAATTTCGATATTTTTAATAACTTCCTTTACAAAGAAAGTAATTCAAACCTCATTCTTTGCTACTATTTCGCTTTAAATTTCAAAAATTTATTCTAAGGCTATCATAATATTCTAAAAATGTATATTTGTATTTAATAGGTGCGTCCTCTGAACCTGAAGAAGGTGAAGTATCTTCTGGTGGTTCTTCCAGTAATAGTGATGAAGAATTCAACGATGGCTACGATGATCAACTCATGGGCGACGAAGAGGACAGAGCTCATTTGGCGAGTCTTACAGAGAAAGAAAGAGAACAAGAAATATTCAAACGTATCGAACAAAGAGAGTTGATGAAAACAAGGTTGAAAATTTAAACTTTTTAATTTGATTTGTTGTTTCCATTATCATACAGTAGTAATAATTAACTTAACACTACTATTAGAATATAAACAACTTTTAAACCGTGTTTAATTTTCTAACAGTTTCGAATAAGAAGTTTCTTGATTTGAATTTCTCTTGATTTCGAAATTATAAATTATAACACCAAAATCGCAGTGTAAAAGCAGAATTATTTAAACCCGTTTCAGTAGTAAACTATTAAGTAACCTGGATTATCAACAAATTTTATGCAACCTGAAAAGATCATGGAATTTGAACAAACTTATAATATCAAGAAATTTTATCGTATATGGTTTTTTCAATTTTACATTATATTAAATTAGTCTATTTAAAAGGGGAACCATTTAAAATGTCCAAAATTAAAACGTAGAAGGGAATAATTACGTTCCAACTTTTTCATGATTTAATAAGTTAGTTTGGCATCTAATTATGATAAAATCTTGAAGTGCCTCTTTTTAAGGGGATTTTTGGATTGCCCCACTTTCTGTTATTTCGAAATAAATCGAAACCAAAGAAAAATTCGAGATTTTTACAAGAATCATTTTCTGTAGAGAAGTGTAAGTTTTTGATAGGAATACGTTTTTATAAATATATTTTACCATTTTTTTATTTATTTTTAATAATTCGATCTTAATTTTTTTGCTGACATCTTCGCTTTGTACAAGTGAAGGAAAATAAAGATTTTAAATAAAGGAAGAAATTGGCTATATTTAAATCTGCATACGACCAACAGAGTGAGATATGGGCATTCATAGTTATCATTCATATAGAATAGAGTACTCGACAATATAGAATAGAGTATATTAATTTTAATCTAAAGTATGTAACGCTAGGTAATTTTGAAGGCACTAACAAAATTTACATTTACTCGTTAATAGAATCACTTAACTACTCGATTTTCGCCTATCATCAAGATATACATTTGTTTGAAATTTTTTCGTAAGATGTTATGATTCGGCATAATTTCAGCTTAAATTTAGTCAATAAACACATAATTCTAATACATTTTATTATTATGTATAGACTGTATATTTAGAGTATTTTAAAAATGATAATGGTTAAAAATAGTTTCAAGCATTGATGCTCAACCATATGTCAAGTATCTAAACAGTTAACACCGTTAATTGTTTATTTTTTGCAGAAAATTAAATGAAAAAATGTAAATACTGTACAAATAATTTAAAAAATAAAAAACGGAATATTTCCAAAATTTTTAATTTTGTTTCGGATTGTTTTGAATACTAAAGATTGTATAATAATTTTTTTTTTAACTTTTAATTTTTTACAAAAGGGCTTAAAAACACATCCCTGAAAAGTGGTACTTTGTGATTTTATCATATTTTATATAGGTTTCAAGCTAACATATAAAACCATAAAAGTACTTGAACGTATAGTTCCTTTCTCAAACCATTTTGAATAGACTAAATTATAACTTTCGTATGAGAAGGAAAAATCTGCTTCGACGCGACACAGAACTTTATTTTATTACTATATACTTTTACTAGGAACAAACAAAACGAGAAGTAAAACTAATAAATAATTCAATTAAAGTATGTACAATACTATATACCTAGCTAAATATTATTAGTTTAATTTCCCCCGTTATTTGAATAGGGTTGTGATTTTTTTCCTTAATGAATCATAATATGGGAAGTACGGAAAGCACAATCCGCCTAGAATCAGCCCTGCGCATGATTAGCTTTTACCTATTTGAAAATGTCTCAAATAAAAATGGTACAGTAGATAATCAGACATGAATACATAGAATATGTATATATATGCGATAAGTATGTGTGAAAACTTATAGGCGCTCTAGCTACTTTATTTTTCACAATACCCAAAAAGACAAATAACTTTTTTTATTTAAAATTTTTATTTGAATTTTTCTTTTTGTAACTCTTAGCATTTTGATCCAACCCAGGTTTTAAATGTATAAAAGCTGTTGACCTGTATTGCTGATTCCTGCCAAAATGGGGTTTTCATACTTTATACTACGATTAATCACTGATAAAACTACAGACATACAGAAAACCGTTAATTCGTTAATCAAATCAGCTAAAAACTATCCGGCTAATACAATGTTTAAACAAAATTGTTAAAGCCATTTTGGAGGAAAAGGTAAAAATAATGAATATCTCTATAAAGTGGGACAACTGGTAGGTCACTTTTTATGAAGTATTTATTTTTTCTTCCTTGAATCATACCATAACTTTCTTATGGTAAAAGAAGTGATAAAATTATAGAGCTTACAATTTCCAGTTTTCAAAAATAGAACGAAAACTAGTAGCCAAATTCAATAATATCTCATGTATCACTAAACTCACTATACATATATAAAAACTTATTTATTCCTATTTTTACTTAAATATTAATTAACAGTCATAGTTTTTAATTATATAAAAAAATGAACATTATTTTTTGTTTTTCAAGAAATTTTTTATGTGATTTCCACCAATTTTCTTACCTATTTTATAAACTTGTCAGCAAAGTTAAAAGCTATATACACTTAACGGTTTAGGTTCCTTAAAATTCTTATTTAATTCGATTCACAGT
This sequence comes from Chrysopa pallens, assembly GCA_020423425.1. NCBI lineage: Eukaryota > Metazoa > Arthropoda > Insecta > Neuroptera > Chrysopidae > Chrysopa > Chrysopa pallens. The sequence goes on along the minus strand of CM035592.1, from coordinate 106,034,242 downwards.
ATATTAAAAAAAATATATTTTGTAAATTCTTGAATTTTATGGGGACTTTTAGTACTAATATCAGGATCCGGTCATAAAGGAATGGAAAATACACACTTAAAGACTGTACTCCCTTACGATTCGTAGTGTAATTGATTATTTATAACTAAAAGAATATTTTCTGAAATTTTCAAAATTTTAAATTGGTGTAAACCAATAAATCGGAACAATTCAAGATGAGGCTGAAGTTAGTAGAGAAATTTAAAAACAGATTAAAAGTTTTGCTCCCTTAAATTTCGTATTTTATTTGATTAAATAAAAAATAAGAATTTGATAAATATGAAAATGAAGATATTTTGTGAATTTCAAATTTTTAAAATTTTACAAACCCATTTTATAGGGAGCTTCAGATCCATCTTGAAGAGGCAGATTTATAAGTTTGCACCATTTTAAAAATTTGGAAATTTCAGAAAACATTCTTCTAATTATAAATAATCAAATACAATACGAATCGTAAGGGAGCAAGACCTTTTAGTGTGTATTTTTCACCCCTTATACCTAGATCGTTATTGACTTACTAAAAGTATAAAATAGCCATGTACGATTTAAAAAGTTTGAATTTCACAAAATATATTCGTTATTATGTATTTATTCAAATTAATAAACCACCAAGGAGCAAGACCTTTCAATCTAGTTTCAGCTACTTTGATCCAGAAATAATGTATAAAAGTCCCTATAAAATGAGTTTGCATCTTTTTTTTCTATTTTTAATCAAGTCAAATAATATTTTTTTGGGAGCGAAATTTCTAAACACTGTTTTTTAAATTTGGCTGCTAACTTCAGCCCCATCTTGAAACGTCCCGATTTATTGGTTTTCAAAAAATTAAAATTTTGAATATTCCAGAAAACATTTTTTTAGTTATAAATAATCGAGTACAATATGAACAGTAAGGGGGGCAAAATCTTTAAGTGCGTATTTTTCACCATCTTATTTCGTAATAAAAGTTGTTTTAAAATTTTAAAAATTTGAAATTCATAAAATATATTATTTTTTATGCATTAATCATATAAAGAATATCAGAGAACAAGATCTATAAGTCAGGTTTTCATCCCTAAATACTTTGATCGGGGAATAATGTATGAAAGTTCCTATAAAATGGGTTTGAACCATTTTAGAAATTTAAAATTCACAAAATATATTCGTTTTTATATATTTAATCAATTAAAATGTGAATTTTAAGGGAGCTGAACTTTAAAACTTTTTTTAAAAATCTCTGCTAGCTTCAGGCCCATCTTAAAGTGTCCCGATTTATTGGTTTGCACCAATTTAAAATTATATAAAAAAAATTCTTTTAGTTATAATTAAATACAATACGAAGCCGTAAGGGAGTAAAGCCTTTAAGTTTGTATCTTATACCCGTATCCCTGTCTTACCTTTTTATACCTGTATAACTATCATATGCAAATCCCCAATTAAGTATATGTTCCAAAGGCATGAAATTTTAGGAGTACTTTTATAATGATATAAAACGTTAGCCATCTTCTATCTTTTAAGTATTATTAATTAAGAAGAGGTTTCTAAAATAAGTTACTATCGACATATTATTCAAATATTTTATTTATTTACTTCTGGTTATTAAATCTGTAGAGATGCATAACACCTCTACAAATATGACAAAAAATCAATTTTTCGATCTCTTTAATTCTAGATATAAATAAAATTGAATGAGTATGTATGAATGTTTCGAAAAAATAAACCACGAAGTTGTGGACTCATAACTATCGACTATTTCGCCGAAGCGAAATGGTCTCATGTTATATGTATTTGGAGGACAATGAAACTCCTTTCTTCTTATTGAACTTATAGGGATCTTGGTGGTTTAGAAATAGAAATAATCTCAGCAAAGTAATTAGATTTTCTTCGTTTACAGTAAGAGGAGATAATGGAGTGTTTTCAAACAGTACAATGAGGACCAACAAGTCTAGAGCAAATATAAGAAAAATTATTTCAAACAAAGGTTCTTTCGTTTTCTGTCCCTATAAACTGTAGTGAGAAAGCCGCCTTTCAAACATTTATCCTTATTTTTTTTTGTATTTAAAATGTATAAGTAAAAACAGATTAATTTTTTTATCGAAAAGTAAACCATGAGGCAGATCATCATCAATATCTCGACAGCCCAAAATGGACTCAGACATTCCTCAGAAGTTTGTTCCAATACTGCTTTATCAGAGGCGATAGTAGAGCAATTTCTAACATTGAAGATGTTAAATTCCGTCTCCACGGTCTGTCTCCATCGGAGTTTTAGACTGATTTATTAAATGAAAGTTTCTAGAAGATCGTATTGTCTCCATTCTTGCGATATGTTCAGTGCCAATCATTTTTTTAAGTTAAATGAATTAGACAACATTCACATCACTGAATAAATTGTGTAGTTTAGAAATAAATTGGTATCCCCATTTTCATTTGTTCCTCTGAAAATACTCCTCAACATCTTCCGTTCAAAAAGAAGTAGATTATTTTCTCTCTTGGAGTCCAAATTTCTAAAGAATATGTGGTTGAATTATGCCATAAAAACATTAATAAGTAGTAGTTATTCTTTTTTTAATTTCTGGATTGATATCATTATGCCGGGTAATTTAAGACCCTAAATAGATAAAAGTTTTAACCCTCTGAAATTCATGACTATTTAAAAAATAAAAAATTTAAGAAATGTATAGGATTAGATTTGTTTCTGTTGCAAACTATTTAGTTTTTTCGATATTGATCCTTAAATTCAAATAAGAAAACCAAACTTATTAAATGGTCAAGAAAAAAGCATCAAATCCTTTTTCTAATGGATTTGCTAAATTATTTTGAAAAAATCCTGCATTTTATCTCCAGATATCTAGATTTTCAACAATTTCTCAAAAATGAACTTTCCTCTCCTTTGTAGATCCAAGCAATTTTTGGTATATATATTCGAAATCAATAATATTATAGTAACCTTCGATTTAATAAAACAATATTTTCTTTTAAAGATTTGAAATCGAGAAAAAATTACGACTTGCTAAGAAAGCAGAACGCGCAAAAGAAAAAACGTGGAAAGGTGAAAGCCATAAAGAACGCTCTAAGGAACGTAAGAAAACGGTTGAAGAAAATCGTGGCAAAGTAGATAAACGTGTAAATGCAATGGCCGAGCTGAAAGCTCGACGTGAACGTAAAGAAGAGCAAGAAGTTCAACGACGTGAAGAACAAAGAAAGCGTGACGAACAAGCGGCTTTAACACCTACAAAACAAACCGCAAAACTTAAAGCTTCGGATATTTATTCAGACGACGATGATAGTTCGGATGATAATGATAACAAACCATCGCCACCACCTAGAGCTCCATCGGTTTGTAAACATTTAAAATGAATACCAAAATTTTGAGAATAAAGTAAATTATTTATTTTAGATACGATCAAGATCAAGAAGTAGTTCCTCATCCAGTGAATCAGATGCACCTGCCTCAACACCACACGAACCCGAAGTAATAAAAACTCGAACTGAATTAAATTCAATAAGACTTTCAAGACATAAAATGGAAAAATTCGTTCATTTGCCATTTTTCGATCGTGTTGTTACTGGATGTTTTGTACGGATTGGAATTGGAAACAATACAAATGGTAGACCTGTATATCGAGTTGCGGAAGTTGTAGGAGTTTACGAAACTGCAAAAGTAAATTTTTTATTTAAAATTTAAAAAAAAATTTAATATCTAGTTTTCATTGAAAGTTTTGGTTTCCTAGTAATTCGCAAGCAATTTTTCAAGTTTGAATTTTCGATTCAAATAAAAACGTTGTCAAAAAATTGTTCATTCATGAACGAAAACTTATTTTTAAGTACATAAATTTTTGTTTTTTTTTTTTTCATTTATTGTAGATTTATCAACTTGGATCAACTCGAACAAATAAAGGTCTTAAATTAAAACATGGCGGGCAAGAAAAAGTATTCCGATTAGAATTTGTATCGAATCAAGAATTTTCTGAGTCAGAATTCCAAAAATGGATTGAAGCATGTGCGTCGGTAAGTTTCTATTCCGAATTCTTTGAATGATTTCGATCTGTTTCTTCGCTTTTACTTAGTTGGAATTAGTATTGTACATTATTGAGCAATTTTTTATAAATTTTTAATTTTTAAAATAGCAATTTTGGTTTTTGGCCCCTACGTTCAACCTGTGATTAAACTACCCATGTATTTATAGGGTATAGTTTTCACGGGTCGGGTTGGTTTTTGGCCCCTACGTTCAGCCTGTGATTAAACTACCCATGGATAACTCGAAAAATAGACGAAAACTAGAAAATAAGTATTCTCCATTTTCGTCTTATTTTGGCTTGTTTTGCCAAAATTCATAAAAAATCGAGGTGCACTGAATATCGTAATCGAGTCGTAGCGGTGAATAATAAGATAAGAACATGTAAATTCTTAAAAATGGGGTATACATGAACAATTTTATTTTATGTTAATAAAGTTCGAATTCTCTTAATAAAAAATATTATTATTTTAACAATGTAAAAATTGGCGATGTAGTACAAAATTTTCAAAGATTTTGATTATTTAGTATTTTCTTAATTTTTTTGGAGTTGTGCTATGTCAGTTTTATACTTATGCGTTAGCTAAAAGAGTATATGTTTATATGTTTTAATACCCAAAACCATAACTTTTGATTTGGTATGGTATCAACTATTACCAATTTAAATTCGGTCATAGCTTTGTTTGAATATATTGTGTACTCCAAATGAGCTCTTAGGCTATACTTTTTGACTAATCGTTTCAAATTTAATCACAGGTCAATAATTTGATTGAGAAAATCATATTAGATTTCAAGGTATCTCGCAAGTTTTTCTTCCCAATATTCCCATAATTTTTATATTTTAAATTGTTGCTAAATTTATTTAAACTTTGACCAAGAATAATTATTTAATTTTAACAGATTTTAAATCCTTTTACAATTATAATACATAGACGAAAGTTTACATTTTATATATTCGTCCTTAAGGCCCATGGTCGTTGTCTGACACATTGTAAATCCTGTATTAAAACAATAGGTGAAGCAAGGGCTACAAGAACACCTAACAAGGGCTAAAAGAATTACAATCATTTAAAGTCGATAACTATAATTTAAAAAAGTAGTTTAAACAATATATGTTACCAATTTGAAATTGAGATCAAAAAGAAAAATTTAATATTTGATTTCTCTTCCGAGGGTGGTGACAAACTCAAACTCGTTAGAATCATTTATTTTGGACACAGTTAACAATAAGAAGAGAGTAGCTCTTGAGTCATTTAATAAATCACGAGATTGATTCCATCTACAGGATAAATTTGAAACACAAGCAATCATTTCAAATTTTAATTAAGCTCAATAATTTAAAAAAAAAATTTAAATTCTTAGAGCAAGGGTGAACTTTGAACTTAAGTGGTAGTAACATCTGCATTTGGGAAGTTTTCACTAGAAAAGCCTCTGAACAAAGGAAAGAACTTCTATCGCTGCTAAAAAGCGAACGACAACAAGGCAACTTTGCTGCTTTACGCTATAAATAGCTTGTCATGGCCGAACGAATTTAATTTTATGATTTTAATGAAAAAACTATGAAATTTTACCAAAACCACAAATAAGTTCACCACAAAGAAAATCCGACCCAACTTTCTGCTGCTCCTGCACAAATTATTTTGCATGTTTCATAAGACTCTGACAGTAACGGAAAACCGAAACCTGATAAAATCTCCAGCAATAAGAAACAAAAGAAGTCAACCAAAACCTATACGAGCCACACAACTCAAACTATTCCAAGCTGCTTCCAAAAATCGACATCTGGCGGCTCAGTATTAAGCTTACCGCCTAGTGTTGTCACCGAATTAAAAAACTTATTTATGCCTATCCGATCATAAAACATAAAAAAGCGTGATCGATGTTTACGATTTTGGAATGAGGAAGGCTTTCGAAATATAGTTAACGAGTGAAACAAAAATAATAATGTGGGCTTTTGGTGTATCTGTTAAACTTGGGCAACTAATGAAAATATTTTGCTATTTCCCTGTGGTTTGGCAATACTGGTTCATGAATCGTTACAGTTTACACCTCTCGGCAATTCGGATTGGTGGTTGTTTATCAAAGTAAAGTTGAACAATTTTTAATTCGTGCTGTGCAGTGTTTATTTCAAACCAGATTTGGTTTTGTGTCATGCTCTGGATGCGGTGATTTCAATTCTAAATTGGTCTATATTATGAACGAAGGAAGTGTTAGACACTTTCTGTTCAAAAAAAGCGTGACTTTCTGTTGGTGGAAGCACAATTGAAGCCGTACGTGGTTTTAGGTGAAATCAGGATAAAGGACCAAAAGTAACCTGTGATGGTGCATATGAAAATTTTATAAAATCTATGTGGAGTGTGGCAGATAGGTTGAGTTTGGCATATGCTTATTAAAACCATAATTCCAACATGACGAATGCCAGTCAGGTTTTGGATAAAGTCGGAACTCCACGGATAATATCTTTGTGCTGACATCTGTAGTGCAACTTCAATTCAAAAAGGTTTTTGACTCAATTAATCATTCTCTTCTCTGGGCTAAATTATTCAGTAGCGGTGTGAGTGCAAAAGTCATTCATATCATTAGAAATTTGTATAATAATGCAACCATCCAAATTAAGTGCAACTGAAACATTAGCAACGAAATAAATATAACCGAAGGAATGCTTCAAGGTGAATCGCAAAGTCCTTGGTTGTTCTCAATGTTGTACATAAACGATATTCAAGAATTTTTTAGGACTCGTGGTGCAACTGAGATCAATATTGACGGACATTCGGATTCGATAATGTTGCTTTATGCCGATGATTTGGTTTTATTGGCAGGCAACCCCAGTGTTGTTAACAAAAAACTGGATCTACTTCACAAATATGAACAAAACAATGAACTCAAAATTAATTACGAGAAAACGAAGATTATGGTCTTTCAAAGAATTGTTAAAATTCCTAGTTCTACCCTATTCAAATGTGGTAATTCCAAAATCGATATAACAAAGAAGTATATGTATTTGAGCATCTCATTTTCTTGATCTCTATTTTTCGAAACTGTTAAATAACAATATACAAAAAGCTAGAGCATCTATCACATCAGTAATGGAAACGTAAGCTAATTCCAAATGTTTGTCTTGGCAAGCACGGCTATATGGGCGTTAAGATATTTAGGGGATATAGAGTTAGTCTAAACACAGTTTTTCAAACTACTGTTGCAATTACCTAGAAACACTCCATATTATACGCTTGGAAACAGGTCAAAGCTCGATATCTGTGTTGACACTCCAAATAATTTTGAAATGGCTACGACATATATTGAAACTTGATGACCATAGACTTCCAAAAAATATGTTATAAATAGAATGAGGAACCTGGCTTCTTGCTCACCAAGTCCAAATGACAAGTACAACTTGTCATTTATAGCAGATGTTTTAACATAAAATATTATACTTGTCAAAAATTCATTGAAATTTAGGTGAAATCGCCGATATCAGCGATATCACAGCATTTTAGTCGCACACGGAGCAACAGAAGTTGCTCCGACTTTGTAACGTTTTTTGAAGAAGGGGTAATACATAGTTTGTTTACTAACAACAAAATATGTATATAAAGTGTCTTAAAGGATGAAATACATACAAGTAATAAATAATATATATTATAATAGATTATACTTTAAGCCATTTGAAATTCGCATATATATATATATATATATATATATATATATATATATATATATATATATATATATATATATATATATATATATATATATATATATATATATATATATATATATATATATATATATATATATATATATATATATATATATATATATATATATATATATATATATATATATTTATAACTGTATAGATATTAGAGTGTTTTATGAATGCTAATGATTAAAGTAGTACAAACATTGATGCTCAATCTTATATCGAATATCTAAAAAATTAACTCTGTTATTAGTTACCTTAACTTGTTTTATTTGTTTAATGTGATTAGAATAGATACAGATTATAGCCACTGTACAATTACTATATTTCTACAGTTCATTTTGTAAACATATAATAATAATAAGAATTAGTATTTAATAGTATAAGATGTATTGGCTTAATTTTATAAAATAAGTCTAAAGTTCATTTCTGTTTATTTACCCTGTCATTTAAATGAATGAAATTAATATTGACGCTTGAAAAGTGTTATAAGAAAATAAGTTTATAAACTCTTGCAGAACGTCATTACTGCCATAATGAAGGAATGTTGTATCTATTGCAACGTTGCTACAACAATTAGGAGAAGTATACCTAGAGAAAGAGGTTTTTCCCTTTTTGCTATCCACAAATAATAAATATGTCTAGAAATTTTTTAGGTTGAGCATTTAACTGAGTAATACTATAGGTGAAAGCTCTTATGTATTTGACAACGTAAAATTATGAATGTAAAATTACATACGATTGTTGTCGCATCATGGAATTCTTACGATTTCGGTATTTGATTATGCATATCTTACACAGTGCGATTTCGTACATGTAATTTTCTTATGGAAAGTAATCTCTATCCGTATACGACACAACAGTTGCAACAATACCATATATGTGATAAAAGTATAGCATGTATTCAAAGATATAAATATTGCAGGATATTATAAGCATTTACTTAATACTCGCTTTTCTTCGTTCCTTTTCTTTAAAGCATATGTATGTATTTAAAAAAAATTATGATCTGCTTTATAAGATGCACCTATTAAGCATGTTCTATATGTTTTATCTAACCTTTTTTTTTTTGTATATAAACAAGCATTGACAAGTTTTTATTTTTAAATATTAAAAATAACATTATTTAACTCTCTATCTTTGTCATAAATATTGATTTGTATGACTGTATAAACAAGAATAAAAAAAAGTTGCCCATATGATTTTAAGAACGAAGGATTTTAACAACGATTTTTTTATCACATGTATGATTTCAAATCACGAAAATCACGTCGTGTGCGACTATACATTGGTTTCCATAAGCAAATCATATGTATGATATCGCCGATTTCACGCAAATCGCGTCGTGTACGATGTGCCTTAGTATAATTTCCCATCAACTAGTATTATTTTTTTTCTAAATTGCTTATTTTGGACTCATTTATTAGTAATTAAAAAAAATATTGGAACTTAATTGAATTTTTTTAAAATTTCAGTCAGGTGTTGATTTACCAGAAAAAAACAGAATCAACGTTAAACAAAAAGATATACGAGAAGCATTGACATATGAGTTTAATGAAGCTGATATTGAGAAAATAATTAGAGAAAAAGGACGCTTTAAACAAAATCCATATAATTATGCAATGAAAAAAACACAGTTAATGAAAGAACGTGATTCAGCATTAGCGCGTGGTGATGAAGAAGTTGCACGTGATTTAAATCGTAAGATAGCTCAACTTGAAGAACGAGCTAGTGAATTAGACAAAATGCGTACGTCAACTATTTCAAGTATATCATATATAAATGATAGAAATCGTAAGAAAAATGTTGAAACCGCTGAAAAAGCTATCTTAGAAGAGGTTAGTAATGTGAACCATACTTTTAAAATTTACATTTAGTAGTTTCAAAAATTACTTCTCGGGCACTTGTTCTAGCATTGTTTTCTGCAATCACTTTATATAGGCAAAATGTGGACGTCTGTCGATGATTTTGTTCAAGCTTCTGGTTTGAAGAATGTTGGATTTTTCATCAAACGGTTGATACAATATTTGTGGAGTGAGTAAATAAGCGTAGCTATAGTCGTAAGATCTGTTTATGAGACGTCCTATTTCCATCTATTTCCCGTGTGAAAATTATTTTTTAGAAGATACTATAGCTAAAGAAAAGTATGGATTGACAAAAAATATGTTTAATGTAAAATTTTCCAAAATAAGCGGGTTAAAAAAAAATTACAGTTTTCCTGTAAATTCTCATAATTTCCTTGATTGCTTAGATATAAAATTGTTATTTATAGAAACTTTTGTAAAGAGGGAGGGATTGAAGCAATAAAAATAAACTTAGTTTTCTTTTTTTTTTTTATTACAAAACACGCGATAAAAATCCTATATTTTAATTTAGCTACGAAATAAAAATATACAGGTCGACGCAAAGTACACTAAATGAATTTTTTTAGTATCATGCTAAGTTTTAAAATTGTTACAGTTACGAGCGAATAAGGGTAAAAAGATTGATGATCCATTTACACGACGTTCAACAAAACCACGAATGAATTTCAAAGCAGCACCTGAAGAAGCACAGCCTGTAAAACCTACACGAATTGTCGACGATAATTCCAGTGATGTAACAGATAAACCAAAAGAAGTATCAACGTCGGATTCTGTTGCTCCTAGTGGCGAAGCAAAAGCATCTACAGATGATTTATTCTCAGCGCATGATTTTGATATTAAAATTGATTTAGAAGTTCCATTACCAAGTAAGCACTTAATTTTATATTTAAGTCTCAAAAAGTATCATCTCTATACAGTGTCAAGAATCACGAATGGTGTTTTTAGTGCAGTTCCCGTAGACCTTAAAATATGAAAAGGTAGGAATTCTACTACAGTGAATGTATTGATGTGAATATTGTCAAATATGTTTTATAAGTTAAATACTAAATTGCTTACCCATTTATTTAGTGTGCTACATTCCCCATTTTTCACGAGTTGTGAACGTCACCCCATCTGAGAGGGATGGTGAAAGTTGTAGTATTAAAAATAATGACAATTATCTTTACTAAAGTAAAAAAAGCTCTTCAAAATGAGTTATTGTTGAAATTGATTTTTGAAACTTGGGTCACTATAATTTTCTTATTAGAGTAAACTCAAAACCTTAAAAATCTATCATTATTCTTTTTTAATTATTTTATAGTTATATGTGTCTTACTCGTTTTTTTGTAAATATTTCTGTCCTTTTTTGTTGTAGTTATAATGTCGTTCTCGTTTTATACATTTATACAAATAATAATGAATGTTGTCATAGAAATTAATTTAAAATTTTAAAATCATACTGGGCTAAATGGTTCTTAAATGCGCTAGAATGATGGTTTAAAATACTGATTTCCATCATTGGGAGTGAAGACATGTGACAACAAGCTGTGTACGCTTAGTTTCCATTTTATTCCGATTCGTTTTGGTTTTGACAACAGTAATATTTTTATTGACGCTTTTTTTCAGCGATTTATGAAAATCGCATTTATATGTGTAATATTTTATAGTAGGCGTAATTTTATTGCCTCCGTTCTCCTCGAATTTGAATAAAAATATCCTATAATAATCAAAGTGTTATAAAATATAATTTTAATTGAAAAGAATTGTACTTCGTTACAAAATATGATTTCAAATAATACCTCTAACATTTTTAAGTAAAATGTTAGTGTTATTCATTACCAAGATCAGATGTTACACTTCATTTGAAAACTGTCAATGACTTTAACAAAAATACACAGATTATCCTTGATTAATTACTATGGAAATTTCACTTGCATGTATATGTATGTTGATTATGTATATGTATATAATTAGTACATGCAAGTGAAACTTCCGTAGTAATTAATCTGGGGATAAACTGAACATTGTTTTACACACTAATTGACAATTTTCTAAAATCGAATACCATTAAAAGTTTCTGTTCTGTCACAATTAGATTTTGACTGACACATAAATTTTTTTAATGGATGTTCAATATAATTTATTTTCATTATTTCAGTTTTATTTTTATTATAACTCAAGTCGTTAATTTTTATGCGTCTTTTCGTTATTCAACATTAAATGTTACTACTTATTTGAACCAATCGGCACCTTTAATGAGCTATAATGCGTTTAATATTGGATCTATAAAAATGTAAAATAAATAATTATCCCTTGTTATTTTATGAACTTAATTTTTTTATTTTACTTACAGAACTGTCGATAAAATGTAAGGTTTTCTAGTAATTCGTTGAAAACACGTTCAAAAACATACATTTTGTTTATGAAAAATTGAGAGTTTTAATCACGAATAACTAAAAAAATTTGAATAGTGAATTGCGGGAAAAGAAGCACACAAAATAAAGTGATAAACATTTGAGTATTTTAAAAACAAAAACATTTGGTATATAAAACATAATCAAGAAGGTTTGACACCAATACGTTCACTGTAGTAGAATTACTAGGTAAAAATCTCTTTGAACACCACTATTTCAATGTTTAAGATTTTGTAGGTGTTGTATATTTTGAATCCTGTTCATGAAACGACTGAAAAATAATTTAATAATTCGTTGTCAATTTAAATTATTATTATTTACATCACTGACGATTGACAATTTACATCATTATGTAGGTTAAACCTTTCGCCAAAATTCTCTTAAAATTCTTAGAGTGTTCGCTTAGTTGATATAGAATAGGACCATCCTATATTACTATCTAAAACTTTTTTTTTTTAACAAGATTGTGTACTCTTTTACCAAAGTAGTCAATGAACTAATCTGCATTAATTTTTAAGACTTGTTCCAAGATTTACATTGGAATTAAAAATAGTTTCAGTGCAATCTTAATATAACAAACCTCAATATAACGACGTAATCGATTTAACAAATTCTTCGTAATCCCCTTGAATTTTCCATAAAAAATATACCTTTACATTGCGAAGATATCTTGCGAACAACCTCTTTATAACGAGTTTTCAACTATTTAACAAATGTGTAAATACCTTTACCAATTTTGTCAACCCAAAACCTTTATATAACGTTCCCACCAATATAAATTCCCTTAATCCCATAGTATGTGATTTAGTCTTGAAAGTTTTCGACACGTTTTATTTGTAAAACAGTGTTTTATTAGATGGAACGTAATGTAAACAGTGCTGCTAGTTGATGAACAACATTAAGATTAAGCTACCATAACCACATTGTTGATTTTTACCTACATTATTACATTCATACATTTTATAGAGAATTAACATTAAATTATCTACAAACTTTACGAACCTACCTTAATACCTACTTTTACAGACTTTAGTGCATTTAATTTTTATTATTAATTTAGGTAAAAAATATTTTACCTATCTAATTGTTTTAAATACAAAATATATGTGTTAGCATTTATTAGTAGAATTTGTTCGCTAAAACATGATGAGTACACGTAATGTTTAGGTGAATAACACTACTTTTTTACCTCGTTATAACAAATGGTAGAGCAACCTTATCTTAATATAACAAACCTGAGTTTACCGAATTACTTGATATAACGAATATTTACTTGTTCCCTTCGGATTTGTATAAATTATTTGAATCGTTTTTACTCCAAAATACCAGGATAAGTACCATTAAAGTAGGGCACATTACACTTAGCAATATTTCGATCAGGTTAGACTAATGATTTTTTATATCTTTCGTGATTGTTGGCGTACTCCCATATAGTATTCTTGAATTCAATGTTTTTTTATCAACCGTGTTAATTTTGATTCGCTAGGTGCACCAGTAAGTGTCACAGTAACTGCCAAAACAGCAGCAAATCGTGATCCAGGGCCTCGTCGAAGTTTGAACTTACAAGATTATAAGAAAAAACGTGGACTTATTTAGTATTCGATTAGTTTTAATGTTAATTTTTTTATTAGTTTATAAATTATAATTTAAAAGAAAGCAAAATAATAGTAATAAAATAGACGTATCTTCTTTTGTTTAAATTTATGTATAAAAAATACATTTAAAATCAGAAACGTATCAGTAATAAAGTGAACTGATTTTAACAAGATTGTGTGATATTTAAATACTGAATGTATATTCTATAAAATCTTTACTTTTAAACAAAGTACATATAAGTATACATAGTATGCCATTACGCGCCAAGCAGACGTCATATATAATGCACGATACTCCATGATTATAACGAAATTTTTTCAGATGTATAAATTCTGAAATATTAATACATGCGAACAAGACCTAAACAGGTAATTAAATCATATACCGTCTATTGTAGTAGTATATCTATTAGTCATACCTGGTTAAGCTGTTGTAATGCGCGTAGTTGACGAAATATCGTTTCTTAATAACATACCATGTTTTTATTTATACTCTAATAAACAATAAACGCGACGACATGAATATTCCACGCTTACTTTGAATTATAAAATATAGTAAATAGTAATTTAATGGTGTATTATAATTGTGTGATTTATAATTTTTTTAGGTTTACAATGAATTTTTTATATAGATAAATAAAATTAATTGTGATAAAAAGCTCAACACAAAAAAACGATCGAGTATTTAATTATTTTAAATAGATATAAATATTCAAGTGTCGCATTTATTTTTTTGAGTATATATTGCTCTTAATGTATTAGTTAAAAGTATTTGTGTCTGTAAGCATGTCATTAATAAATAACACATCTTATGAAAATTATCATGTGACTTAATAATAGTTGGCCTAACAAGTATTTTTTTCACGAAAATTATCGTAACTCCATGGGGAACATTCCATTTCGAGGAACATGAGAAATTTTTTTTCGTACTACACTCTTAAACTAGATTTAATTATTAATTTATTTTTTTTTTGTTATTGTTATAGAAAGATCATTAAAAAATTTGTCCAACATGTGGCCAATCCCTTTTTGACAACATTACTAGGTTGTCGGACAACGCACATCTGGTTTTAACACGTAGAAGACAATATGTTTTGTTCCTTTATTAGTTATTTCAAATCCAATAAAAATAATTTTTTTGTAATTTCAAGTTAAATGGCAAAATGCCCACAGGGGTTACGAAATTTTTTTAATATTGAATACATACATTCAGTATTTACATTTCACATGTTTTTTTTTTTAATTCAAGTTAATGATGTTAAAAATTAATTAGGTCAGTTTTGACTACCTAAAAATATGAAAATCATTAAAAAATTGATAAGAAAATTTTTTGGTTTAGTAAAACATTCCTATACAATTTTGAAAACATAAAAAATTAATTTACATTTTAACGGATAGTTGAGAGATTTTTTTCACTTATTATAAACCGAAATATTCGATAATTAATTCCATTAAATTGAATGGAATGTTTTATGAAAATTGTAGTATTCATTTTGTAGCATTTCATTGAACTTGTATTTCTGAATACAAAATATAATCAACTAATTTAAACGTAAAAAAATGACATTTTCAAAAAAAATGAAATAACTGGAAAAAATACATCACTTGTTCGCAACCAAAAAAATTAAGGTACATAGTAAATTATGGTAGATTTATGAAATTGTGGCTACCCTGAATTGTGATTCGTGTTCTTCATGGTTTATTATTACTCTAAATAATTCCTTCAACAATATAGAATTATTCGCGAAAGATTCAAAACAATGCTTGTTATCCATCAATCAACTACGGGAGCATTTTGTCAACCTTCTATATTTGTTTTATAAATGTTCAAATATTAAAAACTCAAAGCTTTAGTAATAAGGCTTAATTTTATTTAACAAAACTTCGCGAGTTGTAGCAAACCTCAGAACAGAATTGAAAAAGATAATTTTTTTAATTTTATACAGTATAACTTTGTCCGAAATTTTGGATTTATTTTCGAATAAAATTTTCCATGGATATAATTTTGGTATCAAACTACCATGGTCTTTAACGTTAAAAGACAAAGTTATTTCTGCTTACCATTACACAATGATTAATTAAACTGAAAATGTTAAAAATAATTTCAATAATTGAAATCTAAGTTAAATTGGTGCATATGACTATCAGAGCAAATTATGTATTTTTATTCAAAATGATGTAGTAATTAAAAAAAAAATTTTAGTGGAAGAAGATCGTTAGCTAATTATTTCGAAACCGAGTAAAATACTTTCTATACTCTACATGTATATAATATGTCATATTATATTAATTTTAGTTTAAAGTTTAATTTTAGTTTAGAGCATATAAGTTTTAGTTTAAAATTTTTACAACACTAGCAAATACTGTAGCCATAAACCAAACTCGACATATATGTGAGAGCATATTGATTTTAGTTTCAAGTTTATAGCGCTAGAAAATATTGAAGCCACAAACGAAATTTTGGTATAGATGTTCATAGAATCACCTAATTAGCCTATTTCCATCCGTCCGTCCGTTCGACATCAAGATAACTCAAAGAGAAAAAGAGTTAGACATTTCAATTTATGGTGACGTAATCTAGATATAATCAGTTGAGTTTAAGTTCGTTGATGAGTAAAATAGGTCCATTGGGTCCATTAGATATAGAAAAATTGAATGGTAAATAAATATTTGAAGCTTTTGTTTTTTTTTTTAGCTCAAATTTAGTTTATATAATAAGCTAAATTATATATAATTACAATACATAAATATTTTATAACTGTAGAACTGGATATTTAGAGTATTTTATTTATGAATGCTTATGATTAAAAATAGTTTAACTATATGTCGAGTATCTAAACAATTCTGTTGTTATCTTCACTTGTTTATTTATTTATTTTTATAATTTTGGTAATAAAAAATACTTAAATATTTCATAGTTTAAAAATTAACTAAATGTTGAAAGTTAGAGAGTAGTAGCTTGTTCCTGATCCTAAAATGTATTTTGAATTACCGATGTTACAAAAGAATAAATAATCAAAATCGGTGTTTAAATCGGTTTCAATACACGTTCAAGTTAACGGTACTCTTTTATTTAAATTTTCATATCCGGATATGATAAAAATTAAATTAAACGTTAGATAATGGGTGTAAATTAGCTAAAAAAATTTTGCTAACTTTTTAGTAGAAAATATCAAATATTTGCTTTTATTTATTTTATAAAAATTATTTGATAAGGATCATGTTTTTCAATTATGCTAAAACTAAAAGAATGATTGTTTCAAAGTAACAGTCAAACTTAATAGAAAAGGGAGTATATATAAGATTATTAATAATAAAAATTTTATTCGATACTATTCTGGAACAATTTTAAAAATTATGACAAAGGATAATCGTTCAGATATGATAGTGACCCATAAAAAACAAAAGAAGTAATTTTGATAGAAAACGCGGTATTTCATTTAAAATGTTTTTTATTGATTCGTAATGTACACCGTATATTGAATGTTATTAATGGAATAGAATACCTGGTAAGTAGCTTATGGTTTTATTGACATAAACTCTCTTGTTGAAAATGCTATGATCCTTTTGCATAATTGTACATGGCTCAAGAAAACCTAACTGGCTTTAAATTGCATTTCCAACAAAAATAAAAATTTTTCAGACTACAACTCGTGATAAATCCATATTCATAAATTTAAAAAAAAATTGTTTAATGGTTTTGTTATTAAAATCAACAACCAATTGTTGTTTCAGAACATTCAAAAATTGCCTTGAAATTCGATTTAATATTATTTCATTTTTCTAACATAAACAATTGGTCGTTTGAAAAAAAATTATCCATTTTTAAATTTATTTTAAAACTTTAAAATATTCATAGTAAAACATGCCATGACGTAATAATGTTAAAATAATTGGTGTTTTCAAGATTTTCCTATAAATGGATGTCTTACAGCGATCTGTGGCAAAACGCCTGTCCCCACCCATGTAATTATATAAATACAAATTTGTTCGGTAAGTTTCAACTTTGTAAACAAATCTAGTAATATTATTTTGTGTGTCTTTTTATAAAACTTGATCAATCAAATTATTATAAAAAATTTTTGTTTTCAAAAACAAAAATTTTATTAGGAATGCGATATAATGCCGTTGGTTGTCTTTCTTTTTCAAAGAGTTCTGTATCAAAGTTATTCAACAACATTTATACTGGAAGGGCATGAAAAGTTTCAACGAAATAATGTGCATGTGTCATTAGACTCGATGAGGTGGTGGGGGTGTGGAGTATAGTGGAAGCCACTTACTAGCATTGGTACCAGATAGATATAAAAAAAAATCGCCATTTTGAAGCGTTCATGTATCTAAAAATTGCCAATTCTATATATGACATATTCTGTATATGCCAAAAACTAAAATAAATATGAATATATATATATTTTTTTATATATAGTATACTTTATGAATCAATAAAATTTTTAATTAAATCCCATGTTTACGAAGAATATTTTGTGAGAATGATCAGATACAATCAATAAGTCTTATTTTTTTAATTTATATAAAGGTAAAGACGGATTATTGTACCCTGAGATCTTTTTTCCGAAAACCAATAGCATGCACTAGTGATAAATTTGTGAATTAATTTTGTTTTACCCATTAAAAAGTACTGAAATTAGACCTACAAATGAATTAATCGCACAGTAGATCGTTTTCAAGAGTACAATAGTCCGTGTTAAGGAAATTTTTTTAAATATATTGGAAAAACCTCACAAAGTCACAATGGAAATATTTATATTCATATGAGAAAAAAATTTTATATTTTCACTTCATTAAAAAAATTAAGTATAATTTAATTTCTGTAAAATTGTACAAACGTCTTTCAATGTAATAAAGATTCTCACTCACTTAATGCATAATTTTAAGAATTATTTTATTAAGAAAACCTGGATGCGCTAATAGTTTTAAGGATTATTTTATTAAGAAATTTGGAAGCCGTAAAAGAAATTGACAGTGATAACTTCTATAAAACTCTTCAAATTGAAAACGGTTAATAAAAAAAACTGAAATAATTTAAAAATAAGACAAAATAAGGGTATAGTTATATTTATTTCCATTTTCAGCTGAGGGTTGTGATTTTAGTATATTATTATGTATATTTGTACGTGTATTTCGTCATAACGTTGTAATAAATATACGGACTCAAAAAAATTTTTATTTAGGTAGTTGTGCTGCTGAAGTTATAGTGCCAGGTAATTCTAAATTTTTTTATACTCATTAAGGGTATTAAGATTCTATTACTCTTAAAATTTGAAGTCAATTAATAACTGTTTTAGAGTCGAGTTATTTATAATCAAAATTCCGATAATTTATTTTGATTATAATAAAAAAAAAAAAAAAGAAACATTTGAATAATTAATAAAATAGTAATTATTTCTGAATTAAAAAAAAAAAAATCATTATTTTGTTCTTAAGATTAAAATTAAAAGTTCAACAATGCGTGAAAAATACACTAGTTTAACAGTATGTGTGATATACAGTGATATGATTATTGTAGGATTGTGTAGCTAACCTATGCCAACAACAGTACACACATATTTCTGTATCAGACAAAAAAATGGCTTACTTTATAATAAGTTGTTAGCTTATATTATTATAAGCTAACCTACTCTTATTGCGCATGTGATATATAACATTTTTACAATATTTTAGCAAAACAACTACCTTAAATATTTGAGTTTAATATTATAAAGACTAGATATTGCAATAGTACCTCTGTAGTCGATTTATGTTTGAACTACTAAGCCTAGGCCCTTTCGGCTACTTAGTTGGGACTAAAAGCGTTAAGCGTTCCTGTACGGTTTGTTCTGTCTTTTTTAGAGCTTAATGGGTACCTAAATAAGTTATCATGAAAGTTTAAAACTTACTGAAAGGTTATAAATTCAAGTTATATTATTCTGGAAAATTGGAAATCACAAAAATTTAAATATATATTTTATAATCTAAATCTTTCACGAATTTTCAGATCTTTCATAGATAACACTCCAAATATATGTCAGAGTATAAAAGTTATCACTTCATAATTATTATTTTTTTTATATGAACATTGTAAGAATTTTTAACATTTTTAACACATAAAATGATGGGTAAACGATATTTAATAAATTTCTTGAATATAATAAAATGTATTTTAATTATATAAAAAAGTCAAAATTTTGATGTAAATCGATAAAAAAATATTACTTCAAACCGTTTAACAGTGTTTACTATTAAAAATGCCTACAGTTTTTTCCAAAATTGCAGCTCTTAAGGTATTACGGGTAGATTTGGATTATTTTACTGTTTGTTACTTTGCGCTTGTCAGTAGTCTTGACGTTATCAAACTTGTCAAATGATTTCAATGACACAGTATTTTAGGTTAAATATGAGAGTTCGATTTTTTATAATTGATTTTTAAATAAAAAGTTGTTTGATAATAGAGCAAGATCCCACGACGGCCAGACCTTCGTTATTTTATAAAAGTTGAAAGTTTCTCTGTACATGTGTATTATACAGGTAAGAACGACCAGCGATTATAGAGTTTGGGTTGTGGTTACCTGGGCAGGCAACAGGTAGTAAAGGTGTCAAAAATAGTACTTAAAATTTGTTGAAGTATAAAGCTCAATTTTTTTATTCGAGATAACTTCAGAAATCTCGTTATCCATTGCCGGACACTTATGACAGTTTCTACCCCCTGCCAGACACCCCTAAACTTTAATAAATTATAATTGTACTTTATAGATTTCTGAAGTTATCTCGAATAAAAAAATTGAGCTTTATACTCGAACAAATCTTAAGTACTATTTTTGACGCCTTTACTACCTGTTGCCTGCCCAGGTAACCACAACCCAAACTCTATAATCGCTGGTCGTTCTTACCTGTATAGGACACATGTACAGAGAAACTTTCAACTTTTATAAAATAACGAAGGTCTGGCCGTTGTGGGCTCTTAAGCTATCTAACACAAAATGAGACGTCTGTATTTGAATAATTGATTTGAACTTGAATAAAAACTAAAATTAATTTAATATAAAAAAAAAATGTCTCTTCAATCGTGTTTTCATACATTTTTTTATTTAAATCAAGGAGAAAGCGAAACTTTTTTTAATTATAGAGATTGATGAAGTGTTTCGTCACCTGTTCTTCTCTATCTGTCAGAATTATAAAACTGTATACAAGTAAATTTTATTACGTGAAAGGTAAAATCATTAACATTTAATGTTTTAATTTCGAGGTGATAAAAAGTCGTTTTTAATAGTAATAATATTATATAACAATTGTCATTTTTTAAGTTTTTTTTTGTGATCTCTTAATTATGATTTGATTATCAAATTTTATTTTTAATATGAAATTATTGCTATTAAAAAAAAATTATTAACACTTTGAAAGTAAAATTTTAAATGATAATAATTCTATATTACAGTTTTTAGTTCAGCAAATCTATGACTGAAACCTGTAAATCTCTCATCATTGTAATTGACACATACGTAATTTAATTATTGGCGTTTAGCTTCTTTTCCAATGGCAAAATAATTTCATTTTAATCATGGACACGTCTATCATTCGCTTAAAACCTATTATTCATTTCAACATTAGCTAACTTTGAACTATTTCCTCAATTAACTTTTTATCATTCTCATCAAGTTTTTGATTGACGGCATCAAGCAAGGCTTTATATTGCTCGTTTAATGCCATAATATTTTTTAAAGTAATTAAAAGCAATTAAAGAAAACAAAAAAAGAAATAAAAATTCTAATGCTGTCCACGAGAATGGAAGCATGATTTCTTACAAGGGAACGACACGAACTTTGGGATTTTTATTTTCGTATGAGATTGCGTTTATTTATTGTACCCCTATAGGATGTTCTTCCCTTTCAATAATAACATGCAACGCACAATTGTTTCGGAGAAAATGACATTCGAAAATTTTCGATTTAGATTCATATATTTTATATACCAATATGATATTTTAATATTAAGAGTGGAGAGAGCATAGTTGGTATATGAACTGCTTTCGGAATTCAGGATTCGGTTCTCAGTGACGACTTTTTTTAAGTTTTTTTAAATCGTTAACAATAAATAGATTTATTATATATATTATCCATTATTTCCAGTTCATCTACCAATTAGGCTACCTCAACTCTTAACACTAGAATATCATATTATTATTATATAAATTGAAACGATAATTTTCGAACGTCATTATCTCCGAAACGAATGAGCGATGCATGCTATTAGTGAAAGGAGGGAACACTCTATAGGGGTACAATAATTAAACGCAATCTCATCACAAAATATAAATCCCAAAGTCGTGCCCTTCCTCCTCTTGTTAGATGATATAGAATAGTCTATACACTGAGCGATCATATACATGTAAGTCCAAATTTATAAAACTTAACAATGGTGTCATTATTTAACTAATGACTTAACTAAAAGTTCGTTGCATCATCTGACAAGTAGTTTTAACAATTAGAAAGCATACTTGAACATTAACAAAGTCAGAATTTTACACTTGGTAACACTTTTCTTCTTTTTTTTTAGTTTTCTTTGATTGATTCCAATTAAAAAAATATTATGGCATTAAACGAATAACATAAAGCATAGCTTGATACCTTCTATAAAAGATTTGATGAGAATGAGAAAAAGTTAATGGAGGAAATAAATAGTTCAAAGTTGGCTAATGTTGACATTTACGGTTTCGGTTCATTTAGAATTCCTACTACATATGTAAAAGATTTGGCAAAGCTCGCTAAGAAATTTTATTTTAAAATATCTTATAAAAATTCTTTAATATTAATATGTATTTTATAGATCAAAGTGGAAAAAAAATTATGATTGGAACGATACTGAAATAACAATATCTGAAGTCTATATAAGTTACCTCCAGATTTTGAATCACATTTAAATATATCATCAACTTTGAATGTTTCAAGACTTGGGTACTCACGAAATGAATGGACTTGTTGAAAAATTTAATGAAATTCAAGAACATTTATGAATTTAACTTTAACATCAAAATTTTGTATAATTTGATCATTGAACGAAACTCTTAATTGTACAATTTCCAAAAACATTAAAAAATTTAACAGAAGATATTGATATATATAACGTGCCTCGAATGTTTTTAGCCACAGTACACGTGAGCTGTATTTAAAAAATAAAAATAAAAAGTGTAAAGAATTAACAAAAGTCATTTAATGTGGTATCAAAAAATTAAACGACATTTCTAATAATATATCTATTGAAGAAATGGTTTATTGGAAAGAAGCATACTAAAATTTATTCGATAAATATAACATTCAGAGTAATCAATTATGATATGTATTATCAAAGGAAAATAAATTAAAGCTAGAGTAATTTACAAAGTTTAGTAAAATCTTTAGAACACTTATGATTTATGTGTTTTAGAAATAAATACCGGAAACATAGACTATTGAGCACTCGAAATATATAAACATAGTTTCATTACCACATATTATACAATAATTTTATAACATTCAAAAAGGTACAGATAATTGCTTATCAAACGTTATATCAGAAAATTCTAGATTTAATGTTAGAATATTTTACCGTTTTACGTTTTATTCTTCTGAAAATCGATGTTCAACATTTACATACAATTTCAATAAAAAAAATTATCAGTAAACTTATTATTTTTTTCAAAATGAAATCGATGAAATTAAAAATTTTAAGCATATTATGAATTTTATTAAAACAATATACAAAAGTATTTTTGAATATAATCAGTTAGAAAATTTAGAAATAACAGTGAATTTATGCTTCTTAAAAATAATACTTGGAGATATACGAGAAGCTCATTATTAATTTAAATTTTTAAATTCAATTTTAATATCTCAATTTATCAAACAAGCTTCTAATTTTCAAAATGGTATACAATGCATAGATAATAATTCTTAGATATATATATATCTGTGTTTCAATGTAAATATGATATTAATGACGTCAAAATACTATCCCCATTATTGATTACTACAGCTTTATTAATAGAACATGTAGAGGTAGGTCCCTATCAAAAACATATATCCAACAATAGGCTATAAGGCTCGTGCAAGAATTGTAGAAGCGCCACTTTTGTCGATAGGAGTGTTCTCTAGTATTTATTAAACGAACTTTGCGAGATCATTCTGAGATAAATTTACCCTTAGGCACATCGCACACGACGCGATTTGCGTGAAATCGGCGATATCATACATATGATTTGCTTATGGAAACCAATGTATAGTCGCACACGACGTGATTTTCGTGATTTGAAATCATACATGTGATAAAAAAATCGTTGTTAAAATCCTTCGTTCTTAAAATCATATGGGCAACTTTTTTTTATTCTTGTTTATACAGTCATACAAATCAATATTTATGACAAAGATAGAGAGTTAAATAATGTTATTTTTAATATTTAAAAATAAAAACATGTCAATGCAAAATCACATGGGCAACTTTTTTTTATTCTTGTTTATACAGTCATATAAATCAATGTTTATGACAAAGATAGAGAGTTAAATAATGTTATTTTTAATATTTAAAAATAAAAACATGTCAATGCTTGTTTATATACAAGCAAAAAAAGGTTAGATTCAGGTCCTGAACCATATAGAACAGGCTTAATAGGTGCATCTTATACAGCAGATCATAAATTTTTTTAAAATACATACATATGATTAATTCTAGACATATTTTTATTTGTGGATTGCAAAAAGGGAAAAACCTCTTTCTCTAGGTATACTTCTCCTAATTGTTGTTGCAACGTTGCAATAGATACAACATTTCTTCATTATGGCAGTAATGACGTTCTACAAGAGTTTATAAACTTATTTTCTTATAACACTTTTCAAGCGTCAATATTAATTTCATTCATTTCAATGACATGGTAAATAAACAGAAATGAACTTTAGACTTATTTTATAAAATTAAGCCAATACATCTTATACTATTAAATACTGATTCTTATTATTATTTTATGTTTACAAAATGAACTGTAGAAATATAGTAATTGTACAGTGGCTATAATCTGTATCTATTCTAATCACATTAAACAAATAAAACAAGTTAAGGTAACTAATAACAGAGTTAATTTTTTAGATATTCGATATAAGATTGAGCATCAATGTTTGAACTACTTTAATCATTAGCATTCATAAAACACTCTAATATCTATACAGTTATATATATATGGTTTAGTCATAGTATATTAGTATTAACCCATCTCAGTCTCCCGTTCGTCATCAAGATAACTGAAAAACGAAAAGACTTAACCTTATATATACATATATATCAAATTTTATATATATATATATATATATATATATATATATATATATATATATATATATATATATATATATATATATATATATATATATATATATATATATATATATATATATATATATATATATATATAATTTGTAAGACGAAATGCGAATTTCAAATGGCTTAAAGTATAATCTATTATAATCTATATTATTTATTACTTGATGTATTTCATCCTTTAAGACACTGTATATACATATTTTGTTGCTAGTAAACAAACTATGTATTACCCCTTCTTCAAAAAACGTTACAAAGTCGGAGCAACTTCTGTGTGCGACTAAAATGCTGTGATATCGGCGATTTCGCCGATTTCACCTAAATCACCTCATGTGCGATGTGCCTTAAAAGTCCGATTAGTACATTCATATGTTAGCAAATGGTGCTTTTCGTTTGTGAAATTCTATAAGCACGATCTCATTTTACTTATTAAGCACACTAAATTGATATTTCCGGGAAATATACACTATTACCAATGAAAATCAATATTAAACTTTACATTTTCAAAACAGCGCGAAAAACGGTGTTTCTGTAATAACGTTTTTCTAGTGGTATATGTGACGTCGCACGCTAGTATCCCAGTTGATAAACCGGTTCAGTGGCCAAGTGAGTAAAGGTACTAATATCTTCACCCATTTTTATAGAATTTTATACAATGATTGTGTAAGAAGTCTATCTCTATATATGTTGATGAGTTAAATATTTACTTATTGTATTCATATCAATATTATTTACAAAATTTTTATAATATTAAATCCTTTGAACTTTTCAAAATGTTTACAAATTTCAATCGATTCAATGTATATTTTCTGTACTTATTTATTATCTTAAAATAATTATTATAAGTATTTAAGTACAAATCTCATAAATATAAGTGATAATATCATTTTAAATTAATTGATAAATAATATTATCAATTTTGACCTCAAATGTAAAACAAAAAAAATAAAATCGTTATAAAATTATTTGATTTATTTGATAAATATGTACATTGACAAATTTTTCTGAAAATATATATTGTATAATCCTCTAGATTAAATATTTATTAAATTCTTCACAGAAATAATTTAAATTTGCTTTTGACGTTAATAATACCCAGTACTTGCAAATAATAATATTTCTATAATATATATTTGTTAGATTTAAATTTAATTATTTCCCCTCTTCAGTTGAAATGTTGGATTCACATCAATACTTAAAATTTAATTTATTTCACACAATAAATTTAGCGTCAAAACGGATAAATTAAATTTAAATTATATAATGAATAAAAATTTAGCAAAAGTTCATACCAAAATGATTTTTCTGATAAAAATATGACTTAGTACTTTTATTAATAAAACATACCTATTTTTTTTATACCTAATTCGAATATATTTATTCGAATTTCAATTATATGTATATATATATATATATATATATATATATATATATATATATATATATATATATATATATATATATATATATAGATATATATGTATATATATATATATATATATATATATATAGATATGTATATATATATTGTTTCACCGTTTGTTCTACCAGTAGTTTTGCCTTTTTGTTTGTTGTATTTTAAAATGAAAATTATACAGTGGGAAGTTTTTAATGACATCAATTGTTCCGTTATATACAAAATGTTCCTCAAAGATAGAATTAACGTAACATGACTGTAAATATGTAGTTTAAAAATTTCAACTTTAGAGAATGTATTATTGAAATGCAGAAACGTGTTTTTTTCTAAGGCGGTCATTATTAGGCACTCTTTATATTTAAGGGGAATTGACACAAAAATGATACCTCTATAATAAAGACAATCTTTAATCTCTAACATATATTGTATTTTTTTATTTTTCGTGCAAAAATAGTAGAAAATAATTATTCAAATGTTATGAAATTTTGAATGCACAATTTTTACATGGAAAAATGAGAAGTGAAATGAGGCGTGTTGAAGAGATTTTCCGAATGAAAGACTCTAAAGTTAAATCGGAATTTTATTTTAGTTAGAAATGTTTTTTCTCAAAAAAACTCTCCGACACGACCTCCCACCCCTCCCTCGTTTTCATTTAAACATTGTGCAAATGATTTTCTACAATGGAAAAGATTATGAGTTTGTTGGAAAATATAACTAAAAAAAGAAATGAAAATTTTTAATTGGAGTATTTTTTTCATAAAGCTTAAGGGCCTGCATTTTCAGAAATGAGACCTCCCTGTTAAAACAGTGCTATTCAATCCTATATAAAATTGTATGGAAATAAATATGAAATCATTTTTTCAATGAAATTTGATTTTTTCAGTGCTATATAATAAAGACACGATTTTCACCAAGAAATGACTCAAAAAGTAATTTTCCAAATGAAATAAAATTAAGCATGATAATCTTAACATTTAAAATAAGGTCTTATCTAAAAGTTTTCCTGAAACAATATTTTAAAAAAAATTGTTTTCTTTGATAAATTTCTTTGTCATTTCCATTATTTTTCAGTTAATGTAAATGTAAATTTAAAAAAATTTTGTATATCAAAAGTTCAAATAAAACATGTGATTTCAATTATTAAACACTAAAATTTTATAATATTATTTGAAATTTCATAAAAACCGATGATTATATATATATTTTTTTTTTAGTAATTCTTCACAAAAATAGCATTTTATTATAGATGTCTTATTTACGATAAACTATATAATAGTCTCGGTTCTTGCAATTATTAAGTAAAAAAAGAAGTATCAAGAGTTAAAACTTACACAAAGATTATAAATTCGAAAAGAACTTCCTTCTATGACACAGGGTTGTATGCAAAGTTTCTTTCTGTCTATTTTTACATCATATACTTCTGGAAGAATAAATTTATAAACAGAATAATGAAATAATCTTGGTATAATATCAAAATTTTTGTCAAAATGTGTTTTCGGATTGAATATCTTGAAATTTATACAAGATTTTACTCGCAAAAAATATTTCTCCAAATTGGAATAACTTTCAAAATCTATCATTGCTTCCGGAAAACAGTTCAATTTAAATTTTGAATAATTTGTGAAAATTACGTATGTATTATGCTGCAGTAAATTTATATAACTTCATAATCTGTCTTATATACTATGCCATATTACTACAGATATGATGTCACAATTAATGCCATGTTTTGAAGGTGAATTGAAATTCATTGAAAAAATTTTTAATTCGAAAACACAGTAAAAACCACTCTTAACCAGTAATGAATGTCTCATAGTCAGTCTGTCTTATCAAAAAATAAAATAAGAAACAATTCTAAACATAAATAAAAATAAAAAATAAAATATTTTATTCATCGCATTTGAATATAAACAAATTTATGATTGGCTGCTAAAAAATAATTATCAATTTTATACACAATTTTTTTACAAATTCTAATATTTTACAATAAATTTTTTATGGATATCTCAACACTCTCTAATTCTTAATTTTTTCGTTTTTTCTGCCATACATACGATACTTAAAAATTAAAATTTCTAAAGAGAGTCAGTCCATAATTTTGAACTATTTAGTGTTCGCGAATGTCATTTGCATTTGTACGGCACCTGCACTTGCATTGCTAGCTTTTCGTGGGAAACCATCTTTTCGAATTTCCCGTCGTTGAATATGTCGTTCAACCCATTGTAACATAGTCAAAACTGCATCAGTTGAAGGTAATCGTCGTTCAGCTGCTGTGCGTATAATATGTGAAGTTGTAACTCTAAATGTAGCTGCCATACCTTTTAAGGCTTGCATAGCATCTTCATCGGTCACATCATCACCAGCATAAATTATTCGAATACGTTCACTCCAGTCGACACCAAAAGCTGTACGTAGTATATAAATTGAAGCGCGCCCTTTATTCCATTGCACTGGTGGCTTCGCTTCAATCGCGCAATGGGCACGACCTGCTTTAAATCCAGCCTCTTCGATCAATGCTTTTGCTTGTGCAACTAACGGTTGTCGTACATTTAACGGAGTTTCGCGATAATGAAACGTTAACAAAGCTCCTTTATTTTCAACCCAAGCTCCATCTCTACAAACTTGCTCCTGTAACGCTTTTAATAAATCAGATACTTTATCTTCGAATTCAGTGGGCATTGGATGAACAAACTTCGTACCATCTGGATGCAATATTTCAAGGCCATGATTTCCAGCATAGGTTATACCTTCAATTCCAACCATACTTTTAACGTTTTCTACATTACGTCCCGATATAATTGAAATATATACATCCGACATATTTGATAGTCTTGTTAAAACATTTTTAGTTTCTGGAGGAAGAACAGCTAAATCTGGATGAGGAGCAATTGGCGCTAATGTACCATCATAATCTAATAATAAAGCTAATTTATGAGTATCACCAATATAATTTGCTAAATATTCATCGAAATCGTCCATTGTAACGGCGGGCATAATTGTTGCTCCAACATCATCATCATCTTTTGTCAATAACGAGCCCATAGCTTTTAAGAAAGCTCGCATCCAATGATTTACATCGTGTACCTTTTCTCGACGACGAAGGTGATTCATACGTAAAGTACGCTCATCTTCTGGCATTGTAAGTGCGCGATGAATAACTTCCGCTGCCTCTTCCAATTCATATGGATTACATAACAAAGCTTCATGCATCATTTCACCAGCGCCCGCAAAAGGTGATACAATCAGCACTCCCGGAGGTGTGTTTATTTGACATGCTACGAATTCTTTAGCAACTAGATTCATTCCGTCTCGCAATGGTGTTACTAAACACACTGCAGCATCTCGATAAAATGCAGCCAATTCATTTTGATTAACACATCCATAAATGTACCGAATTGGCGACCAATTAGGGGTCGTAAATCGTCCATTAATTCGTCCAACTAATTGATCCATTTCTTCCTTTAATTCTTGATATTCTTTAACATCGGTTCTTGACGGTACCGATATTTGTAATAGCGTCACATTTTCAATATGCTCAGGATGTTTTTCAAGTAATACTTCAAACGCTTTTAATCGATTGACTAAACCTTTTGTATAGTCTAATCGATCAACACCCAAAACAATTTTTTGATCAGATAACATAACTTTTGGTGCTGTTTCAGCTAAATGTACAAATCGATCAAAAGGTATACCAATTGGTAATGGTCGAACAATTATTGTTCGACCATCATTTTCTACAAGTAAATTTTTTCGATCAACTCGACATCCTAAATTTCTTTGGCAGCAATCGATAAAATTTAAACAATAATCTAGTATATGGAATCCCACTAAATCACATCCCAAAATACCTTGTAATATTTCATCAGACCATGGAAATAATCGGAAAATATCCCATGGTGGGAATGGTATATGTAAGAAGAATCCCAACTTACATTGAATATTTGAATCGACGCAATCTTGTCTGACCCAATTTGCGCACAACATTAAATGGTAATCGTGAATCCAAACAATTGGCACATTATTTTCTTTTGTTGTTGATTTCGCTTTTTTTAACGCATATAAAGTTTTCACTGCAAATTCCTTATTAACAGTTACATAAGATTTCCAATGTTCTTTTGAAAACTGCGCACGATCTGGCATAGAATGAAATAGTGGCCAAAACATAGCATTACAGCAACCATTGTAGTAACTATCGAATAATTGCGGATTTGTATGTACAGCCACAACACGATCCGAACGTAAGCCAGCTGTTGGTGTTTTATCATTTGGATCAGATTCAGGTATTTGTTCGTCTGGGTTTGATAAATGTATACCAGGCCATCCAACCCACAAACCATTTCCATTAATAACAACAGGTGCAACGGCTGTTACTAATCCTCCAGCACTTGCTTTTCGAATTAACTTACCATCTGCATTACGACTGAGTACAAATGGTAAACGATTTGATACAACAATCATTGCACCGGTTGACACCGGTTCATCCGACATTTTTATAGTTTTTTTTTAGTTATTGTATTCTAATAACAAAAGTTCAACAATACTTGTGTTTTAATTGTTGTCGGTTTAATTATAAAATGCAAACGCACCGCACTCACTTGTGATAGAAAAACAATTTAATCAAAATTTTTTGCTTTTAATAATGGTTTGAATTTTGACCCGTCTAGTCTTATCATTTAAGTAAAAAAAAGGTCATGCGACCCACAATATATTTATCTTTGACCATAGACCTGAGTCGATATTTACACAACAATCCATGTTTCATTTGAAATAAAATGAATACATTTCTTCGATACCAAATTAAATAATGATTGTATGTTCTAGTACCTTCTCAATACCGGTAAGCAAAATAGATATACGTATTACGAACAACGTACAGTTTAACTTGGCGACTTGCCTCTTTTTTTTTATTGAAAAACGTGCATATGACATTTAAAAACACTGCGCTTGCGATATATTGAAATAAAACAGGAGCGCATACAATATATAATATTATTTTACAATATTTTTATAATTATACAGGTATCATTCATAAAACTCGTGGTCCATTGATGTTTACATTATTTTTGTGATCCAAAATTACGTAAATGAAAAATAATCACGTTAAAAATAAAAATAATAATTTTTCAAATCACGTTATATGTAAATGATATGGTTGACAATAAAATTTATTTGCGATATTTAAACTAGAACTTTGGTGAAAATGGAAAAATAGAATGAATAAATTTAACGATTATGAAACTCATATTTTTTGTACTTTTTTGTTTTGGTTATAAATAGTTACACTTGACATTTTTTTATAAATTGTCAAAAAAAGGAATTATTTAGTTTAGGAGTTCATATCATTATACCGATTTCTGTAGACATATGGCAATGCCCACAGAAGAAAAGTTAGGTTACACACTTACAATCGTTTTTTAGTTTTTTAATTATCCGATTTACCATTTTTTTCTATTATTAAAAGTAATTAAGGAAGTACGAGCGCCAGGCGGTGTGGGGATAGGTATCGACTCTAGCGCGGTAAGGGGAACGCAGTAACCATATGATTTTTTTCAATATATAGATATACATTTAACATTGGCTAGTAGCGGCATTTATTTTGCTTTTAATTAATACACTTTAATTAGTCGGGTAAGTGTAAATGTTTTTGAATTAAATTTATCACTAATATATTTACTTTCATCCATAAGTTTTTTAAAAATATTCACCGACAGTTTTACGAGAAAAATACAGAAATGTATCAATGTTTGAAGGTTACCCCATAAGACCAATGTTAAATTGCTCAACTTTAAAGTTAATTATTTATTTAAATGATCGGGCAATCTCCTTCAAATTTTTGGAATTTGTTTAGACATATTTAAACTTTGTATTAAAAAAAAAATCAAGCCTTTTATCAAAAGTTGCCTTGGTGCTCGTACTTCCTTAAAGTATTTTAATTTTCGAGAAAATTAAATTGTTGGTGGTAGGTAACCATTAAATTTTATGAATGTTATTTTCTGTTTAGGCGTCTAAATGGAATCCTATTTATGGTACTTATTCAAAAGATTATATTATTAAAAAACAAATGATTAGGAATATTCTAGCCTGTCGGTAGTTTCCATATAATATATTACGTATTGTAGTACGAAATAATTTCTCGGGAAAAAGGATTCTCAGAAAATTACATACCTCCTTCCCCATCTTGATTGTGACATTTATGATTCATCAAGAAGATTACAGCATTATATATGATTTCTATAATTATAGCACAGATGGTACATATCTACCCATAGACTTATAGTCTTGACCTTAATAATGACATAAGTGTCAAATTTATGTAAATTACCCCTAATTGGGTATGTGGTTTTGATAGATACCTATACAGGCTCTATTAATAAAGACAATCTATACTGTACTATACACATTCGATATACTCTCCTTTTTTATTTAAGATTATGCATACCAAATTTTATAACA
The DNA here is from genome assembly GCA_020423425.1 of Chrysopa pallens. Lineage (NCBI taxonomy): Eukaryota > Metazoa > Arthropoda > Insecta > Neuroptera > Chrysopidae > Chrysopa > Chrysopa pallens. The sequence goes on along the minus strand of CM035592.1, from coordinate 106,001,448 downwards.
TTTGGATAATTTTTTTGTGAGTTATTTATACGCGAAAATGGAAAAAATACAATGTATATTACATTACATATTGTCTTTATTAACAGAGTCTGTAAAGTTCAATCAAAATCATTTGTCCACTTAAACTCACTAATAATTTTTTAAAATGATCTTTTAGATTACACATGCTAGTAGTAATTATAATTAACTTCCCCTCTATGGTATACTTTAAATAAAAATGGATAGACTAAAGATATTATACATAATACGATCCATAGTTGGCTATTTAACATTTGTAGTGTAGTTCGAAGCACGTATGACTAGCAATTGGAAAGTCCTAGATTTGATTCCCAGCAAATATTTAATGTTTTCAATTCTATATATTTGTAACATGAACGTAATAAGTCTCTGTTTTTAATTATTTACTTCAATTATAATTTAAGCATAATATTAATTTTATTTTACTGAAAATGGTTTACTAAATATTATATATTATAACTATTATTCTGTCCTATGTTCTAGCTGCCGTCTGATAAAAATGATTAAAAAATCGAGTGTACCTATCAAGTGAATAACAACGATGAATATAATTTTTAATTAATTAATTAGTACACTTAATTCTTCATCAGGTACTAGACAATTTTGAATCGAGTTCGTATTAACCTATTTTTTGTACTTACTACTAGTCAACTATACGTTTTAAAATAACGGAACTTATGATGTAACAAGCTCTCGGAATATGATTTATCATATCGATTACAAAATTATATTTAAAAAAATTATCATGAAATTTATTTTTTCTGTTTTTGATTTTTCTACGCAATGCAAAAACAATAAATTATGTTTAGTGTGAAAAATATTTTTTATTATAATTATTATTATTATTATTTTTTTTTTTTTTTAATTATCAGAATTTATTTGTATTTTAATATCAATTCATCTAATTTATTGTTAAAAATATGTCATCTGAATTGATAAAAAAAAAAAAAATGAAACGAAAAAGGAGCGTAGACCATAAATTTCCAAAAGATTATTTGCTACGGTAACCATTAAAATAATATTCATAACTATTAAAAATATAAACTACGTGCTTTTTAAGATTGCTCAGATTTTATAACGTATATCTAACTTTGGGCTTATTTAAATGTGTATACTTACACCATACACTTTTAAATAAAAAGAACATACTCATGTGAGAGTAAATTTAATAACACATCATTATTAATTATCGGCTAAAATATAACTACGTGGCTGAAAACTCAAGTATCTGCAATAAAGTGGAATTCAAATCGAAAAGACGCATCTTTAATGAAGACAATATGTATAACGTACTATACAATCTATAATGTAATATATATAGATGGCATTTCATTCAATTTTTTTGGCGCAAAATATCTCAAAAATTAAAAAATTATTATATAATTATATAATATCTATCTATATATATATAAATCAATGCCACTTTTCGTTGCAATTTTATAACTCAAGAACGGACACACGTATCCAAATCAAATGTTTAGGCTTTGTTTGGACTATTTAGTAGATGGTTTATGTGAAGTTTGCACAAAATCGGTCTAGCGGTTCTTCATTTATCACATTTTTTGTAAGAAATGAATTCAATAAATGGCGGATCATTTTGTTAATGCGGATTTACTTGTCAATTTGTTGATTACCTTGGAAATGTACATCGAAGCTTTGATAATAATTGAAGATATGTGTCAAACGATTGCAAATAAAGCATAAGTATAATAGGGCATGGACGCAGCAAACCGTGAGATGCATGATTTGTTTGACCGTGAATTGCAACGTGAGCAGGAATTCAATTCTAATGATTTGCGTTTATTTGTATAATCGAATATAACCAAATTGAATATTCAGCAAAACCATGTATATGACATATTCCAATAATGCAGGTGGATTATATTTCTTGGATGCACTTGGTGGTACAGGCAAAAAGTTCGTTATATCACTGATTGTAGCGACTATTCGATCGGAACAGAAAATTTCATTGGCCCTTGCATCTTCGGGAATTGCTGCTACATTATTAGAAAGTGGTCGGACCGTACACTCCGTAATATTTCGAGAAATTCTGCTATGGCAAAGATCTGCGATTAACGTCAATTATTTTATGGGATGAGTGTACAATGGCGAATAAAAAATCACTAGAAGCATTTAATCGAACAATGCAAGATTTACGTGGTAATCAACAGCTTTTTGGTGGTGCTTTGATATTACTGTCAGAGGATTTCCGTCAAACATTGCCTGTCATTCCTCGATCAACTCCTGCTGGTGAAATTAATGCCTGTTTGAAGTCATCAGTTATTTGGAGATAGGTACAAAAATTGACACTGAACAATAATATGCGTATTCACCTACAAAATGATCCAGCTGCCCATGAGTTTTCAAAACAATTGTTAGAAATTGGTGATGGCAAAATACAAATCGACAGTACCAACAGATTAATCGCTGTACCGAACAATTTTTGTACAATTGTGCAATCGATAGATGAATTGATTGAATGTGTTTTTCCGAATATTCTTCAGAATTACAGAAATCATGATTGGTTGAGAGAACGCACCATTTTAGCACCGAAGAACAATCAATGCCATTAATTTTCAAATTCAAGCGAAACTGACAGATGTAGTCACGACATAGAAATTGACAATTGACAGTGTTATGAATCTAAATGAGGCAATGGATTATCCAATTGAATTTTTTAATTCATTGGAACCGGCTGGTATATCACCGCATTGCTTGAATCTGATAGTTGGTTCATTGATTATATTATTGCGAAATATTAATCCACCAAAACTGTGTAATGGCACCAGATTAGCAGTGAAACAGTTATTGCCAAATTTGATTGAAGCTACGATCTTAACTGCTAAATCAAAAGGAGAAGTTTGATACCGCGTATCCCTATAATTCCAACTGATATGCCATTTGAGTTCAAACGATTACATTATCCTGTGCGTTTATCATTTTCGATGTCCATCAACAAGGCCCAAGGGCAAACACTTCACGTTTGTGGTGTGAATTTGGAGGAGTCATGTTTTTCACATGGCCACCTTTATATTATGCTGTACCAGAGTCGGTAGTAATATATGTCTAGTAATGTATATATAATATATATATAATAAAGACAATTTCTGCTGCATGTAAATTTTATTCCTTTCAAATTTCATCTTAAATATATCACAATCTTAAATATATATATTATATATATTAAAGAAATTTGAAAGGAATATAATTAACATGCAGAAGATATTGTCTTTATTATATATATATATATATATATATATATATATATATATATATATATATATATATATATATATATATATATATATATATATATATATATATATATATATATATATATATACATGTTTTAGTCCTTACATTTTTAAACGAGCACATTAATATCGCTGTGACGGTGCTACTACAACTAAATTGGGGAACTAGCACTACTAGCAGTTATATACTTCGTATGGAGGTAGGAGGCGTAGTATACTTGGTAAGGAAAAGATATTTTAAGGAGTAAAATCTCGTATGGGGGACGAATTGAAAAAGTGTTCAGCTGTAAGCAGTAAAAAACAGTTGAAAAATCCGTCATGTGACGCTAGCATAGGCCTAAGGGTATGGTACTATGGTATGATAATGGCAGCTGGTATGACAAATTGAAGTGTATCGAGTTGGGAAATTTGTTATTTTTTGTGACTAGAGTAGTTAGTATACAGATTTTCAACTACTTCCGTTGTTAGAAATAATTAAGTAAATAATATATGCAAACAACGAAAGTAAAAATACAATTTTAGACCAAAATAAAAACTAGTTTCTACGTTAATGGATTAAGATATTTATGTAAAAAAATATTAATTTATATTGAACAAATACATTTAGCGTCTATGTTCTAAGTTAACTAGATAGTAAACAATATTTTAATTAAATAAATTTAAAAAAAAACTTAAATATTTTGAACATAATAAGAGTTATTTTATAAGAAATTTGTCGAAAAATAATTTTAGGTAATAATTATAACGATAAATTTATTTAATTAATCATTCTATTTTGCCAAACTGGTTCAGGAGTGAAATTGCGTAATAATTTTAATTGTTGTTAAAAGTATACTTGTGTAATGCGATCACTTAAAAAAAAAACCTAGTAAGCGTTCCAATACTCGCAGATGATGTGTAATATTTGACATCCCACATTGTTAATAACCTATATTAAAATTTTATCCTTAAAAAATGAGTCAAGAGTTATTTGAAATGAGTTCTCGTAACGAAGAAGAATTATTTTCAATGAAAATTTTATTTTATTTTTTTAATATCAATAAAGTCTAATTTAAAAAATATAGCAATATCATAAATGAATTTTTACACTTAAATTGTGTCTAAACTATGATTACATGGGATAATGCTATAAACAAAAGTTGTTTTTGTGTTTAATATAAATAGTTGCAATCAAATATTATTATATTTTCCACTTGAGTCTAAAATTTAATCTGCTTACTCACCTGAAATTTATATATTTAATTACATTACCAATATAATAGAGGTATATCTATTAAAAAACGATCGAAAAGTTTGTTGATCCATTTTTTATCAATAATTTTCCATATAATAAAAATTTACAATTTATTTCGAATGTTCTTTGTTGTTTATTTCGTTGAAATTATACATGCTACAATGATAGTGAAGTACTAAGTAAAATAATGGCATAAGTTTTTTAGTATCTAAAAAGTGTCTCAGCCGTCAACTGAACTCAGTGGTTTGATTAACTTACTTAGATTACTCAGGTCTGAGTTTGGCCGAACACACCCAATAGAATATTAAAAATATGGATCCAGGCTAGTGATTGGCTTAAATTGAGGTGTGTATTATACGCGTGTTTTATACAAATTATATAATTTGTATAAATTCAATTCGTTGTTTATATGATGGAAAAGTACTACCAAAGAAGAGATTAGCTGAGTTGTATCATTCATGCTAATCTAGAATTATTGCTGACCGCAGTTTTCAATACAATTCCACTAACTGTAGGTTAGTGGAATGGTGCAACAAAGCCATAGTCTTTTTTATTGTACTATGTTAAGTTAACACCTTGAAACCATTCAAACTACCAAGGAGGATGTACAAAAGGTACATGAGTCTTTTCTCACACCTTTGCAAAAATTGGAAACTACAAATATGTTCATTCTTTCTCAGCTAGACTTTATACTGCGAGGGGGCAATGTCGTCAAGAAATCGATGAGCCTACCACATCCTGGAGTTTTATATATTTTTCGTCTTACGAGGTTGCCCAATGTTGTTGGTCGATCCTGCAGATGTAAGTATTGTGATACACGTTTTTAGACTAGTCACTTGCAAGGACACCATTGTCAGGGAAACTGCGTGGACCTGCTTGAAGGGCATAGTGAAGTGTCGTATCGGTGGCGATCCAACTGCGGAAATGCTCGCCAAATATTTGCCTGGCTCACTTGACGGTCAACTAGTACTTGAGAGTAGAGAAATATCTAGTTTGTGGTCACAAGCTACAAATGCGTGTCGTCGCCTGAACAGTAAAATTGGTTTAACTGTCTACTAGTAAATCGAGATTGATGATTAATTGGCTTGGAAAAACACCAATCGTTCCACAGACTGCGCGATCCATGATAGTACGAATGCTAACTTCACCACTTCGGGCAAGTTATCTTACTACACTACTAGGAAAACCCAATCAAGGAAGGGCGTGCTCATGTACGTCACTTAAGAAAGCGAGCAACCACTTTCTGTTGAATGGTAGGTACTCTCAATTTTGTGACTACCGATTTATCCAAAGTGCCTGGCTCGGCGTTGTTCCACTTATAGCACACGCTGATTTGGTAACGTTGATAAACAGTTTCGCCTTTGTGGCTATGTCAATGAGACATATCACATGTACTAAATCACTGATCGTCAAACCGAATTATCTACATTGAACATCTAACCGGACAGAGGCAGTCCCCTTCACCAATCACAAGGATAATGGATGGCCCGACCATCTCTGATCCATGCTTTCACGCCATCTGTGATGAGTCTGATAATTATTTCACAATACACCCCTCCCTGAAGTTTCGAATTTGTATTCAGATCAACATATAATGTTATCAAAATTATAGTACTGCGATATATCAAAAGAAATCTTAAAAAATAACAATAAATTGTGCCTTTAAGTTATTTTTAAGCTTTAACTTATGGCACACATAAATATTTTACCTATTACTAATTGAAAGTAGGATTGTCAAATTTTATTTTTGAAAATAAAATGATTATTTAAAGCGGCAAACGTTTTAGTCTGTCATCTAGTGTTAGCGTCTTGGGTAGCAAGATCGTTAACTAACATGTTATAATGTTCTAGCATAAATGATTACACATATTGAAAGCGAAATTCTTATTCATCAAAGATAAAATAAAAATGGCTCTATAAATGCTAAAATACAGACTAATTTGTCGTCAAGATAACAACTAACAGAGTTAATTGTTTAGGTACTTGACATATGAATGAATATCATTGTTTCAACTCTTTTTAATTAACATTCATTAAATTCGATAAACATCCAGTCTATACAGTTATAAATACATGTATAATAATAATAATACACATTGTAATTACCCATCTGTATATTAGCTCATTTTGAGAAACTGTGGGGAATTCAACCATTTTACGAAAAAAATATTTCAAACAAGAGTAGTTTGTGAAAAAAAAAAAAATTTTTCATATTTAATTAATCATATTTAATTTAATTATTTTTTTTAGATTCAATAGACCAATTTTATTCATTTACGAACTTTATCTTACTTTTTAGGTCTAGAATACACCACCATTTTAGCTCGCTATCTCTTTTCGTTTCAATTGACTTGGTGACGTGCGGACAAATAGAAATGGACTAGTGTGATACCATGAACAGATACATATACCAAAATTTTGTTTGTGCGGTTAATATTTACTAACGTTACAAACTTTAGGCTGAAATTACAAGCGATTATCCATAGGTGTTATTGACATAGACTGTGCTTCTAACAAGCTGTTGACTTACATTACATGTAATATGCATTGTATATCTTTAAATTTTCCAAAATAACTCAAAAATACTTATCCAAATGTTTTAAAATTTGGTATGCAAAATATTGACATGAAAACGAAGGGTTTACCGAAGAGTTTTTCTCGAAAAAAATTTCTGTAAAAAAATAAAAATTCAATTTTATATTTAAAAATGTTTTTTCTAGAATAACACTACGACAAGGCCTCTGTTTTCATGTTAATCTTGTGTTTACCAAATTCCAATTCCAATTAAACATTTGGATAAGTATTTTTTAAGTTGTTTAGGCATGAAAATTGAAAGATTTTTACATAATGGAGCTTCAGTATTGTTTCAATCCCCTTTATTCGCTAATGTATAATGTTTGTCGAGTATAAAAATTAGTAGCCATTTTTTTCAGTGTATGTGAACCTTTATATTTGGTCATATCCATAAAAATCATCCATTCTGAAATTGAAGTTTTTAGAATTTAAATTTTTAGGATAAACTTGAAAGTCTTATTATAAATATGGCAACCCTTATTGTAAGATAACAATTATACAATTTCTTGAGTGCAGTTTGTTAAAGGAGTTGTTTTTTTTTTAAATATTGATAAGTTGCTTTAAAAATAACGATAAAAATACGTTGTATTCTAAATACAAAACATTAAAATAAAAAAAGATTAATTTTGGCCTTAAACTTCGTCTTTATGAAAACAATTACTTTCAGTATATAAATATAAAAAGATATCGTACAATAACCTGTAATGTATTGAAGCTACAGTCAAAATAATTTATTTTATTCTATACCGCATGTGTAATTTTTATTTAAATAAAATATATGTTTCAAAAATATCGCTTTGATTTTTTATTAAAATAGGCATATTGAGCATATAATAAATACATTTACTGTACCTGTTGCTTGCGTTCTTTTATCATTAGCAGTACATTATGATGTTGTCTATGTAATAATGGTGAAAATATCTAAAAAAATATATATTCTAGATATTTCATACTAGAAATTCAGCTTTTCATCATTTATGTTAAAGGCGATTAACCAACCCAAACATGAGAGGTTTGCGATCAGAAATGAAGTTTTTTATAAGTATAATATATGCAGAATCTTTGGAAAATAATATATTTAAGCTTCTACTTTTCTAATCTTTATTCAACAAATATAATATCAACTGGTGAAGAGTGAGTATCATCTAATTACAGGAGGTAAATTTAAGACGGCAGCTGGGGTAAATGTGCGACGATTTTGGAGGTAAATATAAAACCCGCATACGGTTTAAAATAGTTAAGATATCTGGAATTTATATACCAGAAACGAAACCGTATACTGAAGATAATCTTCAAAAAGCGCTTTTTTAAATTAAGTTTATGTTTGAGAGGTGCGTCAAATCGATAAATCTAAGTCAAGTATACCCAACATAATAAAAACGTTTCTAACCGTGGTCGAAATTTTATCTCGGGAACAATAAAAGGATTTAATCGAAATAATTACAGTGATGGCCAAATGAGAATTCTCGATTCTCTGCTCTTTCGAATTTCGAAGGCAGGAATTTTGTCGATAGTCCAAACCCTCCTATTTCTATGAAAAAATTGTCAGGATTTTTCAGTAACTAGTCTTCGCTATTAAGTTAGATGAATGTATTTATTACAAATGATTTTTAAAATAAGTTCTTAAGTTATTATTGATAAAAATTAAAAGTTTTAATTCACGATATAAAATTATGATACCAAATTTGGTAAAATATGTGAATTTATAAAACGCTTGAAATGATTAAACATAAATTTTACACAATTATATTTATTTGATAAAATTCTAGGTAATTGTATGTATGATTTAAATAGGTAATTACGTACACGTTAATAATTTTACCTACAAAATAAAACTAGCTATCAAATATAATTTGATGATACTCTTTACCATTTTTCAATCCATTTATGGTCATACAAACTTCATCTACGTCAAGGTTTTTTGCACTTGTTAATTAGTACAGGCACTAATGGCAGCTAAGTGTGTAAACATAATGAGTTAAACTTATTTTTTTAATCATCAAACAAGTGAAGATAGCAACATACAAAATAAATACACCGCATATTTTTATACCTCGTTATTAATACTTTTAAAATATATAAAATACGTGCATGCGATTTTGAAGATTTTATTTACTGTCTACATATATTACAATTTTGTGAACAAAGGGCAGCTGTTTCTCCTTAGAGACTCGGGATATAGTTATATAGTTATAACTTTTCCAAACTACTGAAACATAAGGTAACGAAATATAAATTTGAGAAAAACAATGTATAAAAAAGACATGTACATTAGTTTTTTATTTGTTTAGAAACTATACCTTTTTTTTAAATCTATAAACAACTGGTTATTTACATCATTCTTATGAATGAAATAATTATTTAGCCGAATTCAAAAATGGAAGAAGTAGTTAATTCGTCTGATTTTGAAGTGAAACTTCTTTAGTATCGATGTGATCTCAAACTAGATGAAACGAAAATACTACAATCTATATAGGATATAACGGGCGACATTATGATTGGTTTACCAATTTTAAATTCTCCCAAACCGGAGATATAACTAATAATTCCGTAGATAATATTTTATTACAATTGAATCAGAAAAGGTTATTGCTGATATTTATCAGTCACACAGTATTAAATAATACCTATACAGGTCATAAAATTAATATTGAACACAAACTGGAGGTGTTACATATTTGCGACAAAATATGTTTTTTTTTTCTTTTTTTTTTAAATCCAAGAATTTAAGATTTTTTTAAGTAGAAGTCTGTCATTTATAGAGCGCTTTGGAAATTAATTTTTTATTTGAAAGCATATAGTTTCAGATTGGTTCCATAAACATTTGAAGACCAAATTCCAGTCCTAAAGGGGAAGAGGGTATAATTTTTAGTGATTGGATATCCTCCAAAAGACAAACTTTTAGTAGTGAGACAATACTAAAAAGTAAAAATAAAAATTTTTCGATAAAAACAGAAGCAATGTAAAAAAAAATGAACTGAAAAGTAATTTTCAATTAAATATTCCTTAAATAATTATCTTGTAATCAATTATCTTTCTACTCCAATCTATGCTTAGCTAAAAATTGATTTGTTGGCGCTGACTTTGAATGGTATTTGACCACAATGGAATTATTAACAGCAGTATTTAGAAATTATTTTTTACTTTCATTTTTGGATCATTTTTTTAGTCAGTTATATTTTTTATGAAAAGTTTTGATAGGTACTATGTAATGACCCAATATATTTTGCTAAGGTGAAATTAATTCCATTTCAAGAAATATTAATCCTGAATTTAAAATTCAGAATATTACATTTTTACCAGAGACTTTGATGAGTGTTAAAATATCACTACTTCAAGAGTTTTTACTTCTTTATGAAACCAATACACTGAAATACAGTGCAAGTAATGATCTTAATATCCTTTAACAAAAGTGGAAGATAATAGAAGATGCCGGAGACAACAGGAGAAAACGTCATTGTTTTTCAACCTGATTACGTTTCTAAACTGTCTAAAAGAAAAAACTACTCACCGAATTTTACATATTCATGAACGATTGCTTTCATTAAATATGAAATTATTTCACTTCTTATTGTTAGAAAAAAATTCTAAAAGATATAAGTTTAGGAAAACCCAAAATAATATAGTCAGACAAAAATAAAATGACGTTATCCGAAATACAATTACCTCTTTTATCTGAACTACACTTTAGAATATCGATTTTTTCGACTATTCGATGTTTGACTTTATCGAAATAATTAAACTCGAGTTATAAAGATTCTATGTCATTGACCCTTTATTTACATTTCATTTATTTGAAGTTAATTATAGTTTGCTTAAAAATAAAATTAAACATGTGAAGATAAAAACTAACAAAGTTACTTGTTTAGAGACTTGACAGATTATGATTGAGTAGAAATGTTTAAACTATTTTTAAACATTAGCATTCTAGTGCAGTCATTTAGTATTTTTACCTGGAAAGTTTTCCGGGAGTTTTGAAATTTGGCAATTTTATAGATTTTGGGATGCTCTTGCCAAATTTCAACTTTGCCACCTCGTATGGCTGTCGCTCGCGCCGCCATATTGAAAAAATGGCGCCGAAAAGCAGTTATTGATAATAACTCCTTTCTGGCGCATTTTACAGGAAAAACACATTTATACAAAATAAAAGTAGAGAAAATTTCCTACAATTTATGTCTTAACCTTTTCTTTCCTAAAATCAATAGTTTCGGCGTAGGAGCGCCGTAAAGTGTAATTCAATACACGTTTCGGCAGAAATACTCGTTTCCACACCACCATGAGGTAGAGAAATCGGCGCATTTTTTTTATCGTGGTATCCCCAATACGCTTCCGTTCTTCTAATTTGTTGTCACTTCTTTCATTGTACCAGGCATCCGTTAATAACTTAAACCCTGTACTGCGAAAACAAACCACAGGCGACTTATTGGCAGTGACAGCAATTAAAATATCATCACCATATTTTTTAAGCAGTTGTGCTTTCACTGTTTTTATGTGTGGACGGTAATCACCTTCAATTTTTGTCATAAGTTCGTCCAGAGAAAACTGACATTCTTCGGAATTTTCTTCGAGATATGAATAAATGTATTGCATCGCGGTATCAATCTCGCTTGCATACGGACCTCTTTTTTTTCTTTCTTTGGTCGAGGCGTTTGATACAATTTCTTCATACACGAATTGTGATATTGTGCATCGGCTGCGACTAAGTCAATTTTGTTTGTTTAAAAACAAACAAAAATTTGTTTGTTTTGGGTCCAGAATACACTACCAAAATTTCAGCCCGTTATCTTTTTCCGTTTTTAAGTTATCTGGATGACAGACAGGCGGACGGTCGGACAAATGGGAATGGATGGGCGAATTAGGTAATTCTATACACACCTATACCAAAATTATATATATATATATATATATATTTATAACTGTATAGATATTAGAGTGTTTTATGAATGCTAATGATTAAAGTAGTTCAAACATTGATGCTCAATCTTATATCGAATATCTAAAAAATTAACTCTGTTATTAGTTACCTTAACTTGTTTTATTTGTTTAATGTGATTAGAATAGATACAGATTATAGCCACTGTACAATTACTATATTTCTACAGTTCATTTTGTAAACATAAAATAATAATAAGAATCAGTATTTAATAGTATAAGATGTATTGGCTTAATTTTATAAAATAAGTCTAAAGTTCATTTCTGTTTATTTACCCTGTTATTGAAATGAATGAAATTAATATTGACGCTTGAAAAGTGTTATAAGAAAATAAGTTTATAAACTCTTGCAGAACGTCATTACTGCCATAATGAAGAAATGTTGTATCTATTGAAACGTTGTTACAACAATTAGGAGAAGTATATCTAGAGAAAGAGGTTTTTCCCTTTTTGCAATCCACAAATACAAATATGTCTAGAAACTTTTTAGGTTGAGCATTTAACTGAGTAATACTATAGGTGAAATCTCTTATGTATTTGACAACGTAAAATTATGAATGTAAAATTACATACGATTGTTGTCGCATCATGATGGAATTCTTACGATTTCAGTATTTGATTATGCATATCTTACACAGTGCGATTTCGTACATGTAATTTTCTTATGGAAATTAATCTCTATCCGTATACGACACAACAGTTGCAACAATATATATGTGATAAAAGTATAGCATGTATTCAAAGATATAAATATTGCAGGATATTATAAGCATTTACTTAAAACTCGCTACTCTTCGTTCCTTTTCTTTAAAGCATATGTATGTATTTAAAAAAATTTATGATCTGCTTTATAAGATGCACCTATTAAGCCTGTTCTATATGGTTCAGGACATGAATCTAACCTTTTTTTGTTTATATATAAACAAGCATTGACATGTTTTTATTTTTAAATATTAAGAATAACATTATTTAATTCTCTATCTTTGTCATAAACATTGATTTATATGACTGTATAAACAAGAATAAAAAAAAGTTGCCCATATGATTTTAAAAACGAAGGATTTTAACAACGATTTTTTTATCACATGTATGATTTCAAATCACGAAAATCACGTCGTGTGCGACTGTACATTGGTTTCCATAAGCAAATCATATGTATGATATCGCCGATTTCACGCAAATCGCGTCGTGTGCGATGTGCCTAAAAGTAAAAATATTGCTTGGTGGTCTGTACAAAAACTTGAAACGGACCGCATATTGCATTCGGGACATTCGTTGCCTATCCCTGCTATAGTGTGTGCTACAGGATTGTAAAACTGTATTGATATGTATACAGCCACATCACTATTAAAAATTTGCCTCTTTTTCATAGTGCTTACTCGGGTAAAAATTTCCTATTTAACAATTTTTGTATACGTTGCGAATTTCTCTGTGAACTTGATTTGAATATTGAAATTTTTATGGCTAACCGATATAACATTAAAATGAAAATTAAATTGATTTGAATAATTCTAGTTCACAAGATTATATTGATTTAGAGAATATGTATTCTCTAAATGTATGTTAAGTAAATTAATAATGAATGGGCGATTATCACGAAGTAATTGAATTTGTAAAAAATATTGAATTTACGTGAGACCTACTGTAAACAAAACTTGTAACAAAATATAAAATAAAAAAATGAAAAAAAAATGCAAAATACAAATATCAAATAATTTTAAAAATAGAACAAATCTATTTTTGTTTTAACAAATATTACTTATATCCAAACAGTTAATACAAATTAAAACGTGTATAAGACGCAATAACGAGAAAAATAAATAGTTCAAATTTAATTTTATTAAACAAAATAACATTTTTGTTGATTAAAATTCCCGCTATATTGTTATCGCCATGTTTCTAAACATAATTTGACCATAAATGGGCATTTCCTAAATACTGTATTCTTATTGGTTAAAAATTTAACTTATCGAAATTTATATATTATGTATAAATAACATAAATAAAAGACAATTTAAGTATATTTATATGATAAAAAATAAATTAAATAACACTATATACAATATATCATTACTGAAAATGATCATTTTAATATTTTAATATAAATATAAAATACATCCGCTTACGAAAGTAGTACCATTTGAAACGTGATTAAAATAGAAACAAAATTATTTATATGTTGATTATTGTATAAAAAGAATTAAATTGTCGAATTAAAGAATATTTAGTAGAAGCCAAAGTCGTGTATAAAATTATATTTATAGATTTATAAAATTAACTTCAATTCTCAAATTAGGAGTCGATGTATTAATACGAAAGCAAAATTGACGCATGTGTAGTTACATATTTGTAGAAGCAACCCCACAGATTGCAAATCAAAGAATTGTGTTCCGCGAGGTGTATGTGCTAAGTGCCGTTCGCCGTCAAGTTATTTTTTTACAATTTAAGTATTTATTCAATAATTTTTCATAGTATTTAAAAATGGTAAGTCTGAAAAATTTTGTTTCTAAAAATACAATTAAATGGAGCCTTTTTTTTGTAAAATATCATCTACTCCCATTTTTAGACACAGATAAGTAAGCCGGTGATGACGCCATTTTGCTTAGTGAAAATAGTGTGAATTTTTAAAATTAAATTAATATTATAAATGAATAATTGTTTTATATATTGATTGTATGTGGAAATTTATATCTGTGAAGTATATAACCGTTAAATTTTGTTGAACCAGTCAAGTTCGGTCTAATGACTCTTGTTGGTTATGATATTTGTGAGTCATAACGTCATAACCAAATAGCCTCGCCCATAGTATAACTTTTTTTGCCTGTGTTTTGTGACAGTTTAGAAATTATTTTATTTTTATCATTCATTTCTTAAATTATGGTTAGTAATTTTAACGGTTTTTCATTTTATCAAGTATACATTCCATGTTGTAATTTGACAGTAACTTTTTCTTTACACGAGGTTTTAATATTAAATATTCACACAAATTTTATTTTATTTTTTCCAGGCGTCAGGAGTAACCGTATCTGACGCATGCAAAACGACATACGAGGAAATTAAAAAAGATAAAAAACATCGATATGTAGTATTTTTTATCCGTGATGAAAAACAAATTGATGTTGAAGCCATTGGTGAACGATCTGCTGAATATGACCAGTTTTTGAAAGACTTACAGGTAGTATTATATTATTGTTAATAAATATAAATCATTTTATCATTGACTGAAGTAAGGCAAAGATGTATTATGTTTCAAATATTAATTTAAAATTTTTTTTTGAATATTTTATTGATTTTTTCATTAAAATTTTACACAGCACCATATAACTCGTTTTACCGCATTTATAACATTTGTGTCCAGTAACACGTCTTTATTATAGTCAGAAAAAATATAACTCGAAAATAGGCTTCTTTTACTAAAATTTTTAAATATTTTAAAAATCTTATCGTTACGGTTATCCTAATAGAAAAGTTATCGAAAATAGGCTTCTTTTACTAAAATTTTTAAATATTTTAAAAATCTTATCGTTACGGTTATCCTAATAGAACCACAATTTTAGTGCATCCTTAAAAATTAATACACTTAAATATTAATGATAGATTTTTGAAAGAAGATGGATCTTAAAATTCGTTTCCACATCAATCTTTATTTTAAAAATCAACTGAAAGAATACCGCAATTACTTATGATTCTATTCTTAAATGATAACATTCAGTTGAAATTTTTCAATCTAGAATTTGAACGGAGTTTTCAGTGATATACTTAATCACTTTTATTTATAATCACCTATTTTCATATTTTTTACAATTTCATACAAAGAACTCGCCTATGAAGATATGAGTTTCAAATCACATGTATTAAATATGGAGGCTAACTGCAGTCAAATAATAGAAGAAAGATGTTTACTCAATAGCACTGTCACGATTTAAACAAATTTAATGGCATACAATTTTTCAAAATTCCTTAAAATATTTAAAATGGCGTGCTAAAAAATTCGAAAATCCAAAATTATTTTTTGCCAGAGTTAGACAGTGTATTAATAAAAATGATAAAGGTTTGCAAATGATAATTAATAAAATGAAATGTTTGCATGCTAGGTTGGTGGTGCCGGTGAATGCCGTTATGGTTTATATGATTTTGAATATATGCATCAATGTCAAGGTACTTCAGAATCCAGTAAGAAGCAAAAATTATTCTTAATGTCATGGTGTCCAGATACTGCCAAAGTTAAGAAGAAGATGTTATACTCTAGGTATGTTGGTTCTCTGTTCTGCTTTTATTAATTCACTTGATTGGCATGCTTCAATAATTATATAATTAAAAATTTTAATTTAATTTTATGTTAATTATATTTTATGCATTTACATTTGTATATATTATATCTTTCACTCTAGCTTTTTATATAATCACAAATTAAATTTAAAGGCTGATTAAGATAGGATATTAATGAAATATTGAAATTACAATGTCTCAACACCATGTACCTACTTTGAAATTCAATTTATATAATAATTTAGAGACTGTTGGAATGTCATAAATGACAGATTCTTTTATAAAAAAAAAAAAACATTAAAGAAACAGTGCCCAATAAAATTACTCATAATGTACTTATCAGTAGAATCAAGTAACTATCATGTTCGTGTATTGTTTTGGATGTTGAATGAACGCATGCGATAATCGATCAGTCGAAAATGAAACTATATTTAAAAAATTACTTAAACGAATAAAAGTATCGATATTGAAAGAAAACTACTCTATGAAAAAAAAGTATCATATTTTTTATTATATAGCTAACAACAACAATATTTTATTAACACGAGATATTAACTAAAATAGAATTCCCAAAGCGATGACTGAAACGATAATATTCGTGAGATTTAATGAAAGATTAATTTTTAAATGAAACTCTTTTCAACGAAGCAATTATGAACATCGAACTTTTGTTGCTCCAGTCCTTCCATTAAAAAGAATTTCATTCCATTCAGATAAATTGAAAAAATTTTTGTTTTAAGATGGAAAATCGTTAGTGACAAAGAAAAAAAATATGGTTTTTATGTTTGTTAATAGTGTGCATAATACAATTTAAAAAAAAAAAAACTGAATAACCGTCAATTTTAAGTGTGGGTTTAATTAAAAACTTTTATTTAAATGTAATTTTGAAACCTTAAATTTCTGAAATATTTCTTGGTCAACAGGGTAAGTACTGGCAAAAATATCGTTATTCTCTGGACTTTCAAATATAGGTATGGAAAAAAGTCCCACTCACTAAAATAAATGGGCCAAGATTCTGATTTATACGGCACCGTTTGGGTTTCCTGCAAACAATAATTCTTTTGCCGATAATTTTTATTCATGTTTTCCTTGAAAACTAATCATTGAGTTTGAGATTTTTTCGTAAATTGGATCGTTAATATTAACGATCAAAACATATATATATATATATATATATATATATATATATATATATATATATATATATATATTGGATCGTTAATATTAACGATATATATATATATATATATATATATATATATATATATATATATATATATATATATATATATATATATATATATATATATCGTTAATATTAACGATCAATATATATATATATATATTATGGGTGCATATAATGTACCGGGTGCACACTAAATACCGGGATTTCGATAAGAAAGGATTTTCTAAAATTATACCCCTAAGGATAGAATTGCATTCGCATGTAATCGATGTAATATCATTTAATAAAATGGGAAAAATAACACAGCAACCAATGAACCGGGCGGGTCTGCTTTAAAATATAAATTAATATCATTATTTGTTCTGATTTGCCTCAGCTTTTCATTATTTAGAAATAGAGTGTTGAGAATATGTTGTTACACTTTGAAAATGTTGATGTTGATTAGAAAATATATGACAAAACGACGTTTGCCGGGCCAGCTAGTTTATAAAACGCATTGGCAGGTAATGTCACTAATTAAGCATTTTAGTTTCCTATTGGTTCTAGATGCTGAAATAATTAAAACATTTAATTCGTTTTATTTTTAAGTATTAATCTAAAATTATTTGAATAAAGTTTTAACAATTAATGTAGTTAGTAATAGCATCCGTGAATCAAAATCACGTTGCAAAATCCAATCCAGACAACAAGTTAATATAGTATAGTTAAGCATTTTAATTAATTCGAAATGCTAGACATAACAATTCGTTTGAATATTTTGTTTGTTTATGATATAATCACACCTTTTGAGATAGTTGAATTACATTTCTGTACATAATGCAATTTTATATCGAAATTAATAATGACAATAATTATTTGCAATCGTGACTAATAAAATAAATTAATTACGTATTATCAATGACAATGTCAATATCAAAGTTTATTGAATTTGTTTTTTTTATTTAAATTCTAAATTTAGTATCCCTTTTTACCTATTAAAAAAAAGAAAGAAGAATATTTGTGATATTTTGAAATATTTATTGCATTTTCAACTCAGTCGATCTTCCATATTCAATTGTAGATAGCGTTTTGAAAACAAATCTTTTTCAATAAATTTACTATTTTCCAACAATTTATATTATAATTTTTTGCTTTTGAAGGTAGAGTACTCAATTCCATAACAAAGCTGAAAAATTATATTAAAATTAATTCAAAAACAAAAAAGCTAACAAAGATTATTTTCTTTTCAATCCCTTTCTTCAAAACGATATTTTACATGTAGTTTATATGGAGTTACAAACAGTTGAAGGTATTTCCTCTTTGTTTAGTTTTTATTTTAAATGACCATATTTATTTTTTAATAATAATTTGATAATAGCAGATCCCCTATTGTGAATATTTCTTATAATATATACCACAAAGTAAAGCTCGCTCTATATTATATTGAAATGTTTAATAATATAGTGCATAAAATGAAAAAAAAAAAAAAGATATCTATAATAGACAATCTCTAATGCTTTATAATATAATAAAAATTGCATTTTTTCAATGTTCGCGGAAAAAAACGAAAATAATTATACGTGTTACGAAATTTGACTTTTTAAAAACGGTGTGTAGAAGAGTTGAAATATTAATTTTTACTTTTCATATTTTTATTCGTCTTGTGTTTTTATTAGTTATTTGTTTGCGAAAATATATTTTACATTAGAAATTCTCCTTGTTGTAGATGCCTCTCTTTTGGTTTCTATTCTTATAATCTATAAAAGTAATTAGCGAAGTTAGTTTAAATTTTTACTACTGGTGCGCTGATGTCTTAGAATGAATGAATCTCCGTCAAGCTAGCTGAGCAAAGTATTCAAAATTGAATTTAAATATACTCAAAATTACAGGTGCTTTTTACGTGATGCATAATTAAATTAGAATTCAAATTTTTAATTAAGAAGATTTGTATGATGCACTGCTGCCGTTATATATATCACGCTAGCATAGCAATGTGAAAAAGTAACTTATAATGTGAGTACCAGAATTAGATGGTATTATGGCGTGCATCAATTA
Source organism: Chrysopa pallens (assembly GCA_020423425.1). Lineage (NCBI taxonomy): Eukaryota > Metazoa > Arthropoda > Insecta > Neuroptera > Chrysopidae > Chrysopa > Chrysopa pallens. Next base: position 105,981,947 of record CM035592.1, on the reverse strand, counting down.
ATCAATTTAATCAAATTAAAAAAAAAAATAATAATCATTACACTGATTGACTAAAATGAATAACTACTGAACCAAGTGTCAAGGTGGCACGTTGTACGAATTTTTTGGTAAATTTGATGAAATTGATTTATTGAAGGCACGCCATAAAAACACCTTGTTTTAATACTTGCAAAATATTATAGTTTTTATTTCAGAATTTCTCTGTCAACGTGATATCACGGCATCGGTGAATATTAATGAAGTTTTTTTTAATTAAAAATTAGAGCTCTTAACTTTGAAAATATTTAAATTCAAGTTATACTTTTTTTGTTTGTTATTTCAAGACGTGTCAATGCTTGTTTAACGTTTTTTTTTATCAGTGATTTATTTTAGTTAATCAGTGACTTTTTTTTTTGATAATTTTGATTAAATTGTTTTATTGAATGTATACTATTAAAACACTTAATTCTGGTACTATTACATTATGTTATAAATGTTATTTTTTCACATTGATCTGACAGGGTGATATCACGGCAATAGTGCATCATAATGACTTTGAGCTTATTTAAATTAAATTTTGAATAATTTGCTCTGATAGCTTGACAGAGATAAATATACTTGGCTTCTATTATTATTTTATTAGTATACTTTAGTTCTTCTTTAAAAACCATCTTTTTAATAAATATTAAAAGCTTTTATATTGTATAAACATTACATATTAAATTTTTTGGGCACTTGATTGATAAAATAAAATAAAATGATTGATTAAAAATTATAACATCGTATTTTTGGCAAATGTTGTTTATAAAAAAAAATTTGGAAAACGGTTGACCCTATAGGCCATCCCCGCAACTTCCCGTTAATTCCATACCTAAGCACTTAAAATTTAACATATTACAATGTTATACTTTTAATAGACTTTTTTTATTTTTGAGCTTTCCAAGCTCAAAAGCTTATCAAAGCTGTTTGGAAATTTCGTTCACGATATCTCTCGAACCAATAATTATTAAATAGAAAAATTAATAATTATGCTATTTCATTAAAAACGATCCGTAAAGAAATGTCGGAGATATGTAAAAAAAAAACACTTGAAATTTTTCGTTCACAATATCTCGAACGAATCAACTAATTTTAACCAGATTATCAACAAGCGAAAATCGACATGATTTATCAATGTTAAGATATGGTTTTTGGAGTTGATCGATAGAACTGTTTAAAAGTTATACCACAAAAACCACGTTTAAAAAAATTTTATTCGAAACTTTTTAAGATTTATCAAAATCTACTAGTCGAAATGGCTCCAAATTGTATTCAAAATCTTTGTTTGACCAAGCCCTTTCGAATGGCACCAATTGAATTCGAATCGGTCAAGTTGTTTCTTTTCAAATAACAGAAATTTGTGTTAAAAAAGTAGAATTTATGATATGATTTTCTTCATCAAGTTTTAATTTATTAAAATTTTATCCAATAGAAACTTCTGTTTATCATCATAAGTCACAGATTTCTTTTTTTAGTTATTACTTTTATTCATTATTAACTAATGCTCCAAGAGCATAATTTAATGATAAAATATAAAAAATTTGAAGTATGTGTTATTATAGTCGAAGGCATAAAACAATTTATCGGTCCGAATTTTCATATTTATTTAAAATAAGAAAATACACGGTTTTGACTGTGTATTTATCAAATAACAAGTTAGATTAAGTGAAACGTCCATTTTAAACCCAAAAAATACACCATAAAAATCGTCAATTTTTTAATTTTAAATAAATTAAAAAATTTACGTTGGAGCGTTTTAATTAAAATTTTACTTTTGATTTTTATTAAAAAATTTAAAAATATTAATATTTATAAACAAAAGTTTATTTTATTAAAACTAGTAAGCATTTGGATAGAAAGCGGAGTGGAAAAGTGACTATCCGTAAATTTACAGAGGCCGTAGATTTCTTCAGAATTAATTTCAACGTTGTTAATGATAATTTTAATTAAAAATTTTTATAATAATTTGTGTATTAAAAATATACTGTATTGTTTCAGCTCCTTTGATGCCCTAAAAAAATCGCTTGTTGGTGTGCAAAAGTATATCCAAGCAACGGATTTATCCGAAGCAAGTCAAGAAGCAGTTGAGGAGAAATTACGTGCAACAGATCGCCAATAAAATAATATTAATAATGATATGATAAAGAGGGAGACGCATGTGTTAAGAAAAAAAAAACCACAGCAAAATGTGCACCTCTTTGTCTCTCATAATGGCTGGAGTGGATGTTTGTTTAGGGACGTGCGCTCACCACTCATACAACAGAATGGGGTGTTGCAACAATTTTATTTAAACACCTGTACAAATTGTTTGAGTTGAAATTGCAAACAAAACAAAAAAATTTTCTCTCGCTTCTTACCGCCCACTCTGACCTCCTCCCACTCTCTTTACTTTTATGTACTATTATTATGTATTATCTTATACTAATAAATTTGTAATTTATCAGTGAAAATTGCTCTGATTCTTAATTATTTATTATTATATTATTTTTTAATATAATTTTTTTATTAAAAAACTTTTTTTTAAATAAATAAAAATATACTGAACAAAAAACTAGCACAATAATTTTTAATTATATTATTAAATTATTTTTTGTTTTTGAAATGGTCAAATTTATTATTAAAAAATTCAAGCTGTTAAATTTTGTGAAATGTCTTTAATTGTAAAAAAAAAAAATAAAAAAAGCGTCCCAATTATAGCAAAACAAAAATAATAATTAAATAAACCAGAATGTATTCATTTTCAAAGTTAATATAAAATTTCATTTTCACACATCAGTTTCAAGTTTTATTTATTTTATAAATTGGAATAGTTGAAAAGATTTTACAGAAAAGGCGAAGTTGAGACAACAATCAACGTCTAATCATTCGATTATCCTTCACATTTGTTATTCTAAACCTCTACTATAGGTTTTTGGACCATTATTTTTCACTCTTGTGGAATGATGAAATTAGTACAGAGGTGTATATCTAAAGCACATCGCACACGACGCGATTTGTGTGAAATTGGTGATATCAAGGAGGTGATTTGCTTATGGAAAGCAATGTACAGTCGCACACGGTGTAATTTTCGTGATTTGAAATCATACAAGTGATAAAAAAATCGCAGTACAAATATTACGTTCTTAATATAACATCGCAATTTTTTTTTTATTCTTGTTTATACTGTCATATAAATCAATGTTTATGACAAAGATAGTTATTATTGTTAAATATTAGATATGTGTGTGTCAGTTATATAATATTATTGTTCTTTAAAAATAAAAACATGTCAGTGCTTGTTTATTTACAAACAAAAAAAAGGATAGATTCTTGTCCCGAAACCTATAGAACAGGCTTAATAGGTGCATCATAAATTTTTTTTAAATACATATATATGCTTAAAAGAAAAGGAATGGGGTGTAGCGAGTATTAAGTAAATGCTAATAGTATCCCGCAATATTTTTATCTTAGAATACATGCTATACTTTTATCACAGGTATGGTATTGTTGCAAACTGTTGTGCTGTATACGGATATACATTACTTTCCATAAGAAAATTGCATATACGAAATCGCACTGTGTGCGATTTGCATAATCAAATACTGAAATCGTAAGAATTCCATCATGAAGCGACAACAATCGTATGTAAGTTTACATTCGTAAGTAACGTTGCCTACACATGATTTATCGGTTCGTCCAAATTTTATGTGTGCCATGTGTTCTTTGAATCTTGTAACAATTTGTATTCTACTTCGTCCTATGTATTTCATGGAGCAATTTTGACATCCAATGCTATAAATTCTTGACTACTGTTCTTTGTTAATTTTGTCCTTAAAATGAAAATGGAGGACTAGCCCCAAGAGTTTTTTCCGGTAAAACATTTCTAATTATTAAATCAAATAGTTATCCTCTAAATAATTTTTAAAGCAAAAATTAAAATTTAATTTAATATTAAAAAAAGTTATTCCGCAAAAAACCTTTTCGACTTGTCCTCCGTTTTTATTTCAAGATTAAGCATAACATTTGGATACGTATTTTTTGAGTTGTCCGCGAAAAAATATTATAATTTTATGTTATTAAAAAAAATACGTTGCATAAATATGTGTAGTTTAAAATTTTTCTTGTAGATGATACATATTTTAATTTTAGACTTTGTAGATGATACATATTTTTTCGACTTTGATTATGACTTAATGTTAAACAATTTTTATTTTAAATTAATTTCAAGTCGAAAAAAACTTCAAATTGATTTCAGTTTATATTCGGATATTTTTACATCATAGTTATTAAACTATAATGTCAAGTTCATTTATATTGTTAAATAATGATTGACTGAATGAATGGACAGATAAAAAATCGGTCAATTTTTAAAAGTTATTAATCTTCCTTTTCATTTTATAGTCGATATTTTCATATATTATTTATTAAATAATACAAAAATGAGTGAAACAGAGGCTAACGTAGAAGTTACACTTTACGTTGGACGTAAAAAATACAAATTAAGGAGAAATAGAGAAACGAAAGGTATAACTCAACGGGTGTGTGAAGTTAGCACCACCTTGAAGAGTCCTGATAGTTCTGATATGGGTTCTAGGTTCCTTTAAAGTAAATAAAGAGTTCCAGAAATTTTCTAACCTGGTTCCGGTCATTAAAACCCCGAAAATTGTCTTTAAAATTGGTGGTGCTAACTTCACACTTTTTCACACATCGAGTTCCAATAGTTCTGAGCATATTTTTAGAATCCATATAAACCAATAAAACGTTCCTGAAATAGTTCAATTTTGACCCAGAAAAAAATTGAAAATCGTTAAATATATACACTGACGAATTGCAAAGTTGGTTGGAGATGGTAGAGTTTCTTATATGCTAAGGAATAATTATTGGCAGATAAGAAAAATTGTTCCTTTCATTAGAACTACGAAAAATACTTAAAAATGACCAGATGTATTAGAAAACGCCGAAAATCATTATATACACACAATATTAATACTCGAATTACAAAACACTTAGTTAGCACAGCCGTAATTTTGTTGGCCATTTTCAGCGTCTTAATGACCGGAACCATTTTCTTTATTTAATAAAAATTATTACTTAGCATTTTAGAAAAACAGAACTCCAGATCATTCAACCAGAACTTTGGAATGTATATTGTATATATAAGATTTTCGGAGTCAAAATTGCAGAACTATTTTTAAAAATTTCAGAAGTATTTATAAGGATTCAAAAAATATGCTCTGGACAATTGGAACTTGTCATGAAGGTACCATCCATTTGTTGTCCATTTTCGGGGTCTTAATGATCGGAGCTATTTTTTTAGCTATCAAAAATAATTCCTTCTTGGTGGAGCTTCTCACACCCTAACTCAACACTTCATTACTAAAAATACACAAGTTTTTTATTGTGATTTTCTCTCAAGCTTCAGAAAGGAAAAACATGAAAACCTATTTTTGGATAATATTTTAATATTGAAATAAATTAAAAGTAACTTTAATGAATAAAAAACGAGACAACCTGCTTTAAAAAATTATTTTTTCGTTATAATTATTTTTTATGACATTATTTATTATTACTAATAATAACAATATACGTTCAACCTGTGATTAAACTACTCATAAATATAGTATTAATGGGGTACCTTGTATGCCAGAAGACAATTATTTAAAATATAGACTTTGGAGACCATCAAACCAATAATATTCAAATTTGCCATCCAAAATTTCGCGGCAATTTTACCCTGGGACACCACATGTGTGCATTACATGATACATATCAGATGAATGCAGTTTTTTTTTAATTTGTTGCAACAATTCTTGTTTTGTTGCTGGCAAACTAGATGGATTATATCCTAAGCTTTTTTGTTTTAAAATTTCTTCATTTTCATTTTTTGATTTATACCCTTTTAATAACTCATACCGTGCTTTGTTGATATTTTTTGTTTTTAATGAATATATACTTTGCATACATACTTTTCAATAATTCAAACTACCTCATTCGATTGTGTTAATGCTGCTTTTATAATTATTTCGTAGGAGTTGAATAAAAGCCTCTTGAAAAATTTTTCTTTAAAATACTGAAAGGTTCCTTTTTTGTTTTACGAAAGAAAGCAGGATTGTAATTATTCTCTGTAAAAATATGGCATACGGCAAGTGATTAAGATGATTGATATCCAAGTTTGGCATAAATTTCATTTATGTTTAAGTACATTTTTTTTACTCGTGCTTAAATTAATTATAATTTGATGCTTTAATGCTCAAAATTTGCAAACATTATTATTGGTATCTCAGAATCTGTACAATATAAATTGGCAAATGTGGTATACAATTTTGGCATCAGCTTCTTCATGATAACAAGAGAGGTTATAGTCATTGACTCGTTTTATTTTATTTTCACTAGACACGTCATAAGTGTAACATTGATCATAATTTAGTTAAAATAGTCTTTCCTATGATCAATGTAATAAATTCGTTCCTTGTTCAATCTTCAATTACAAATTTTTCATTCAAGTTTTTGCTCCTCAATAATTTGCAGAAATCTGCAAGAAGATTATTGTCTTTATGTATTACGTCATATTGTGTGTCTTCTACACCTTTCAGATCATCTCCAAAATCTTTAATACTGAGTTTTTTGTACTTGTTAAATATAATATCTACTTCTTTTCTATGATATGTAAGTATTTTTAATATATGCATTGAGTTTTTACCATATCTGTTTGGAAAGTTCTTCAACGTATGTAATAAATAAAATCCATCAACTAAGTGAATGTCTACTCCTGGAGGATTTACTATTTCTGTAATTCATTAATAATCATAGATTTGGGGTCTTGTAAATTGTTCCATTAGAATGATAGAGTGGAAATGAAATAGAAGCTAGATGACCAAAAACATCTCTTTACACCTTAACGTCTTTCACATTTCCATTAATTTTTACTTTTTGCGTATTCTTGAATTCAAAATTATTTTATTTTTAGTAATGGCTTTATCAAACCTATCTGGTGTTACTCAATTCTTAGCAATGAAATTATTATGTGGTTTTTCGCCCTCGATTTCAACTCATGATAAAAATTTATATATTTCATTGTTCACCGAACTGACCTTTCGATATATTGTAAAGATAATCTTCTGACAGTTCTAATGCAAGTTTTAGTGTACTGATTTATTAATTGCATCAGTACTTTTAAGTTCTTGGTAGATTTCTTAATTGTTCATTTTAGATATAATACTTGTCCGTAGTAAATGAGTAATTTAACATTTTCGTCTTGCAGAGAACGAGTTTATAATTTTAATAATTCTTTAGAATAAAGTCTTAGAAGCAGCATCAACATTTATTATTTGTTCAAGTATTAAATCAACAGGGCAATCATCAAGCAATGCGGAGTTATTTCAATGTTTATCAACTTATCCCAATAAATATACCTTGCATAATTATGGTGATTCATTGAAAAATACCTAACCTAAAAGAAAATAAATTGATTTTTAATTTCAAATATTTATTGGAGCACAATTTGTAGGACAATGTGATTATTAAATTATATAAATATTAACTAAGTAAAAAAAAATCAGCTGATTAGTAGTTATTTATAATGACATGCTTATCGATATATATTGGAAGGAGGGGGCTCTTTGATCAAACCATACATTTTATAGAACAAATATATTTCGAATAATAAATAGTAATAAATTTTTGAGAATTATCAAATCAACATATTTCTATCCCTGCTTCCCATATTACCTACCACAATCGAGTTTTCATACAGGAAATTGTTGGGCGTCTCAACAAAATGAAGCTACTCACGGAAAATTAGTTTACTAGTAACCAAATGCAAAAATGGTCCATGAATCCTGGACTATTAGTTTATGTTGAACTAAAGCACCTTGTTGAGTAAAAAAAGCGTTTTCATGTGATATTTGTAATAAAAAATTTTGTAATAAATACTTTATTGCAAATATCACATGAAACCGGTTTTTTGTTGGCTATGAATTAGTTTATGCTCAGTAAAATCAATTTGGCTACTAAAAGATTTATCACAAACATCGCAAAAATGATTTTTTCCGCTGTTAATTAGTTTATGAACAACTAAAACAGTTTTGTTGAAGAAATTTTTATTATATGACACTTTATATACACTATGAATTTATGAATTCGTTTGTGTTCAATTCAAGTACTTTGTCGACTAAATGTTTTGTTACAATTATCAAATGAAAACAGTTTTTACCATAATGAATTATTTTATATTGAACTAAATGACTTTTCGATCATTAAATTTTTTTATGATATCAGTTGTGTTAACTAAACAAACAACTTCTCTGGATAAATTTTTTATTACAAATTTCACATAAAAATGTTATTAAAAATATCACATTTTTCTGTCTACTGTCTGATTCTAAAAAACTTTCATCGAATATCAGTCTCAATCACATTTTTTCTGAAAATGTTCAATTTTCATATCACTGTTCTTTAATCTTTTGTTATTTTAACATTTTCATAAAGTATTTCATCTTCGATTATTAAATCCCATTTATTATTTTCATAATTATGTATTTAAAATTTTCTTGATTTTCATCATTAATATCGCTGCTGTTTTGTATTTATTTCGTTTCATTACTATATTCTAATGTAGCATTTTTAATTTTAAATTATAATAATGTCTTCGAATAATTTAATAATATTTATTTAAATAATTTTATACTTAGTTGATTTGTAAGTTTAATAAATAATTATTCACAAAGATAGGCGAGGTCAAAATATAAATAGATAAAATCTAGAACAGAGATTATAATACTTTATTATCTTCTAGAATTATACTTATAAAACAAAAATGGGCGCCGTATGCATTCGTTAATACTTTCGGTGTATTCTAAAATAGAGTTATTGCAGGAACGGTAAAATTACGCTGATAAATGAGCTGCTAGTAGCAACCAACAGCTGGTGAAATCAACGTATACTTGGATAATAACAGTACCAACCGATGGATTTAAGCAGTAGTTAATCAATTTAAAACAGTTCAAATTTACTACCGCTGACTAAATGTGATGTTTAAGCTATTACTGACTGAGTGTAAACCTACTAATCAATTATCTACTTCTAGTAATAGCGTAAATATAATCATTGTCTGTTATGTTTTTGTTGATTGGTATAAATCAATTGTATTAATTCGACTATTTGATTAGCTAATCCACGAATTCGATTTCAATTTAAGGTCGTTAAAGAAGCATCAGATGTTAAGTGTAGGTTTACGATTTCATTTATTCTACAAACATATCAATTGTCGAATTCAAAGATTGTGCATAACTTGTTGCGATATATTGACTGAGGGTATTGCATTTTTTTTAATTGACGATTTTTGCCATATTCTGAAAACAATAACATATTTATATTATTGTAATTATGTAATAATTTATTTAATAATACCTTTGAAGTAAACATTTTCAATAAAGAAAAGAATATACAGTCATTCTTGTAATAACCTTAGAAATTCTAAGTTCATCTTTTTCTATTTATTATTTCTCCTCCTGAATACATTTAGATGAAATTCTAAGTTCATTAAAATTCCAATTTTTCTATTTATTAGTTCTCCTTTTTCTCGTGATACATTTTATCTGGATTTTTAAATTTTAAAGATTTACACAATGGTACACAAAAATAAAGTTTATTTTTTAAACGTTTTTTTGTTAGAAACAAGGTCATAAACCGTAGTTATAAAGTATAAACTAACCATACTTTTTGTCTGTGTTTCGAAAGCCTGATGGTTTTACTGGCTAGAGCTACTAAACTTGGTGGTGTTATATTAATTTATTTTATTTTTCTTTTGCCAAATCGTTTGTTTGTAAATGCTTGGTCAAATTTATTGTTTGTTCGATGTTCAATTTTTTATAAAAAATGACTTAAAATTTTTCTGAACACGGCAAACTGTAACGAATTTTTTGTTTTTTAATCAATATTAATGAGTAATTGTTCTATTGATAAAAACCGTTTTTTCGATGTTATTTAAATAATTTCGTAGGGTTATACCCATGATCTAGGGACACAACCTTTGAATACTGGCCGCACTTACTGAGCATGCGTGATTGCGTGAACTCATAGTTAATTGTGCGGTTTATTTAAATTCTTACACATAATAATATTTATTAATATTGTGAATGACAAAGGTTTATATTAACAGTCAATAGTTGTTACAAAACTAGACTTTTATTCTTGTAATTTTTTAACTCAGACAATTATAACCAATTAGCTTATTATTAAAATTATTATTATTGTTAAAATTATTACTTTTACACATTCTGGCTTGATTGTAATATTTAATAATTGAAATTTAATTTACCATCAACTATAGTAGACGTATAGAAAGTATATAATAAATATTTCATGAACTGAAATCTAGCATTCTTGTTATAACTTTCTAGAGTACCGCCGTATATCTTAGGCTTTACACTCGTCAATAACTATAACCTTTTTTATTTTATTACAAATAAATTATTATATTCTAATTAGGTATTACTGCTAGCTAGTGTTGTGCTATACTTGGTGAATCAGATACTTTATACATCTAATATACACAGAGCTTTCTTACGATGTTATCTGAAGTAGCCACTTGTAAGTCAACTAAAGAATTAATAAATTTAAAGTGTTTAAAGATTTATTGGTTCGCTTAGATTCGTTGTGCGTATTCGATGATAAGCGCCTCTTGTAGTGCGATTCTGTAACTTTTTTGCCGTTAAGTCTTATAGAATATTTTAGGTTTCACATCTTTATTTACAATGCATTAACAAAATATGAGGCCTCTTATTGAGGCAAGTCCTGTAGTTACCAATACTGCTAATAGAGGCCCTTTATGTTACACGGGACGTAAATACGCCTGCGCATGTTTTTTCATTATTTTTAAAAAGTCGGACATTTCTTACTTTCGAGAATCATTCGAATCATTCAATGAGTTTAGATGTACATTATATCACAAATTAAATTTTAATTTTACTTTATGTATTGTGAAAAATTGTGAGACAAGGCTTAAGGTATTTAGAATTAAACTTTTGGTATTTAAAGAACCAAATAATGTAAATTTGAAAAAAAAGTCAATTCAAGAGGTGGATTGATATATCCAAATTTACAATTGTTTAAGTTAATAATTTAAATTGATAATTAGGAAAGGTTTATTAATTTATAAATTTCATATATATTCATATTTTACCAATAGTTCATTTCCATATGAAGATCTTGGAATTGATATATTGACATTCGCCCTGGTCTATTACATCAGATTGAGAATGCGACAATTCACTTAACAAGAAAACAAAAACATGCGGAACAATTTTGTAATTAATAAAAGTAGTCAAAGTGGACACATCAATAATTATTATTATAATTTTATTTATATATTTGCAACTTTATAAGTCAAATTCTTCTAAATAAAAATAACCGTTTGAAAGAATATCAAATTCTCGAAAAATTGATGTTTCAGTAACCAATTTTACTTCACGAGCTCTAAATCACTGTCTTAATTAAGAACTTGTTGTTAAAATTGCATTACTATCCTGCAGTAATGAATTATGAATTTAACTATTAAAATTACTAATTTTAAAAATTAGTTATTGATTAAAATTATAAAATAATTCTTGCAACATCAAATAATAAAGCTAATTAACAATTTCTTTTTTGTCTAATGCAACTGTAAATAACTTTTTACTTTTTATGAATAATTTACCTTTTTAAAATAAAAACGTATAAATTATAATACAAATAAATAAAATTATAAAATATTTCGCTTATTTCAAATTTCCTGGTCCCGCTATCTACTTCCAGTGTAAAGATAAGCGCTGTCACTGTTAGTCAATTTACAGTACGTGGCAGTCTTGTTATTTATATGACTGTGGTCTTAAAAATTCATATGTCAAAATCATAGAGAGTTTTGTTAAAATTAACATTACTAGGTAAAGTTATTTTTTAAATATAATAAAATTCAGCGCATTTTTTAAATGTTTATGTATTTTTTTTATTTTTTTATTAATTGTTTTCTGTAATATGTTTTAATTTCAATTATTGTTGGAATAATAACAATGTTATAATTTATTCTAATTAATTTTAAAATAATTGAGTAATAAAAAATCAATAAATAAAAATTATGAAAATAGTACCAATACTTGATATAAATATATAATAAATTGATTGATACACGTTTAAAATATTTTTATATTTAAATTAAAGCCCAAAAAGGGAAAGTTTGTTCGTTGCTTTTTATTTAAAGAAATATTAATTTGCATTTATCCTAGTATGCGGTACATTTTCGAGGAAATTTCACGCAAAATCTTGAAATAAAAACGGAGGGCAAGCCTAAGAGTTTTTTTTCGGAAAAATATTTCTAAATTTTAATCAAATTTTTAAAAATTATTTTCGTGGAAAACTCTTAAACTTGCCCTCCGTTTTCATGTCAAGATTGTGCATACCGAATTTCAATGCATTTGGATAAGTATTTATTTTACACCCCGTTAATAACTAGACATAGAATATGTGAACAGCTAGTTCATTTTACTTGAAGACAAGATGCAGTGCCTTTAATATATATTTTTTTGATAACGAAATAGTATATGAAAATATTTACGGTAAAACAGAGATAATTTACAACTGTTATCTGTCAAATACATATTTTGACCCCGGACTGACGTAACGTAGTGACAGGCTTAGATCAATCTATAAAGTTAAGCAACAGCAGTCACAATCTGTATTTGGATGGGTTACCACCTAGCAGTACTGTGTACTGTTGTTGTATAAAAATAGTCCCCTTTGGTTAATGGCTATATAGCTGAAATTAAAAAAAAAATTACATATTTGATTATTGCAACGGAATTAAAAAAGCTTATAAATATGGTGTATTTTAAACTTAGCTTTGTTCATTTTTAAATTTAATTTTAAGATATTATTACCTTATTCTTTATTAAAATAAACTTTTTTGTAAGACAAAACCATCTATTATCTATTTCAACAAGCTAACACGCTAAAAAAATTTTCTGTAGTCTGGGGTATTTTTGAATTCAAGGGTTAGACTCTTTATTGTAGGTGTTAAAATAGCAAACTAGTTCATCAGAAGCTTTGTATTCACATAGCAGTGGATAAACAAATTACGAACTACATAAGTACTACTACATAAATTTCGATTTTTGCCCCAATTTCTTAGATCAAATTATTGTGTATTTTTATAAATACGTATTTCGACTACAAAGTAGTCATCATCAGTATGAATTATACGTACAACGAACCAATAAACTTTCAAGTATTTTAAATTCATTAAATAGTTTCTTCAACAGATGAAGAAAATTTTGTTCGCTAACTTTACAGAACCATTCTTTCCAATTTTAATACTTGAACAACGTAACATTCTTAATGATTATCTAAATATGACTTTTGAAAATATTGTAAATTTTTATTGAAAAATATATACCAGTTTCTTACGAAACGAAAAGTACGAAAATTTAGTACGAAATGAAAAACACCTTTTTGAATGAATAAATTTGTATCGTCTGCTTGACAGGTTCGAGTAAATAATATATACATTGAATTTTATTTAAATATGTTTTTATGAAATTTTGTATAAAAATAATAAACATACTTACCTACTAATAAAAAATTTTTAATAAATAACATATAATTTTAAACTTAATTGTTTCGTATTAATAGATTTATAATTAAATTACAAATTCGATAATGCATTTATTGTATATATATATATATATATATATATATATATATATATATATATATATATATATATATATATATATATATATATATATATATATATATATATATATATATTATTTTTTTTTTTATCAAGAGGGGGAAATGCATAAAATTGCACTGGCCGGATAGTCACCTTTCCAGGAGACTTTCGGCACGGTGCGGGGCTCGGAACAGAAGAAGTCTAGAACATACCCGCTAAAACCCTAAACTCTAAACCGCCGCCAGGCATTACTTCGCCCGGGTTGGACTGGCTGACTATTGCCTATTTCATTATTGCCGCTGTGGACGTCTCCTTAATCGATCTCCCTGGAGAATCTTCATCGTCTTGGCCGCTGCATCGGCCACCGCTTTCCAAGTTTCCTCACAGCGGACCATATATATATATATCTATATTTTGTCGCTTGGTCTTTTTTGTCCACGTTGAAATATGAATACAATACGAGTAAAACTTTAACATAATTTATTCTATGAATGTATTTAATCATTGATATATTTTATTTAATTTTACTTAGTTATCCGCAAAATATATACTTGGCTTTTCAATATACTTTTTTAAAATAATTATTTATATTAAATTTTAAATATTTTTTCCGTATGGTCTATGTTTACCAGATTTTTCTGAATTTTTTTTATATTTTTTACTAAGAATAAAATGAAATTTTAATAATAATCACATCATCCCCTTATAAAAAATGATAGATAACGATAGGATTTTTAATAATTTTCTATTGTTTTCTATCGTACTCTATCGGTAATTGTGTTAAAAATATGTTTGTCGGATAGGAAAATTATACTCAATCGTTTTCCCATCATATTTTTACGATGAAAATGCCTATCGTATTTAATCGCAATAAATCTGACATGGTAGGATTAAATTTTTTTTCCTATAGGAAACGATAGGTCAATTGGTTTCGTTGTAACGAAAATAAGAAAAAAAGATGAGAAAATGTTGATTAAATAATTGGAATATAAATAAATGTGTTATTAAAATTGATATTATCAATTAAGAATAATGGCGCTTGCGTGCTGTGGTGTTAAAACGGGCCCAAGTCAACGATTATACAAAGCGTTGACCCCCAGTTACCATCGCCGTTTCACAATCTCCTTATTCAAGAAGACCCAGCTGTTTTATTACAACCAAAATTTGAAAGGGTAATGAGCTACGTCAAAGGTTGAGGTAAATGATTAAATAACTGATCAATCTCTAACAAACTTTAATATGTAATAATCTTTTCATTCATAATAATGACAAACAATTATAAACGTAACTAAATAAATTAACAATGGCTAACTACCTAAATGATTAAACAAAGCTTAACATTGCCTAACTCTTATAAATAATGAATTGTAATTTAATTAACATGAACAATAAAATGTGAAATAATATCAGATATAAATATAATTTTAATCGTGGTTGTTTAACAACACACGTATGGAAGAAATAGAATACGATTGGCCAAATAAATAAATTAAAAGGTTAATTGGATTTGTAAACAAAAAATGTTGCCTACATACCCGGTTTCATATAATCAAATTGAAATATTTTTGATTGTATCTTACTTATAACCATAAATATTTTAAGTCCATCGTCAACCATTCCGATATTTTTTCCACGTGGTACCTTCCACGTTGGATTAATTTTTTTTAACCCATGTTTTTGATACACCACTTGATGATGCCTTCAGTATCAATGCCAATCCAAAAAGAGAATGCATTCTACCTGCTAACATCTTACCACTACTCATATTTTTTAATAATATATAAAAAAATAAAATGCTGACGCATATTTTTGCTTACGTCAAAAATATGAAGGTGGTATAAGACTATCGGAATGATTTACGTCTAGATTCAGATTGATATGTAGCGACTTTTTTGTGAATGATATTTGATATTAATTAAATTTTATTATTATTATTATTATTTTTTTTTAATTTTAAAATTTATGAAAGGAAAAAATCGCTACATCGTTTAACTTTTTTCGATCAATTTAGGCCCATTAATAGCCGCTATTTAATCGTTAATTAGTTGTTCGCTAAGTTGACAATCAACTTTGTGTAACTTCAATTTTCTCCGAAATGATAAGAGCGAAAATGTTTTTTTTTTCACAATTAATTTACGATAAATGAGTATATTTTCAAAAAAAATTGTTTTAAAAATAAAAAAGTTTCGCTAAGTTGACAGTCAACTAAACATCAATTTTTTCATTATGGTTATAGCCTATAATTTTTATTTTTCACAATTAATTAAAGATTAATTAACGGTTAATTATGAATCCATTTCGAATTTAAATGGGAAAAGTCGTTTCGCTAAGTTGACATGCACCAAATTTATTATTCGCAGTTAAATAAACAATATTTATAAAAAAATGTTCAACTTTTACTATTTTTAAAATAATATCTTTTCAATTCTCCCTCTTTTGTAATACTATTGCAGTTTTTACTTCTCTATAAAAAAATAATGTATATTTTATTCCCACCACAACTGTTTTATACTGCTCTGCCTGCATTGGTTTAAAACGAATGGATTGGTTTATGCTCAATTTGTTATAGTATCCATCTCTACTGTTTTATTTACCTTTCATTTTAACTAATTTATGTATCAATTAGTTAGAATTTAGTAAACATGTTTAATAAATTGTTATACCTATAATAACGTACTATTTTGTCGTAATTGTCAGTTCAGTCTTTGTCAGGAAATGCGAGCTTTTTTTAGGTTCACTTATTATCCACTATGAATATCCATTTTTAATCCTTCCTTACGGCCATCTCCACCATGAAAACAGGCAGATTACCATTCTTCCACCTTTAGAGATTCCTGGGAGTACAATCTATGAATATCTGATACGCTTGGGTATGCCTAGGTGGCTGTTTTATTTTACGTTTTTGAAAGACTGTTGGTCTCTCAAACACTAAACATTAAATGACCTTATTTCTTTATACCATGTACTTTTCAAAAAAATATAAAAAATATAAAGGAATATACTCTTTGCGCTATTGATATAATTGCCAGGTGTCTCTGAAGACGGGGATATGTTAATGTGCCAGCTTGCATGATGTGGGTGACCATAGAGATGGAAGATGTCAAGCTCGAATCATCAGATAATATAATTTTCATTATCCCGTAGATAATATATATCTACGGGAATAAATGGATTATTCCCGTAGAAAATGCTCGCACAAGAATACCTAAGTGGCGTTTTTTTCCAAATTTTTGACCCTGCCAGCCCCTTGCATCACGCTCAAATCGTCCGATTAGTGAAATTTACACTTTTCAGTCTCTTATATCTTGGTCGGACGCGCTCGAATAAATCTATCTATATCATTTTTTTACTATTCTGATCGGTACATGTGCGGCCCTATATAGAAGGCTAAGATTTGGTGAAGGTAGAGTTCTGCAGAATATCTCCCATATCTTAATCTTATGCGCTTGACTAAATCCAAAAATGCCCTCTTGGACTCCCGACCACATTTTAATTTGAAACAAAGATTTAAAAAAAATATCAACTTGATTTTCACGTGTTCAACATACTTTTCTGTGTAGAAATCAAAAGCTTTAATACGTGACACTTAGGGGAACCGATCTGCCAATAATAATATAAACAGGTATTAAATTGAGAATTAAAAGTTGTCAAAATTTATTAAAATACTAAAAATATGGTGTAGTGATAAAAATCTTTAAATTAAAATATCCAAAAGTCAGGTGTATCAATGACAGACGGTTGTTCCGGAAATAAGTTCGTAAAAATAGGAAATAAAGTAGAATAACAAAATGATGAATGATAACTGAAATTAAAATTGATGTAGTGTTGAAAATCTTATTGAGCTAAAGATGTGGAGAAAATATTTAACGAAAAAGTTTGGTCATGGACACATTGAAAATTTCAACTCGCTATTTTTTTCTCAGTTATCCTGATGTCGGGCGGATGGATGGAATAGCATTCGGAAATGAACTAAATAGGTGATTGAATGAACACCTTCACCAAAATATAGTCTGTACAGTTAATATTTGCTAGCATTATAAACTTTAAACTAAAACTAATATAATCGGATATAATAATATGTATAAAAATTTGTGAGCAGTAGAACTCCATTTATATTAAATTCATTTTTCTCACTTATTAAATGCATGTTATTACAAGATGCTTTTTAATAGAATTTGTTATCTTTTCAAGTATTTGAAAGCAGCAGATAGTTACATAAAGGGGCGGGTAGGAATAAAGATTTGACACGTCTAAAAGACACTCTCTAGGCATAACCTTAAACTAAATAAAAATTTAAATTTTGTAACTTAGTTTGCAAAGAGCTATGAGAGTACAGAGATGAGAAGGGGCCTGGAAGGGATCTGGGGGTGTCTACCCCAAAAGTTAACTGTTGAAATATTGAATTCGTTTTTACAAAAATCATTCTCTTTGCTTTTTAAGATACTATATTTTTAAAGCGTTTTAATATTTCAAAGTAAAAGTTTCCTTTTTAAGTAACATTTGGTGAACACATGTTTACCTTTGAAAAAGGTTTTATTTTATTATTTCGGAGAAAGAAACTGTTCGAGCATCCTGTCATAAAAACTAGGTACATTGATGTGTTGTATAGACCCCAATAAACACTAAATGTTACACGATGTAAAAAGGACAACTGTAGAAATATAGTAGTAAGTTCTCTCTGATCCTTGATGGTGTTAAGACATACTTATGAAAACTCTATTTGAATCAAAGAATATCTTCCAATGTATAAAGTATTCAATTATTTAAAATAATACATTATCACTTATCCATAATCCCAACATTAACTTAGTCTACAAACAAGTTTTCAATTCTGTAATTTAATTAGGAGAGTCAACTGTTCAAATGCGTATAGCTGTAAAAATGTTAAAATAATCCGTTTACTAACCAAGATTTTTAGCTAGTTTAGTCATTTACTAGCTAGGATTCTGCATTTAAAGTATGGGGATGATTTGCTAAATCCCGCTATGAGCTCGTATTCTGTTTAGATATACAAGTATTCTATATTAACACATGGACTGAAAAGTCCCAGGCCTAACAAAGAAAACACAGTTGTTTTGGTTCAAAATAAGCTTTATTCATCAAAATTGCTCTAAACTCTGTATTTCCAAACAATACAAACAAGGCAGGAAAATATACTACAATAACGTACTATGGACAGTCTTCAGAAAAAATTGGCTATGAACTCAGGAAACTTGATTTAAATGTAAATCAAACCAGCGCTAAAATTAGCAAATATTCTTGTTAACAACAAACAAAAGATAAACATTAACAAAAAATCTGGGGTTTATAAGCTAACATGTAAGGACTGTCCAAGTACATACATAGGACAAACGGGAAGGTCGTTTGAACTAAGAAAGGCGGAACATTGGAGGTCTTGGAGAAAAAAGAATACAGATTCTACATTTGCCAATCATTTAATTGAAAGCAATCACGAACCAAATAATAAACTGGAAGTGATCCATACGATGGAAAAAGGACAAAAACTGGACATTTGGGAGGCAGTGGAGATACACAAACACAAAAAAAGTCAAACGACGCTCTTAAACGATCAAACAGAGCTAATACACTCCAGTTTGTTTTCTCTATTGTAATTTTTTATTTTCCTTTTTCCATTTGAGTTCTTTTAATATTTTACAACGTCATTTTAACGATGCTAACTTTTAATTATTTTAATTATTTTACCAATTTAACTTTGTTTTTAATAATATTTTGTCTAAGTTTTAATCTTATATTAAAAAATTTTTAACGATGGGCCTTTCGGTACCAAATTTTATTATTATTATTGTTTTTGTTTTTTTATATAAAATAAGTTTTACCTGTACCTGTAATTGAATTTTATTTTTATTTATTGTTTTATAATTATCTAAATTCATAACAAATGATACATATTTGTTTTTGTAATTGTTGAAATTGATCTACAAGTTTATACCAAATATTTATACGTCATAGTAATTTATAGTATATAAGACCTTAAAAAAGGATTAATCTTCACAGTTTGAAAATGGTTGTACAAACCGAAACATGTCACGACGTAATTATTAATTTTTAATAAATAATAAAATAAATAGTGGAATAATGCAAAATATATATCCTTGAAGTTTTCTTCAGTCATTATTTATTCATCAACGTAATCTCCATCAAGATCAACGCAATCATTCCAGCGCCGCTCTAACATTTCAATACTTCAAAATAGGCCTCAGTTTCAGCGATAACCTCTTCATTCGTGCGAAATTTCTTAACGGCGAGTATTTTTTTCAGGTCTGCGAACAGCCAGTAGTCGCTGAGAGCCAAATCTGGGAGCAATTCCGGTTTATTACGTTGAAACATGGCCAAACACTGCTCAGAATCATCAACACATTCTCGTTTTTGGTCAACAGTGAGCGAACGTGGCACCCACTTTGATCAGAGCTTTAACATAGTCAAATACTCATGCAATATAAAGCCAACACGTTCTTTTGATATCTTTATGATGTCAGCTAACTCACACAACTTCACTTTTCGATCATTCAAAACGATTTTGTGGATTTTTTTTTAATGTTTTCTGGTGTTACCGCCTCATTTGGACGTCCACTGCGTTCTGCATCATCGGTGTCTCTACGACCACGTTTGAAGTCAGCAAACCAACGTTTTATTGTTGTTTCTGATGGAGCGGAGTCCCCATAACACTTTTCAAGCCATTGCTTCGCTTGAACGGTATTTTTTCCCATCAAGAAGCAGTGTAAAATTAAAACACGAAATTGTTTTTGATCCATTGTTTTGAAAATAACAAAAGTAGCGTCACTCTTAACACAATAACTCACAAACTAATGAATAGAATATCATGGAATTTTAACAGCTATCTTTTGAAGGTTAGTATTAACTGAAAAAATGGTGACTGCAATAAAACTAGCACCATCTATGTGTTAGGCCCGGGACTTTTCAGTCCATGTATTAGAACAGGATTTTCAGAATTGTTTGAAGTTTTGCAGATTTATTCAATTACACTTAAAATATATATAATATGTTAAAATCATAAAAATGTTAGAGAATTGAAACAGATGGTATCGAGGGATGAGGCATTGCGAACTACAGTTAAATATTGAGTGTGTTAATATTTAATTTAGGCGTAGCTATTCATGTGATTCAACAATTGCATAGAAGATTCGCAATAAATAAACAAGTGTTTACATTTAATTTATTTGTATTATAGTAATAAATGATTTGTTTACAAAAATTGTTTTAATTTCATTAAAAATGACAAATTGTAAAATAATATTATTTTAAACTGTGTAGTGTACGCTCAGTTTCCGTTTTGATGAAATCTATCGACATGATGATTAAAGCTAATAAAATGTTTGATAGAATCTGATGAGTTTCTAAAATATAAAATTTGCGATTATCACTTGCTCGTTGAATTACTTAAAAATAACGTAAATGAAAGGTTTTATTCTCATGTAACAACAACACATCATACATATCTTCTAGCAAGAGGGGTCGAGGGGGATTTTACGGGAAACGGGAAACGAAAAAAAAAAGGTTTTGGAATTGTTTCATATTAGGCCTTGGTGCAATCCTAGAAGGTATGAATCTGTACACACAATTATTTATTTTTTGCATGAGGTTTGGTTTCCAAATTATGGGACTCTATGACATAATGGATTAAAGGATTTTTCAAAAGATATTTTTTGAATTAAGGTAGTTTGGTAGCTGCAATACGAAATCAAATAAAACACTTATTTATTTTTTTTTTTACTAATAAATATACGAAGCATGCTATAATAATTAATGGAAATACACATAAGAATTTAATTGACATAATTAAGCACGGATTATAATTAAATAATTAAAATAATATAATAAATAAGATATTATTTGACTAGCACTCAACTGTCACTAGACCAACTTTAAATGATTTTTAAAACATAACCCTGAACTGTCAACTTTATTTTTTATATCGCGAATTCTTTTTTTTTTTTAAATTTTAATATAAATAAGTAAATTATTTCGTTAGAAAATAAATTGAATATTATAAAAAATATTTTTTATATTTATTAATTGAACATTAAAAACGCTTGTTACTATTTGAAATTGGCGCGCTTAATGGAGTTAAGTATTTTTTCCCCTAGTTAATATGGAGAAGAGAGTGTCTCCGCTAAATGACAGAGATAGAAGCCACATGCCAATATTGAAAAATTAATTACATCGAAAGTACGTGGTAAATTATTCTGAAATTTTTTCAGTGTATATTTGGGATATAGTTCTATCAATTTAAAATTTTTTTCTGCTGGGTCAACTTTACCAATTTTCTACAAAGCTTCCATTTCCGGTATTATCAAACTTTAATTAATTATATCTCTTAAACGGTGTGGTAAAATAATCTGTTTTTCTCTCCTATAATTGTCTTTAATTATAATCTTTCGAATAAACAGAAAAAAATATTGGGTTAACTTTAAGTCATTTGGCTAACCAAACTACCTTAAGTGCATTTAGAATGAAAGATTAAACGTGGTGGTTTACATTGAAAATTGATTATTGTTTGCAATTTTGATACCAGATTTTTTAAATTGAAAAACAAAGTTAGAAAAAAATTTTCCATAAAATTTTAAACATGGAATTTAATTAATTTCAGCGGTAAACGAATTAATTTATAAAGATAATAGAAAAATATACTTACTTCTTACTAATATTTATTTCTATATACTATATGAGTCATTTTTATTTCCATACATTATTTCGTTTATCACTTAAACCAAATATGATTCGGTAAAGTGGAAAATACCTATTAAGTACTTTTTTCAAATGATAATTTCCATTTATCTTATAATAATCACCCCCATACAATATCTCAAGTATATTAAATTTTCATTTTTGTTAACTTAATTATTAATTGTTGCTCATTTGCTAATGTGAAATACACATAGGGAAGGTTATAACATTCCAAATTATATTCTGTTAATATTTATGTTTTTCTAGTAATCAGAAAAGCTTTGTATAGAGTAAGAATATAAAAAAGCAGAAAGTGGAGCCTAAATTAAACGTGGAGATCCATAATTTCCATAAGAGAAAAAAATATGGCTTTGATTTGGCTGCAGAAGGTATATCATATTTTTAAAATGTCACTTGCAAATCTTTACGAGGTGTAACTCCTTATACTAGTTAGATATTCACTAAAGCATAAATCAAGAGTTAAATAACTGAAATTTTTCTCAAAAGGTTTAACGCGGTTGGCATAAATCCGTTTAAACGAATACACAATTGTGGAAGAACATTCCAGATTTTTTTTAATAAATGCATCCTATAATATTTAATATGATTAAGTTCAATATAATAATTCAGAAATTTATTTTTTTTTAATAATTATTTAACTAATTAGGTATTTATAAAATAACAATTATATATTATACTCCATGAATGTTTCATGTTATATGAAACTAAGTCAAATCACAAATTTCAAACTTCCTGTATATAAACAATTTTTTTATACTGAAGCAGTACTTATACTTTTTGATACTTATTGCGGCTAAAGATTATTAAATTTCCAATAATTTGAAGCATTTATATTAACTTAAAAATTTTTGTCTTTATAGACGATAAACAAAATGGTATTCCATAATGGCTGCATTTTCTCTAATAGTTACGGTAATATGCACTTTTAAAAAAAATAAAAATCTCGCAACTACTTCAGAATTTCGTTTATATCTTCGTTTTGGTGCATTATATCTACAAAAGTGTTTCATTCAATGTTGTAGAGAATTAATTTTCATATAATTTAAATTTAAAATTTTGTTTCTATGTCCGATAGCGAAGAGAGAAATTTTTATAAAAAAATTATAAATCGTAATTATAAATCGTATTTTCCAAGCAAATTTGTTAAACGTCTAACTTTGGAACGATGTTGATTAATCTCAATAAAATTTGCTTGTTAATTTAATTAGCTACAACAATAGAATGAAACACATTTGTAGATAAAATGTATCGAAACGAAGGTGTAAATGAAAATCTGAATTGTACATTTTATATTTAAACACATACTATAACCATCCTAGACAATAAATAAAAATTTATTATATTTATTAACTATCGACAGTATGTCCCCAAATTTATTGGACTATTCATTGGAACTCCAAATTTGAAACAAAACAGTATACAAAAAAACAAAAATGTACGTACATAGTTTGTCTGGAAGTGTACCTAAATCTAATAAAACAGTTTTCTCAGATTTTGCCTCATAAACGAAATTTTTGTTAATTACATAATAAATAATAGCTTGTCATGTATAAGATTACGTGTGACATATTTATAATATACTATATATACGTCTTGTTTTTTTTTTTTAATTTTTCTAAAGATTAGAGATAGTTTGAGAGTCAAGGACAATCGCTTGAGACTTAAAATTTTTGTAGAAAAAAATTTTTTTTTTGTGAAGTTGGTTACAAATTGATGTGCTCGGTAAAATGTTTGTAGAAAAGAATGCGGGTTGGTTTGTTGATGTTGAATAGATATTCGCGATTAAACTTATCTCATTATTGCGATTAAAATTGAGTGATTAACCCTTATCAATTAACCCTTATCAGTAATGAAATTTGATAGTGATTTTGAAGTCTTATTTACTTTTTTGAGACTCCATAAAATAAAGATAATACAAATATTTGAAAATTTATGTTTGTGATGGAGAGATGGATAAATTACACAAAATCTAGGTGTAAAGGAAGTCTATAGAGTGAAAATCAAAACATACGAAAATACTAAAAATTAGATATAGCGATAAAAAGTTTGAAATTAAATAAAGAAAGTACATATAGTATCTTTATCGATGGAAGACAGTTTCTCCGAAAATAAGTTAGTTACAGACTCATCACAAAGTCACGAAAGTTAACTAAAAATATAAAAACTATATATATAGTTCTAAAAATATTATCAAATTGTTAAATGGAAAAAAATTGTCTAAAACCATGAAAAATATAGGTAAACCATTTAGTTAGGCAGAAAGTCTTAGCAGATCAGCCTTTACTCTAGACAGATAAAAGTATAAGCACTAGGTGTAAAGCGATATTAAGCAATCGAATTCTTTGAATATGCTTTGTAACAGGGTATTGATCTGTTCCATAAAATATAAATAATAAGGATGAAGTGAGATTTAAATTTGAGAAATTAAAAAAGAAAAAACTAATTGTAGTGAAAATAACTACAATGTTCCAATGTAGCACTAACAAGTAAACTGTATCAGTGGTAGACAGTTTTTCCGGAAATAGACTAGTGGCAGGCTAATTGATTACAATGAACAAAAAATAAGAAACTTAGTGTAGTTTTACATTAAAAAAAAAAAAAAAACTAGAAAATAAAATTGTCATATCGTTTGAATAGGTACAAAATCCAGACGTACACGTCTGAAATTTACATGCATTTGTTTCCTTCATACACTTTCATTATACCTAGTTTTTTGCAGTATGTCTCGTGACTCTCATCATTTTGAAGATTTTCTTTAAATATAATGATATTAACTTCATTATTACAGAAATATAAATTCATGTTCAAAAACATATGTTGTTCAAAATTGGAACTATGTAACATAGCTAAACATGTTTTTATTAATTCGCTTGCTTGTCGGGGAGGAATTTTGCATTTGATTTTAAAGTAACTTCCCGATGAGCTGAATAATAATTGAAAGGAATTTGGCCCATAGTTCAGAAGAGGATACAGTGCATAAAAAATATGAAATAGAAGAATAGAAATATATGTACTTACTTCGCGTGCCCCCGTTTCGCTGCAGAGAGAGCAGAACTTAATGCTGTTCTCCATTGCCAGGGTACGCCTGAAAATCTCGTCGGCCTGATGGTCCGCTGTGAGGAAACATGGAAAGCGGTGGCCGATGCAGCAGCCAAGATGATGAAGATTCTCCAGGGAGATCGATTAAGGAGACGTCCACAGAGGCAATAATGAAATAGGCAATAGTCAGCCAGTCCTCATTACTTCGCCCGGGTAATGCCAGACGGCGGTTTCGCGCGGGGTGCAATGGAGTATCCTCAAGAGTTTAGGGTTTTAGCGGGTATGTTCTAGACTTCTTCTGGTCCGAGCCATGTCGAAAGAGACATTGTCCAAATATATATATATATATATATATATATATATATATATATATATATATATATATATATATATATATATATATATATATATATATATATATATATATATATATATATATATATATATATATATATATATATATATATATATATATATATATATATATATATATATATATATATATATATATATATATATATATATATATATATATATATATATATATATATATATATATATATATATATATATATATATATATATATATATATGTATATATATATTTGGACAATGTTTATAAATGGCAGATATGGTGAGAATCCTTGATTTTAATCTTGAACTACGTATATTATTGGTCTTTCATAAATAATATGTTACAAGATTACATTCAAAAACTTAAAAGATTTTGTCTCAAATTTATTATTATTGAAAATATAAGTGTGGAATGATCGTATAATGTGCGTAACAATTCATTTCAGTCTCAACATTTAATATTTTTGAAGTCATTAATTATTTATTCAAATATTAATCAAAATTTTATTTATTTGGAAATGACTTTTAAAAAAACTGACACTAAAATGTTTCGTGAATTGTTAGCAACAATTACCGGTAGGAATTTTGAAAATTTTGAAAATATAAAAATAATATATTTTTTACTAATATAAAAATTTTATACTAACATTATATTTAAGATATTAAAATTTATAATATAGTTAAATATTAATTAAAATGAACATAAAATTATTTAGTCATAATATTTTTGTAAACGTATTTTTGCATTATAAGATTGTATAGTTTTTTTTACGTCTATTTTTATATTCTGCGGAAATGTGGAAAATTGTTTCGATTTTAAAAATTCACGTTTGTGCGTTTTTCTAAGACCTTCAGGGATATTTTTCCACCCCAAACCTGTAACTGAAGTCTCTAGAGGATATTTGGGATCGCTGATCACAACTCCAAGGTTTAAAAGCAACTAAGGATATTTACAACCCTATTGAAACCACACGTAGAAATGCCAGGGCAAGTTCTTTAAATTCATAATTGCGCCACGTTAATTATCTCTCCGGGATTTTTGGGGTCACTAATCCTAGGTCAAAATGAAATCCTGAGAATGAGATTGTACCACCAATAAAACCACCTTTAGAAATGACAGAGATATAAAAAAATTTAATAATTCAAAATTTCAAGTTGAAATTTGTATCTTAGGGGTTTTAAGAGTCGTTGATTTACGAATCTGAAAAAAAATTTTAAAAATTCTAAATTTCACCTCGGAAACAGTTTTTTAATAGCTTACGCTGTTCACGAGTTCATGAAGCAACTTTTGATTGTTTCAATGGTAATAAAATCGTACCCATAAGTGACAGAGATAAAAAATTTTGAAAATTATTAATTTCACCTCAGAAATTGTTTTCCATTGGTTTCTGGTGTCGTTAATCACAAATCTGAATTTAAAAATCAACTTTTCAAGGAGTTGCAACCATCCTCAATTGTGTTATGATCTCTAGTTTGTTAATCAATGAGTCTGTAAACCCCGGAGATACAACTTTGGAGGTGTTATTTGGTATAAAAATTTTGTGTAATCTATGGATGATTTTATTGGAGTTGAAACAATCCTCAGTTGCGTTTTGATATCAGATTCGTGATCATTGACGCCAAAAACCTCGGATATTCGAGACGAAATTTTTATCCTTGTTACTATTTGAGCTGGGAAAACTACCCTAATTTTCTCAATTCTCATAGTGATGCAGAGGTTTGTGGTGATGAATATTCCAGGTCTAAAGAACACGTACAAACAATAATTTTTAAAATCGGAGTTGTTCCACCACTTTTCCATATTTCAACGTTTTTATTTACTTTCCTTGTGTTAATAATTTTGATTGTGACATTTTTATTTATTATTATAATTATTTCTGTAATCGAAATCTGTAGTAAGTTATGATTATACATAGTGTCTTTTTTCCCCTAACTGTAGTCTGTATGTCTTCAATAATATAGGATATTTTTTATCAGATTTTGTTTCTGTTTCATCGATTTTTGAGAAAGTTTTCTAAATGAATGAACCAAAACAAAATTTTAATTGTCAATAGTAGCAAGTATGCTTTTGTAGGTTTCATTATTTTGCTTGAATTTGGGATATGTTTAAATTTAAAGATAAGCCATAAGCTCGAAATCAGTAATTTTATTTCTTTGACAATTTTTACAAGTTTTAAAAATTTGTTTTAAAGTTTTTTTTCTCCTTACAGCATCACTGAGTGTAATGTCATGTGGTATGCACTATAGCTGGTCATCGCCGACCTTACCAAAATTGCTAGCTGAAGATTCTTACATACCAATAAATGCTTCGGCAGGTTCATGGTTAGTAGTGGCACCATCGATATTATCAATAATTTCTGCACCTCTATCCGCATATTTAGTTGACCGTTATGGCCGCAAAACATCAATAATGTTAACCATACCATTATACATGGCGTCATGGCTTTGTATTGGCTTCGGTCGGGTATATTTTATACTTTTTATGGGCCGCTGTATTGTTGGCATTGCAGATGGCATCACTTACACAGGTATATTGATTTATGTTGGTGAGATTGCTAGTAGTCGCATTCGAGGCTTTTTATCAAGTTTCATATCAGTGGTTCTAATATTTTCTGGATTAATTGTGAATAGCGTGGGGCCATTTCTTTCAATACAAACAATGTCGCTTATATGTGCAGTTGTGCCACTAGTTCAATTAATTTTATGCATTTTCCTACCGGAATCTCCATATTACTTTCTAATGAAAGATGACGTTAAAGCTGCTACAGAAAGTTTACAATATTTACGAGGTGGAAAATCTGAAAATGTAACACAAGAACTAGATGATATTAGTAATGCTGTGAAACGGCAAATGTCTGAACGTGGATCATATAAAGACTTATTCGTTCAGTCTGGCAATTTACGAGCACTGTTAATATGTGTTGGATTACGAACATCGCAACAACTGTCTGGAATATCTGCTGTAATATTTTATAATCAATATATATTTGCATCAAATAGTGAATTTATTGCAGCAACAACAGCAGCGATTATCTTTAATACGTTACAAATGATTACCGTTTGTTTTTCATCCTTAATCGTTGATAAATTAGGTAGAAAAATCTTGTTTACTCTGTCTTCCGCAGGTTGCACAATTACTTTAGGTATTACGGCAATATACTTTTATATAAAACAAGGTGGCGCTAATGTTTCCGAGTATTCTTGGATACCAATGGTCTCGCTATGTAGTTTTATTGTCACATACAATCTTGGTATGAGTTTGATACCGAATACAATGTTATCAGAATTATTTCCGTCAAATGTCAAAGCAAAAGCCTTAGCGTTTATGGATTTGTACCTTTCGCTACTATTTACAATTGTTACGAAAATCTTTCAACATTTAGATAGTAGCTATGGTATACATGTCCCATTTGCGTTATTTGCATGTTGTTGTCTTTTAGGAGTAGCATTTGGAATTATTTTTCTACCGGAAACCAAAAATAAAACTCTAGAAGAAATACAATTGATGCTTCGACATAAAACTATTAGTAGAAATTCAACGATAGATGTACAAACAAATCAAAATTCTGAAAATGTTTCTCCTAAGATCTAATAAGTGATGTTATTGGCACGCGAAAAATTTTGGACAAATTTAGAATGTTAGCACTCTGCTATGACAGAGAACTGACAGTTTGAAAAGTTGTGTGGAAATCAGAAATTTTGTACATTTGTATTTAAACCGGGTATTGCTCATCTTTCATATAATGGGGAATTAGTTTTTGGAAGTTGTAATTTCATATCTATATGTTATACGCGTTGTGATTATATTGATGATATTTATTTCAAATAATTTGTTGTGTATTGTATCAAATAATTTTGATGAATAATTAACAATTTATTTGACATAATCTACAGCAAAAAATTATTTGAAATAAAAATCATCAGTATGATTACAACACAAATAACGATTAACATTTTCCTCATTTCGAGGAAAGATTTGCCAGATTAGTCTATTTTAAAATCGGTATAATTTTTTCAATACTGATGAAATTTCTATTAATATACACATCTTTAAAATGATAATAAAAAAATACAAAATGACTTGCGATGTTTTTTAGAAATATATTGATAGAGAAGTTCTACTACAATGATTGGATTGATGTAAAACCTTTTAGGCTATGTTCAATGTTGTATATCTTAAATATTAAAATGTTTCCCAATTTATTTTTTGTGCTTCCTTCCCTATCCCCTCTACGTACAATCTAGGTGATGAAAATTGTAACTTTACAAATAACCATAGGAATCGCTAAAAGAAAAATTTTAAGCAAAAAATGTTTCACTTCAAAGTTTCTTTCAACTTCAAAGTTTCATCGAAAAGTTCATGTTTTGTTACCCGTTTTTAAAAATGTCGCTTTATCATAATTAAGTATATACGTTTTTTAAATTATTTTGAAAATAAATATTTTGAAAATCTTACAGTTTAACAAAAAAGCAAGAATGAAAATAATAAACCTTATAAAAAAATAAAGAGACATTTGTTTTTTAGTGTTGATTCGATTCTGTGAAAATTCAAATGGTATATTTATAATTGAATAACAAATAAACGATAAATAATTAGTAGAAAATTCATTAGGTTTTTGTTAAATTACGTGCCAAGATCTTTAAAATGAGTTCTTGCTGAAGTCGTTAGTTCAAAAGCTAACGATAATAAACAAATAATTTTAATATGAAAATCACATTTTTAACAAAAACATAAATCTTTCGACTTGTCCCTAACACCATCAAACGAATGGCGTTTCCTCAAATATTAAAGTATAACGTAACGCATTTACAGACATACTCAAATGTAAGTGACGAAAATTATGAAAGATATAAATGTGAAAGATATTATGATATAGTTCATTCAAAGTATGAATGTAAAAATCAATGAAATTTTAGTTTAGTTTGATAATTTTTTATTGACTTTATAAAATAAATACAGTTCGGCTTACAATCTATAGCACCTAGACTAAGCTTTATCTATATTACATCATCTTATATACTAGTTACATCGAAATTATAATTTTTCATTACATCGTTTGAATAAAATGGAAAATTAAAAAAAAAAACCATTTGAAAATACTTAACCTATGTGGATGGATAGCCCATCCCTATAACTAACTTAACAAATAAATATGTAGCTTAAAATAAAAGAAACTATATACAATTAAGATTACACCGGAATTAGGTGCAATCGACAAATCTTTTCCTAAAAAACAGCACACTTGGGTCAAATTCGCCCAGTTTGCTGATTACCGGGAAATGATTGTTACGGGAAGATTGGAAATAGGATTTTGAGGTAGAAAGGATAAATCGGACGGAAATCTTAAGGGTTTTTTCGAGATGACTCGAAGGCAACGACTTTGGAATTGCTGCATCTTCTTGATGAGCGAAGATGCAACGTTAGTCCAAATAGGGGCTGTGTACGTGATTACTGGGCGGATACATGACTTGTAGAGTCGATGCTTTAAACGTTCGTCCAGTTTACTCTTCGGATTGAGTAGTGGGTACAATCCTGCAAAGGATGCGTTTCCCTGGACCAGGCGCCTTTGGAGTTCTGTGTCCAGTTCCACTGCCTTTGGAGGATTACTCCCAGATAGACAACACGTTGAGTTTGCTGGATTTGCGTGTCAAACATCACCAATCCAAGTGCGTATGCTGAAAATTTATTCTTTCGAGTGGAAAGAATAGATTGGGTGTTTCGGTAGCTTGATCCCTCGGGATATCGTTGACATAATATAAAAAAGGGCGGGGTCCAAGCAATGAGCCTTGAGGTACACCAGCTTTG
This sequence comes from Chrysopa pallens, assembly GCA_020423425.1. Taxonomy (NCBI): domain Eukaryota; kingdom Metazoa; phylum Arthropoda; class Insecta; order Neuroptera; family Chrysopidae; genus Chrysopa; species Chrysopa pallens. The sequence goes on along the minus strand of CM035592.1, from coordinate 105,950,319 downwards.
ATACTGTATTGGTTCGATGTACTTTGTTGGATGTGGATTTGGGATTTTTGGTTGGACAAATAGGAATTTTAGAATGTATATTGGAATGTTGAATTTGGATAGTTTGTGGATTAGTCCATGGTGCCAGACCGTGTCGAAAGCTTTTTCGATGTCTATCAATGAAATAATTTGAGTGTTGGCTTTTATACCTTTTCTAAAATGACGCAGTTTGTTTGTCTTTAAAATATTTTGTTAAACAAAATTTTTGTCTAAAAAAAATAACGAGGTTTGTTTGCCTTTTAGGTATTTTGATAAGCAAAATTGTTAGCCCAAAAAGATGACTTTGTTTGTATGTCTTTTTTCAGAAATTCATTTCTGAAAAATTATTAACTTTATCTTAAAAAGTTATAGTACTCTTTTTATTCATATTTCGTATCTCGTTAGAAAATAACTATTCCTTGGAATTGCTTACGCAATTTGGGTTTAAACAATATGACACCGAGTTGACACATGACAACATGCATTTGTATCATCAGAAACATTTCACACTGGAAGTTACTTTGTAATACTCTCAGATGGGATGAGATCATAACATATTTATGTGTGGATATGATATGTGAGCATTGAATCAAGCAATTCAGAGAAAAAGACAAAATTATTTGCAAAATAGTTCGATAAAGATTGTAAAATTAAAAATAGGGAATGTACCTGTGATTAAGCCACCCAAGTGATGCCAGAGGGTTGGGTTAGTACGAGTCTACGGTTTTTTTGACCCTACGTTTAACGTTTTGATATTTAGAGATGAGTTTGTACGGGTATGCGGATATTTTTGCCCTTAATTTCAACCTGTGAATAAAGTATCCAAATGATATATGGAGTGGAGTTAGTAAGGGTCTGCGCGTTTTTTGTTCCTAACGTTTAACAAGCGATTAAACTACCAAACGGATTTTACCTTTCAAAGACTGAGTTGTTTTTGTACCGAGTTGTCTTTGTGACGAGGGGTTTTTGCACCGAGAAGTTTTGGGCCAGAGTGGTTAATGTTCGAGTGGTTTTGGTTAAGTGAAATTGTCCTACTCCCGTATATTATTTATATTAAAATAAAATAAAAATATCTATTTTAAGTTATTTTTTTGATGTAGATACGTTCATGTTTTTAGTTGTATTATAGTCATTTTGTAAATAGGGGACAGTGCATACAATGTCTGTTTAGACCAGAGTAGAAGCCTTAAAAAATGATAACAAGTGGAAGACAATTATAGTAGGATGAAACCCATTTGAAATGCAAGATAATATGATAAAAATGAAAGGAAAAATATATTACGGTCGATCTAAGTTCGGGAAGTACGAGGGGGTGAGTTTTTAAGGGTAAAAAATGGTTTCTCTTGATTTCCGGCAAAACTAAGAGCCCTATGGAAAAAAGTTAAATGGAAAAGTTGTAGGTAATAAAAAGATCTACAACTTTTGTATTTACAATTTTTTCACATAACCTCAAAATTTAGGTGAAAAATTCAAATAACCAAGTTTTTGGTTTTTTATTTTTATCTTTTTCAAAAAAATTTTTTTTTCTACGTAATTTGGTGAAAACTTACCTTATTATGTCCCAAATACACTGTAATTTATTTGATTTAAAATATTTATTTTTTCGCCTTATTTTAACTTAATATCAAAAAAGAACCCTAATTTTCAATCGAAAATTCTCGCATCAAAATATCAGCTTTTTCCAAAAAGTCTGGAGACTTTTTGTGCTTTTTGTTCGTTGAAATCTCTACTTTCTGCTGGTGTAAACATTACAATAGTAAATGTTCTCAGAAAATGTAAAAAATTGAAAAAAACAGATTTTGCGTATAAAAAGTGCCCACTGTTTAACCAATGAGATCATTTGCCAGTACTGTATCCAAAGTTTTGCGGTAGGACCTTTTTTTTGTACTAATTTTAGATGCTCAATAAATTTTTCTTTTATGATCTTAAAATCTTCGTGATGCAAATTGTCTTCAAAATTTTCTGTTCCTAAATCCAGCAAAAATTTATCCATTAGACAGTTTAACTTTTAATAAGGTCTACCACTTTCCTCCCGCCATTTTTTTTTTTTTTAATTTGAGGCTTTATTGTAACAAAACGATTACATACATTAAGTTTCAAAGTATTGTCCATCGTTAGCTAACACTTTGGCCCATCTCTCGGGCAGCAGGCGTATCCCGCGGCGAAAAAATTCTTCATCTTTCGATAAGATCCACAAGTTGATCCAATTTTTCACTTCTTCATACGAGCTGAAATGCAGGTCAGCCAGGTCATGTGCCATTGAGCGAAATAGGTGAAAATCAGACGGAGCAACATCTGGAGAGTACGGCGGGTGAGGTAAAACTTCCCATTTCAACGTTTCGAGATATTTTTTCACCACTTTGGCAACGTGAGGTCTAGCATTATCATGCTGTAAAATCACTTTATCGTGTCTCTCGTTGTACTATAACGCTCACCTGTGATGGTTTCAGACGGTTTCAGAAGCTCATAATAAATTACGCCAAGCTGGTCCATACCAAACGCAGTCCACCACTATGACGGTCTTCTACAGTAAAATCACCACTCTTAAAACGTTGGAACCATTCCCGACACGTTCTGTCACTAATAGCCGTTTTACCATAAGTATCTAAGATAATCTGGTGAGCCTCAGCCGCAGATTTTTTCATATTGAAACAAAAAAGCAATTATTCCCGCATAACGAGAATTCGGTTTAAATTCGGACATATTTAATAAAAATTTTATTATCTTGCAAACACAAATTAAGTTATATCAAAGTAGGGTTATATTTAAAAAAGTCAAAACAAAGTGTTCGACATCTGTGATTAATATATTTCAACTACTACCGTGGTAGACCAATGTACATACAAATTAACAAAAAGTTTAAATCTTCGTTTTATTATACTTATTTAATCTAAATTATATCGGCAAGCATCGCTTTTGATATAATTTGGATACACAGCGGAAATATGTTGCTTCCGCTTAGATTACAATACAGAATATTTAGACTTTCTTGTTTAACAAGTTACCTGTGCACATTTGAAGTTTTCATGAATATTTCACGTCATTGTTAATAATTCTTCAAAAAAATTTTCTCGCGAAAGGAGAGCATACTGGTGTATTTGATTTAGTTTTCTAGGAATATGATTTTTTCATTCCAAAAATAGTTCCAATAGTTAACTTTACAACAAAGAAGTATTTTTATTAAATAGAAATAAAAAACAATTAATTATTTTTAGGTTAGATAGATAGTATGTAATAAAAATTGTTTTAATTTTATATTTAAGTAAATCAATACAAAATTATGAAATAAATAATAATATTAAAAATTGATTACCCTGTGAGGTATGGTGTCTTTCAATATCTGGTGTCTAAAAAAAACATCAATTTTTTATTCAATATTATATTGTATTAAAAAACTAAATGACTTCAAATATTTGCTTTTGGTTTGTAGTTCGTGCATCGTGGACGTAGGCGGAAGGTTAAAACATTCCAAAATGAATGTGTTCAAATAATATGAAAAGTGAATTGAAAAGATTTATTTTTGAATTTTTTGGTTAAAAATTGAGTTGTTTTTTACTTGTTGTTCTGAAAGTTTTAGTTTGTGGTTAAAAAGTTGAGTTAAGGACCTATTAAACCAATTTGACCGATTTTGATCATACACAAACTTAAACTCACTTTTTATCGTTTTTGTTTCATCTTGATGACGAACGGACGGATGAAAGGACCAACGGAAATGAACTAATAGGTTGACTCACATTTACCAAAATGCTATCTGTGCGGCCAATATTTGCAAGCGTTACAAACTTTAAAATAAAACTTATAGTATATTCAGACATAATATATACCTATGTTAATATCTAGTAAGGAAATTGTGGAGTCTCATAAATCTTAGTACACTCAAAAACCTATTACTATAAAAACGTGATATAATTGATTATAATCGATTGCAAACAATTATTGATTACTTCGTATAGATGGCCTCTTCATTTGACTACTGCATATACGACGAATATTTAGTCTAATTCACGGTTTCGAATGGGCGGAGCTGCACGGACGATATCTTTGTGCTGACATCCACAGTGCAACTTCAATTTCGTCTACCACGTCGTTGAACGTGTTTACGAAGTTTTTGTATATTTCAAAATGGCTTTAGTATTACTCAGATAATCATTCTCTTCTCTGGGCTAAACTATTCAGTAATAGGGGCAGGCACGGCTACAATTATACAACTTTGTAGTGATCAATTCTGTCTTATATGCTGCACAAATTTTGGCGTTAAGATATAATATTTAGAGGATATAGAGTAAGCTTATAGTTTCATTTACCATAATCTTGAGATAAGCGAGTTTGTACAGGATTGTCTTAAATTAAACTGCCCTATCTCATTTATCCGTCTTTAAAACTTGTGGTAGGAATGTGCTAAGATTAGTAGTCAATAATATTGTTTACACTATTAACTCTGCCTCAATTTGTACTCTATGTAATTCTTGCCAACGGTATGATCTGGAGCACCATTGATACTTTTATTTTGTAAAGCATATAGTTATATACGGTAATAATTTTTTGAAGAAGGGGATACGGATGTTCGAGCGATTTCTGTATGTAGAATACTTACTGTTTCAAACGTGGGCCAACTCAGAAAATTATTTCATTTTATAAAGACAATTTTTTGCACAAGGTAATTTCTCTTATATGAATGATGATGCTCTTATAATTTTTTGAATTAAAGATTTGTTATGTTCTGCAGTTTTTTATTTATTTGACCATTGCGTAGTTTTTAATACTATTTTTGTTTTTATTGCTGTTATTGATATTATTGTTACTATTGTTGTATTCTCTATTTTCTTTTTATTATTGTTGTTACTATTGTAACTTGTGCTTGTGATTAAGATGTTATTTTCGGTTTAGTTATTTCGCCTCAAATTCAAAAAACCCTATCTTCTTAGCATGTTTATAAGTAAATGGATTAAGTTTTAAGAGATTTTTACCATTTTCTGGGGAGTTTTGAATAATGAAGTCCCTGGTAGGAATATTTAACATTACCGATTTTTATCATTCGATAACTACATTTCCTCTTTTAGTTTTACAGCGAACCATGCCTCCAAAATTTTAGTTCGCTATCCTTTTTCAATTAATCAATAATCATTTAAATGTCATTTTTTTTTCTTATAGCCGAAGGCTGTGGTATTTATAGATATATTTATATATATATTTGAACCATGCCTCCAAAACCTTAGCTCGCTATCTCTTTTCAATTAATTTTCAATGATCATTTAAATCTCATTTTTTTTCTTATAGCCGAAGGCTGTGGTATTTATAGTAAATGCCATGATAACATATGTTTAACTGATTACAATGTTAATATACTTAAATATGAAAATGTTAATTAAAAGTTATTCTTGACCAAAATTGAATCATGCCTCCAAAATTTTAGCTCGCTATCTCTTTTCAATTTTGTTAATATACATATATATATATATATATATATATATGTATATGTATATATATATATATATATATATATATATATATATATATATATATATATATATATATATATATATATATACATATATCCTATAATGTCAAGAATAACTTTTGATTAACATTTTCACATTTAAATATATTAACATTGTAATAGTTAAACATATGTTATCATGGCAATTACTATAAATACCACAGCCTTCGGCTATAAGAAAAAAAAATGAGATTTAAATGATCATTGAAAATTAATATTATCGTATTTCATTATTATCAGATAGTATTATTCCATGTACCGTATTAGGATTCTACCAAAATGGATAATTAGAGGTCCAAATCTAAATTGAAGCTTTATCTTCTCTTTCATAAAAAAAGGCGGCTAACTTATTGTCGGACTTCAGCCTCCACAAATATCTGAACTTAATATATACAAAAAAAAACGTAGTTGAGTTTATTGGTACATAAAATTATCTTTGTGTATATAAAAGAAAACCATGACTGAATGAATGTAGCTCCAATTTTTGAATATCAACAAAATTAGTAGTGATTTAATTTTCAGTGTTATTCCAAAAATTATCTTTTGAAATTGGTGAAACAACCTGGTGTAACAAAATTTTTTAATTAACAAATTTCAATTTATATATATATATATATATATATATATATATATATATATATATATATATATATATATACATATATATATATATATATATATATATATATATATGCAGAACAAATCGCCCACAAGCTCTTTAGCTAAAATAATTGTAAATTTGTTTCATTAGTATCATTTATTCTTTAAAAAAATCAAAACATTGCACAATTTATAGAAAAAATTAGCACGTTCGATCGACTCGACTTTCAAATTTATCAATTTACATATTTACTTATCTTTTTAATAAATGAAATTCGTATTATTTTAAAAATACTCCTACCACATTTTCTTATCTGGTTTTACACTGCAGCTCCCGCAGAATGTTTTCTATAAATTTTAATACTGTATAATCCATCAAGCAATATACGATGAGTTAGGCACATCGCACACGACGCGATTTCCGTGAAATCGGCCATATCATACATATGATTTGCTTATGGAAACCAATGTATAGTCGCACACGACGTGATTTTCGTGATTTGAAATCATACATGTGATAAAAAAATCGTTGTTAAAATCCTTCGTTCTTAAAATCATATGGGCAACTTTTTTTTATTCTTGTTTATATAGTCATATAAATCAATGTTTATGACAAAGATAGAGAATTAAATAATGTTTTTTTAATATTTAAAAATAAAAACTTGTCAATGCTTGTTTATATACAAAAAAAAAAGGTTAGATAAACCATATAGAACAGGCTTAATAGGTGCATCTTATAAAGCAGATCATAAATTTTTTTAAATACATACATATGCTTTAAAGAAAAGGAACGAAGAAAAGCGAGTATTAAGTAAATGGTTATAATATCCTGCAATATTTATATCGTTGAATACATGCTATACTTTTATCACATATATGGTATTGTTGCAACTGTTGTGTCGTATACGGATAGAGATTACTTTCCATAAGAAAATTACATGTACGAAATCGCACTGTGTAAGATATGCATAATCAAATACTGAAATCGTAAGATTCCATGATGCGACAACATATATATATATATATATATATATATATATATATATATATATATATATATATATATATATATATATATATATATATATATATATATATATATATATATATATATAAGGTTAAGTCAGAGTATATTAGTATTTACCCATTTCAGTCTCCCGTTCGTCATGAAGATAACTAAAAACCGACAAGAGACAGCTAGTTGAACTTTTGGTGTCATATTCTAAATCTTAAGAGTGACTCTAAGTTCGTAAATTGGCAAAATCGGTATAATGGGCTAATTTGATCTTTGATCCAACTTAATCATAAAAAAAGATACAAAACAAACACAAAAAACTTGTAAGAACATTTTTCGTATATAATAAGAATCTCTTAATTAGCTTAAACTGTGGCGAATATAAACATACCGAAAAATGTTCATACATTTTTTTTTTTTTTAAATCAAACAATTACCGTTTTGAATCTTTTTTAATGGTTAAGTTGGGTTATGGATCTAATTATCCCATTATACCGATTTTGCCCATTTACGAATTTATACACACTTTTAAGATTCAGAATATGACACCAAAAGTTCAACTACCTGACAGTTATCTTGATGACGAACGGGAGACTGAGATGGGCTAATACTAATATACTATGACTAAACCATATATATATATATATATATATATATATTTATAACTGTATAGATATTATAGTGTTTTATGAATGCTAATGATTAAAGTAGTTCAAACATTGATGCTCAATCTTATATCGAGCCACTGTACAATTACTATATTTCTACAGTTCATTTTGTAAACATAAAATAATAATAATATCAGTATTTAATAGTATAAGATGTATTGGCTTAATTTTATAAAATAAGTCTAAAGTTCATTTCTGTTTATTTACCCTATCATTGAAATGAATGAAATTAATATTGACGCTTGAAAAGTGTTATACGAAAATAAGTTTATAAACTCTTGCACAACGTCATTACTGCCATAATGAAGAAATGTTGTATCTATTGCAACGTTCCTACAACAATTAGGAGAAGTATACCTAGAGAAAGAGGTTTTTCCCTTTTTGCTATCCACAAATAATAAATATGTCTAGAAATTTTTTAGGTTGAGCATTTAACTGAGTAATACTATAGGTGAAAGCTCTTATGTATTTGACAACGTTGCTTACGAATGTAAAATTACATACGATTGTTGTCGCATCATGATGGAATTCTTACGATTTCAGTATTTGATTATGCATATCTTACACAGTGCGATTTCGTACATGTAATTTTTTCCCATTTTTTGTTTTGTCGCATTCTCAATCTGATGTAATATACCAGGGCAAGTGGCAATAATCACTTCCATGATCTTCACATGGAAATGAATATTCATAATTTGAAAAAACTTTCCCGATTGTCAATTTAAAATCAGTTTGCGAAGCATATTTTGAAAATCATGTTTCTGTATATTTTTTTTAAAATTAAATAAATTATATGATTTGGTACTTATAAGATGCACCTATTAAGCCTGTTCTATATGGTTTAAATCCCTTAACCTTTTTTTTTGTATATAAACAATACATTGACAAGTTTTTATTTTTAAATATTAAAAAAACATTATTTAATTCTCTATCTTTGTCATAAACATTGATTTATATGACTATATAAACAAGAATAAAAAAAAGTTGCCCATATGATTTTAAGAACGAAGGATTTTAACAACATGCGCAGCCGTTTTTTTATCACATGTAATAGATTTCAAATCACGAAAATCACGTCGTGTGCGACTATAGAACTTGTCTCAATAAGTGTGCCTTATTTGGTTAATGCCTTGTATATGAAGATGTGAAACCTATTATATAATACAACTATGACTTTAACTCATCGTATATGCTTGATGGATTATAAAGTATTAAAATTTATAGAAAACATTCTGCGGGAGCTGCAGTGTAAAACCAGATAAGAAAATGTGGTAGGAGTATTTTTAAAATAATACGAATTTCATTTATTAAAAAGATAAGTAAATATTTAAATTGATAAATTTGAAAGTCGAGTCGATCGAACGTGCTAATTTTTTCTATAAATTGTGCAATGTTTTGATTTTTTTTAAGAATAAATGATACTAATGAAACAAATTTACAATTATTTTAGCTAAAGAGCTTGTGGGCGATTTGTTCTGCAAGTCTTTACATATATATATATATATATATATATATATATATATATATATATATATATATATATATATATATATATATATATATATATATATATATAAATTGAAATTTGTTAATTAAAAAATTTTATTTCACCAGGTTGTTTCACCAATTTCAAAAGATAATTTTTGGAATAACACTGAAAATTAAATCACTACTATTTTTGTTGATATTCAAAGATTGGAGCTACATTCATTCAGTCATGGTTTTCTTTTATATACACAAAGATAATTTTATGTACCAATAAACTCAACTACGTTTTTTTTTGTATATATTAAGTTCAGATATTTGTGGAGGCTGAAGTCCGACAATAAGTTAGCCGCCTTTTTTTATGAAAGAGAAGATAAAGCTTCAATTTAGATTTGGACCTCTAATTATCCATTTTGGTAGAATCCTAATACGGTACACGGAATACTATCTGATAATAATGAAATACGATAATATTAATTTTCAATGATCATTTAAATCTCATTTTTTTTTCTTATAGCCGAAGGCTGTGGTATTTATAGTAATTGCCATGATAACATATGTTTAACTATTACAATGTTAATATATTTAAATGTGAAAATGTTAATCAAAACTTATTCTTGACATTATAGGATATATATATATATATATATATATATATATATATATATATATATATATATATATATATATATATATATATATATATATATATATATATATATATATATGTATATTAACAAAATTGAAAAGAGATAGCGAGCTAAAATTTTGGAGGCATGATTCAATTTTGGTCAAGAATAACTTTTAATTAACATTTTCATATTTAAGTATATTAACATTGTAATCAGTTAAACATATGTTATCATGGCATTTACTATAAATACCACAGCCTTCGGCTATAAGAAAAAAAATGAGATTTAAATGATCATTGAAAATTAATTGAAAAGAGATAGCGAGCTAAGGTTTTGGAGGCATGGTTCAAATATATATATAAATATATCTATAAATACCACAGCCTTCGGCTATAAGAAAAAAAAATGACATTTAAATGATTATTGATTAATTGAAAAAGGATAGCGAACTAAAATTTTGGAGGCATGGTTCGCTGTAAAACTAAAAGAGGAAATGTAGTTATCGAATGATAAAAATCGGTAATGTTAAATATTCCTACCAGGGACTTCATTATTCAAAACTCCCCAGAAAATGGTAAAAATCTCTTAAAACTTAATCCATTTACTTATAAACATGCTAAGAAGATAGGGTTTTTTGAATTTGAGGCGAAATAACTAAACCGAAAATAACATCTTAATCACAATCACAAGTTACAATAGTAACAACAATAATAAAAAGAAAATAGAGAATACAACAATAGTAACAATAATATCAATAACAGCAATAAAAACAAAAATAGTATTAAAAACTACGCAATGGTCAAATAAATAAAAAACTGCAGAACATAACAAATCTTTAATTCAAAAAATTATAAGAGCATCATCATTCATATAAGAGAAATGACCTTGTGCAAAAAATTGTCTTTATAAAATGAAATAATTTTCTGAGTTGGCCCACGTTTGAAACAGTAAGTATTCTACATACAGAAATCGCTCGAACATCCGTATCCCCTTCTTCAAAAAATTATTACCGTATATAACTATATGCTTTACAAAATAAAAGTAGGTGCTCCAGATCCTACCGTTGGCAAGAATTACATAGAGTACAAATTGAGGCAGAGTTAATAGTGTAAACAATATTATTGACTACTAATCTTAGCACATTCCTACCACAAGTTTTAAAGACGGATAAATGAGATAGGGCAGTTTAATTTAAGACAATCCTGTACAAACTCGCTTATCTCAAGATTATGGTAAATGAAACTATAAGCTTACTCTATATCCTCTAAATATTATATCTTAACGCCAAAATTTGTGCAGCATATAAGACAGAATTGATCACTACAAAGTTGTATAATTGTAGCCGTGCCTGCCCCTATTACTGAATAGTTTAGCCCAGAGAAGAGAATGATTATCTGAGTAATACTAAAGCCATTTTGAAATATACAAAAACTTCGTAAACACGTTCAACGACGTGGTAGACGAAATTGAAGTTGCACTGTGGATTTCAGCACAAAGATATCGTCCGTGCAGCTCCGCCCATTCGAAACCGTGAATTAGAATAAATATTCTTCGTATATGCAGTAGTCAAATGAAGAGGCCATCTATACGAAGTAATCAATAATTGTTTGCAATCGATTATAATCAATTATATCACGTTTTTATAGTAATAGGTTTTTGAGTGTACTAAGATTTATGAGACCAATTAATACGCAGTTGAATAATTTTTGATCAGTTGATGCGCAGAACTTTAACCTAAGTACATAACCTTATTATTAGGTAGAAATATGCGAACAAAATATTAGGCTCTTCTATGCGCAAAAAAGAAATATATAGATCACCTATGCGCAGTACTCATTTATCAGTTGCAAATTAATGCAATAATAGGTTTTGAGGTAAGCTAACTGTGATTAATCAAACCAATGCGCATTTGCAGTATTTTGAGCACACCTATGCGCAGACCTGTTTTTAGAAAATAATCTGAGCGCCTACCCAAAGTATAAAGTCTATATACTTCCAAAATATTATGTCTCCCTATGCGCAATAGTAAAATAAACAGACTAAAAATTGGCAGTGCTTATAAGTTAGTTGCAATTGTGTGCAGTATTAAATTTGGAGATGAACTAAGAAATAAAAAACCAATCGATGCGCAGTTGAAGTCTTGTCGATTAACTCATGTGTAGATCGGTTCCCAGATGTTACCTTGAGTGCATATTCAAAATATAAGTTATAAATGTGCTCACTAGTAAAATATTAGTTTATCCAATGCACATAATTAGATAAGAAGACTCATTTATTGAAGGCTCATTCGCAGTACTCATTTATTAATTGCAAATGTGAGAAAAATAAGATTTTGCGGTGAGATAACTATGGTGATCACAAGTTAGCTGTTTTGATACAATTCACGAGTAGAACTTTTCTAGAAATTAACCAGTGCTCATACTCAAAACAGAATCTAATATCTTTTTTTGTAACATGGAGTGAAGATCGAAGACCGCCCCTGGAGGTCAAACGAGTGTATATATATAAATATACTTCCAATTTCGCCTTCATGATTTCAACAGTAGTGCCATGTCTTGTTGTTACTTATAACGACATATTTTAGAGTAAGTTTTTGAATTTTACTTATAAACTTCCTAGCGTGTTTAAGATGAGTAGGATTGTAATATATTTCGGCGAAATTGGTCGTATGATTATGATAATTCATCACGTGCAAGTAAGTTCATTTGATCTTTTAATTATACTTCTAATTTCGCTTTCATGATTACAAAAGTAGATTTTTAGAGCTTTAAAAATATTTTTTTTTTTTTTAATTTTAAGAGAAAATACAATTGCTTTGCGATTTTTGCCAATTTTATTTTACTTTATTTGTTTAATTATTTATTTTTTACGTCTTTTTGAAGAATTGAGAAATATTTCAGCAAAATTATTTATTCGACTTCTGATTCGTCGGTTTTAAAACATTCCGATGCCTTTCGTATGAAATCAAGACTTACCACTTCTTCTGCTTTTGATGTGAGTGCGTGTCTCTATGAGCAGTAAAAATTTCATCTTCCTCAAAACTTATTGAGATAGTCTCTTATCCGCCTGCGATGAACCAGGATTGTGTAGATTGCGAAATGATATAAATAACCACTTTTCATTATTCCTCAACGATTTTGTAATCTCTAAATATGAGAGTAATGTATTTTCTACGCTTTCTGGTTTATCCATGAAAAAAGGAAGGTTCTGTAGATGCTGAGAAGCACATGGTCTTGATGTTATTATGATATTTGAAATGTTGATTTGCACACATTGTTTTTGCTGGGAGACATTATAAATTGAGATCAATGAAAATGTTTACACTTTGTTTGCAGTTTCCCAACGCCAGTAAGATAATTTCCTAGATTTTAGTGTCCCAGGTTCAGTTGTACTTTGGTTTTGGAGTGATTCATTGTTAATATTTCTTTTCGAAATTAAGGAGATTACGGATTATGCGGTGTTTAGAGTTTCATATGATGTACATTTATTGAATTTATTGTTTTAAAAATTCCACTACTGAGTTTGGGCTAATGCTAAAAATATTTTGTCTATTTTTTTGTAATAAATTTACCAATTTTTTAATATATTGTTATATTGTTTTAAAGTAGATTCAGCCAAAGACGTCATTACAAAACGATTCCCTGATTTTTCTTATGTTTGAAGTGACCATTTCAGAATCTAAAAGACTTTAGAACAATGGGAAGCCATGGTTATGTAGTCAACGTTGATGATACTTTCTATGCGATCTATGAACTTAATTAAAAAATATGCACCTTTTTAAGATTGAAAGTATTCATATAATACCTAGATCCGAGGAGTATACACACTATCCAACATAGTCTATTTTAAAATGTTGTGTACTTATACATTTATTAAGATCTCTTAGGTTAATTATGAACCTACTAGATTAATTAGTCTTTGGAATCATAAAATAGGAAATAACCTGATCCTTGGATGGTTTTCGATAGTTTTCCAATTGCACCAATATTTACTCTCTAAATTTCTGTTTTAAACGGATAGTTTCCGAAATTATCCATTTTCGTTCGGAAGAGGATTGCGGTCAATATAGTTTTGAATTAAAAAGTATTAATATGAAAGGATCTATTGAATTAAAACTATTTATCAAAATTCGTTGCTATGATTGCGTTGGATCTGGTGTTTACTGATTGGTTCTGGTATTTTCCTTACTGTATTTGTTTTGTGTCCGCCTGAACTGATTTTGGAACACAAGAGTTTTTCATGTTAAAATGAAACCCTAAAGTTTCAAATTGCTTTGCAGTCCATAGGGATTTGATATCCACGCTGAAACTTATCTTATAAACAAGATAACTTATAATTTTTTTTTTTTATTGATTTGCATAATTTTTACGCAGTTTGTTTATTGAAGCTTTGAATAATACATGCACTCCTAACTACTGTTTGACTTCGATAAAGCTCAGTTTGTATTTGTGATGTATTCCACTAATTGTTTGCAAATTTTTCACATCCAGGTTGATAGCGCAGTCCCTGATAAATTTTAAGTGTATGATAGATAATTGTATATTTTTAATGAACTCTCATAAATTGTTGAGCTCTCATAGTGTAATTTCCAGCAAGCTGAAATATGACATTATAAATCTAATTCACTTTGCTCTTCAGCGAGATTCCGTTTTTGTCAACATATGTTTCGCCATTTGTATAGGGCTTTTATATACAGTTCTCCACGGAATCTCTATAGAGATTGAAACGGGAAAAATGATTCTTATGAATTGCTGGCTGGCTGACTGCGCTATCTAAATTACATTAAAATTGGGAAATAATTATTTCAACTTTTCCTTACCTCACGATAAGTTCAATGAAAAAATTTTGGCGAAATATGCGAAATTTATTTGTACTATGTTCCTGAAAAATTCCTTAAGATTTCAATTCGAAGCTCTCCACCGCAAAACTGGACACCCGACCATCCACAACCTCAATATCCTTTTTCCAATCTTCTCGTAAAAATCATTTCCATGAAATCACCGTACTGGGTCAACTTGACCCACGTAAGCTACTTTTCAGGAAAGATTTTCCATGCCACTCGATATCGATTACACCTAATTCCGATGTAATCTTAATTTATATATATTTTATTTTTTGGTTAGGTCATATATTTAAAAAAAAAATTAGCTACAGGGAATGGCTATCCATCCACATAGTTTAACTTTTATTTTCAAAGGGTTTTATTTAAAATTTTTCCATTTTCGAAAAGAGGTATCAAAAATTGTAATCTCAATGTAACTTGTATATAAGATGATGTATTGTCGATAAAGCTTGGGGTAGGTGCTATAGTTTGCAAGTTGACTTGTTATTATGATAATGTTAATAAAGACTTATTAAACAAACAAAGCACTTTCATACATGCATAACGAGCGGAAAGATGTTACACATTAAAAAATAATTTAAACAAATGTTTTCTATTATAAACATTCTTTGTATTTTCATTTTTCTTTTATCTCTTATGGTTTAAAAGTTGGGTGTTATATCTATTATACCAAATACACGGATGTTGATCATTCACGAACTTTAACCCACTTCCTTTCTTGTGAAATTCTACAATTTTAGTTCTTCGATTGTTCTTTGAGTGTCATAATTATGCGAAAAATGCATAATTATTTTATTTGTGTTTTGATAAATTTACTAATATTAATAGAATTTAAAAATATTTAAACACGTTGAAAAAATTGTTTTTATTTTTGAATTGTCATCAACATTCTTGTTTAAACATGTGTTGCAATTATATTATTATGAAATAAGTTTATAAAACGAAAATATAAAGGTAAGTAACTTTCATAAGTGCATTACATATTTGTGATTGAATATTCTCTTACTAATTGTTTAATTATTTATCTCGTAAAATTTTTCACGTATATTAAGCTAGCTAGTGTTCAGTGGGAAGAATCAGTCATAACATAGCTCATTAATCAGTGCTCAATTAGTGCTTAATTATTTATGCTCAAGCGGTTTTCCAAAAAATAAGAATACTGCTAGCTTTATATTAAGCTTTACTTCTTCAGATTTACTTCTTCCAAATATAGTCATAATCACTAAAACATTCACTAGCTTTATATTATGCTAGCAGTTTACTACTTCCAAACACGGGCAGAATCACTCAAAACATAGCTCATTAATTAGCGATAATTTAGTGCTCATTTAATTCCATAAAATTAAATTTGATGCTCAAGTGGATTTCAAAAAAATAAGAATACTGCTAGCTTGTCATATTTGTTATTGGATACAATTGAATATAACGTTTCAGATAAAATTTTGTATTCTATGTCAGCAGAGATTTCGTTCCGAACGCCATTTCGTTTGTGAATTACTTTGTTTTGTTCTGTTATTATAATACTAGCATAGAATATTATATTATTTGAAGAATTTAATTTAATTGAAAGTCAAAATATATTTATTAATTAATCTTTTATTTAATGCAATATTAATAATTTTAGGAAGAAATAAATAAAACTCCGTTATTGATAAACTGTAGACTGAAATAAACATGTCTGTAAAAAACATTAACTATTAGTTAATACTATAAATATAATAATATTTCTCTCTCTATCTTCTCTATGTATTTTTTTGGAAAACATTTAAAAAAGCACCACTGGCGTGGCCAAGAACTAAAAAACTTTGAGAGCGAAATTGAAATTGATTTGCGCTATTTTACAAACTTTGGGCGTGTTTGGCCGATGTAAGTACATACTAAACTTAGTAACAGACTTACTGGCTTAACATAACACAAAACACCGGTTTACGTTATATCCCGTACATAACCTTATAGACTGAATATAATTGACAGTACTAAATTTAGGAATATAATTTAATTCCTGTAAATATTTACAAATGGATAATTTTATGAGAAATATTTTATTGGAAGAAATATTAAAGTATAGACAGTTTGTATCAGGCGTAATTTATTACGTCTAAAAGCATTATATTAAGCGCTTGTGTATCTGAACAATGACAGATCTGTTCCAGTCCGTTTTGTTTACATCAACAATAAGCAAAATGGCGTCGTATATTAAACCATTACTGCGTTAGCACTTATTTTGTGTCCAGGCCGAAAATTTTGTAAGTATAGTAAGTGACTTACTAAATTTAGTAAGTACTTACTTCGGCCAAACACGTCCATTCTCAATTATCAATTTTGCTAGTAAGCTAAATATTTTTTATGAAACAAAAAGAAACTTGACCTGTTCTTTGACAAATATTTACAATTAATTTTAGTTTGAGATATATGTCTTAACGCTATTTATTTACAAATGTGTATTTTGTGGGAAATTTAAATTTTTATACCATTACAAAACATCAGTTATTGGTAATCAAATATTTTTATTATCATTTATAGATAATTGAATCATGTTACTCCGAACTGCGACTCTATTCTTCGGTTCAAAATTTTTTAAATATTTAAACAATAAATTATTGCAGAAATAACATTTTTTAAACTTTTTCAAGTGATTTATAAATCATTTGAAATAGTTAATTATATGGTTGATAATAGTTAGATAATTATATCAATAAACAATATGATATGCTAATGATATAAAATTTTCACGGATTTAATAAATATGAGTATAATCATTCAAATTCAAATTCTTAAAGAAAATAATGAATTAGATGTGTTGAATTATTTTATGATTTTTGTATCCAAACATTTATTCTTGAATTACTCAATAAAATTGTTATTGCCTATTTGTATAGATAGAAGTAAGTTAAAAAGGAGTATATATAGTATGGAATTAATTAAATTTTGATTCGTGTTAGATTTCCAGAAAATAGGCCATAGTGACTAAAATGTACATCATGCTTTGCAAAACCTACAAATACTTTACAAAATCTATATTTATAAAGTCTATCTACATCATGATTTTCAATGGCAAATCAAAGGATTTTGTCATAGCAATGGAATATATCGATAATTGTCTATTTTTTGACCTAGACATAGCGATATTTTCAACAAAGATAACATAAAGACCATTTTACAAAAATTCTTGAAAACAGCATCCAATTGTATTTTATAGCATTAAATTACCATTAATTAAGTAGATAATAATAGTAGTAAACAGCTATCTTATTATAAAGCTAGCACAGTATTCTTATTTTTGGTTTTCCACTTGAGCATCAAATTTCATTTTTGGCATTAAATAAATAAGCACTAAATAAGCACTAATTAATGAGCTATGTTATGAGTGATTTTGACTATATTTGGAAATAATAAGCATTATATAAAGGTAGCAGTATTCTCATTTTTTTCAACACCGCTTGGGCATCAAATTTTCTTGTATGGCATTAAATGAGCACTAAATTAGGACTACTTCATGAGCAATTTTATGATTGATTATGCCCATTGGACACTGCTAGCTTAACATAAGTAAATTTTTCTGGGTAGTAAGATTTTTTCGGTAGGTAACGTAAGTGAATATTAATTCAGTATCAAGTTTCAAGTACTACGACAAAGTTTTCTGTTAAATTATTTTGTTTTATAATGCGGATTTATAAAATTTGAATACAGTGAACGTTATTCTTCTTTTTTATTTTTTTTTTCTGTTACTTTGTTCTCTCTTTTTTTATTGTTTTCGTCTTTTTCGTTTTCTTCATTTTTCATTTCTTTTTCGATTTTCTCTCTTTTTCATTACATTTTCGTATATTGTTATGCACCTCTAAGCTATGGAATACACTCTGACATATAATATATAAATGGCGGCTATACAAATTTTTAAGTTTAACGTTATTTCGAATTCATACACATTAAAAATAGCAGACACATTTTTAAACTGTTCTTATAAAAATTTATGAAAGCATCTTTATGCTTAACAAGAATTTTGTTTCACAAAATATAAAAATATTATCTAGTATTTCATTTTAAACATTTGAAGTATTGAAAACACAGAAGCTATTAAAGGATAATAAAAAATTAATAATAATCAAGGTCAATGCGTTCACCACCTTGGATGCTTTCTGGCTAACTATCCAAAGATATTCATTGAACCGGAGCTTTGCGTCGATATGGAAGCCCAGGTATCTCAGTGATTAATGAGATTCAATTTCACAATCTCCAATGGATAGGGTGAGACTCTTATTCTTCTACCAGCCAAGACGACTTCCGTCGTGTGGTCGAACAGGAGCAGCCCAACGAATGTCAGCCACTGACGTATGCGATACACTGCTCTGTTTGCCTTCCAATGCGACCTCTTCCAGGTACTTGCCAACCAATACCACTGCCACGTCGTCGGTAAATACCACTGATATACAATCTTAAGGCATCACACGTCGTACATGATGTTACACAGGAGAGGCCCAATGACCGAACCCTGCGGGACACTACCTTGTTCCCGATTCCGTGTCATATGAAAGGCTACGTTTCGAGAAGTAAGTGCCGTTGATCCTTAGTAAGTATGCTGGACCCTGCAAATGGTGAAGAGCGTTCAGGATACAGTCTCATCTGGCCGATTTGAACGCATTCTTGACATCGAGGGTCACTATAGCAGTATATTTTCGTGTAGTCTAACTGCTGCCAGAGATCGCCCCTCTGGCGATACCAACTACCTTTTCCAAGGCATCGACTGTGGATTTGGCTTTGCCGTACCGTATTGGTTCTCATAAGGCAATGGTCACTTCTACGTGGTTAGCAATGATTCAATCCAGTACTTTACCTCCTGAGTTCAGTAGATAGATTTGGCGATACGATAAGGGCTAATCTGGAGGTTTGTCACCCTTTGGTAGCAGGACCAAGTGCTGTTTCTTCCAGCAGTTTGGGAAGTTACCTTTTCCGATGCAGGCATTGTAGTCATTGAGGAACACGTCTGGCCTTTGTTTGATAGTGGCTTTGAGAGATATGTTTGGGATAGCGTCCGGTCCAGGAGCCTCCGTGTCGTCGATCTTCTGGACAGCCCTCGTCAACTTATCCAGCGTCTCTGATGGCACCTCGTGGATGTTCTCTTCTGCCGTAACAGTTCTGATAGTAGGATCAGCTGTTTGTCGAGGAAGTAATCCTCACTATCCTATGTAAAAACTCCGAATTTGATGCTATCCCGGAGCTTCACCTGCGTAGTTTGGCCATGACCAGTTTGTACGGTCGACCCCAGATATTTTGGTCAACTTTGCTACGCAGCGACTTCACAGACAATATCTTACTCTCCTTAATGCCTTTAGCTAGGCTCCTGCGAGTTCAGCGAATGCGAGACCTCTAACTGTCTGGGCTCGTCTTCTGGATCGTAGGCAGATTCGCAGAAGTTCAGCGACCTCATCGTTCCACCAATATGCTGGTTATCTGTTATTGTTCGCACGTTTCGTCATGCGTTGTAAGAACGGTCATCAAATCTGAGACATTGTTGTCGGAAGAACCCTCCGAACATACATACACTCCAGCATCACTTCAAACATATCTAGATGGAAAGAGCGTAGGTTCCAGGCATTCCATCCAGTGGTAGGCTTTCACTTCCATTATTGAACTGTTACCGTTCCTCGTTAGGGACGTTTCTCGTTAGGAAGGTTACATGTCCGCTACTCTATCCCAAACGAATCCTTCACGACTCATTTATATGTCAGTATAAACAAGAATAAACCGCCAATTTTGAATCTTTTTAAAATAATAATATTATAATATGTATATGTATTACGTGTTGATTGATTATACAATATAAACATACACTTATAGAACATTCAACACATTATAATACACAAACCTCTTGTCTTAAATTTTTCTAAAATAAACAAATAATAGCACTTTGTTGTTGACTTATAATTATAGTTAGGAATGTTACATTATTTTGTTTATATATATATATATATATATATATATATATATATATATATATATATATATATATATATATATATATATATATATATATATATATATATATATATATATATATATATATATATATGTGTGTATTTTAATTTTCGCTACTTCTTACTGTCCTATGGAAAATGATCCTGTGGACAATCGGTATTTCATATTATTTAATACATCATAAACTATTAAATTAATTATATATTCTAGAATTGTATATATTTTTTATTATATTTTTTTATTTATCAGTTATATTTAATAAAGATTTGATTAAATGGATGTTAGACTGTTCTTTGCGTGGTTCGTAGGAAGCGATTAAAATGTATGTCTATCAGTCGTATTTACTGATATTTATAAATATCTCTGTCTTTACTTACCTTAGAAACGCTACATATGCTTTTAAAATATATAGAAAAAATTATTCAAAAAGACAGTTTTTTTTTTTTGCATATTTTATTTTCAAGAAACCGCTACAAGCTAATTTTATCTACAACATAGAGACATTTTCTATAGCGTGTTACAGAAAGTTCCGTATGCCTCCGAAATTTTTTCCTATAATGTTATAGTTTCGTTTCCTACAATGAAAATTAAAATTAATAAGTTGTAAGCTTTTAATCATTCCTTTCCATCTCCTTCTTACAAAAAAGGTTATCTATAAAAACTCTATAGTGATTTATATGAATGGCGGTATATATCACTATAGTGATGTATATGAATAATGTATATGGTATCTGTTCATATCTTCCTCTTCATTTACTCCTCTTTATTAAGATTCCTCTTTATTTAGATTTAAAAAGATTACTTAACTTGCATGTTCATGAAGTATAGACACTTCAATGAGAGAAACGAAAATATCCAAATCAACATCCCTATAAACCTGACCTACACCACAAATTTTTTTTATTGTCTAGGAAATTAAACGGGGAAAAATTGGGTTATTAAGGAACAACAATGTATCTTATGATGTGCTACTCTTTATTTCGTCAATCAATGGCAAAATGGAGAACTAGAACTGGAATAATTTCAGAAGTGATGGATTTCAAAAAGGTTGTGGTTAATTCTCAGTAAAAAGGTAAAATTAATATACGTGATATATATCGATACTTTACTTTTAGTAAAATGTAGAAAATACTTAAGTATCTATTAATAACATATATTGCGTCTTCTTTATATATATCATAATTGAATACAAATAATGATTGCAATATTAAAATAAAAGGATCCATTTTTTTCATTCACGAATAACTTTGTACCTCATACTTCAGATATCTCTTTTATAATCTCAAAAAACTTGTATTTACGATCATCATTACTTCGATATTAATCCTAATCGCAATACATTTGATTCAAACTAATAACCAACTTTGCAAAAATGATCATTTTTCCACTTTTGATCACGATATTCGTAATTATGAGTTTAGTTCGCTGAACATCATGGTCTCTTCCCTGGTAAATTTTATTTCGTAATGATCTATCTAAATATTCAATAGTATTTTGCAAGTTGACTCTAAATAATGCATAGACTTTATTTTATTTTATTTACTAATGATTAATTCTTTTGCAAGAGTTTCTGTTTTCACCTGAAAAAATTTCCCCTGGCTTCTCTTCCCTGGCGCATAATTTGACAAAATATTGTGCAGAGGTATAAATAATTGTTTTATCTTTCAATTATTTACATCTATTACATTTTGAATGGTTCAGATCTGTAAGATGACCAGTAAATTTTGCAATTTCTATCTTGTTTTTAAAGAGGTCAGGAGAATGACTGAAAGTTATCGAATGAGCAATGTTATTTGTGGAAAAAAACTTTGATTAACGAATGTATGTATACAATTTGATAAAGGCATGAGATTGAAATATAGTTTGAATTTTTTTCATGTTTCATACGATTTTTTCCATGGGAGATAATTCTTTTAACTGATAATGACCATTACGCAAAGAAATGGATTGCAAAAGCAAGCTAAAAAATGAAATTTAAAGTAAAATCGTTGTGAATCATTTACAAGCATAGCCAAGTAATTCATTCGAGACCGTATTTATCTTAATAGTTTATTGGAAGACAACGTTGAAGGCAACCAGTGATAACACATTACTATGAAATTATTATTATAATCTATGAACGATAACTAACTATAAACTAGTAATTAAATTGACCTAAAAAAGAAAATTTCTGTAATGTCTGATATTATTTAACTAGGGGAAATGTGGTAAATAAATAGCCATGATGTATCTTGCTTGTAGGTCAGTGCCGAAATGGAGGAAAAGTGTTGGTGTAATCTTAGAACAGGACAATCAAAAGTTACATAAAATAATAATAATAATAATAATAATAATAATAATAATAATAATAATTACTGTCGAAGGAATTAAATTTAAAGTAAAGTCGTTGTGAATTGTGTTATTATTTAATGCCACGTTTAGCGTAATAGTTAAAATAGGCATACGGTAACACAATAAATTCCCGAACGAAGCTCCCAATCAAAAGTCTGGTCATTTGGATATGACGCAACTTCGTGATGGCTTTTTGAAAATGCAAAAAGTCGCCATTTTGAAATGTTAAAATTGCGTCAGATAATCATTGGTTCATTTTTAAAGCCGTCATGCCATAAGCTCTAAATTTGACGATTTCATCCTCCGACCGATTGTGTGACCCTCCCACCCTCTTACATTACGCTTAAATGGTGGAAATATATGATTTTCCTTAACCTTAATTTACTTTCTTCTAAATTAAAAAACTTTAACCTTTCTCGAGAGTGTCCAGGTGGTGTTTTTTTTGAGTTTGAGAACAGGAGTAGGTTACCCTCAAATCAGCATATTACATTATTTCCATTATTCTTTAATTATTCCCTTCAAAATATAAAAAACGATTGCGCTTGAGAATCTGCAGGCGAATTTTTTTAAAACTGTCTCACAATCACACTCTCAGTCCCTTAGGTCCCGCTGAAATCATCATATTTTTAAAAAGTAGGTAAACTTTTCAACATGTAATTAGCCTATCAGACGGTAATGAGGAAAACCACAAAATACCCTCTTCGATTATCCTTCTACTAGCTGTTATAAAAAGAAAATTTCGTTTATATAAAAATTTTACTTTCATATTATTGCCTTACGTTTGCACATTTAAAGCTGGGGAGGTAGTGATATTAGCATTTCGGTTTAATAATCATTAAAGAAAGCAAACCGATTTTGTAATTAGTATTTTAATCTTTACACTTTTAAACACTCTGTTGCCATTTATTACGGAACAACCCATATAGTTTCTCGTATACTGCCCTAAACTTTAAAATTGTATGCATTTAATAAAAAACATCATAAATTGGCATACAAAAATAATTAAATTAGTCCTTGATTTTTATCTACGAATCATATAATATCTCGTACATACACAGAATACCGAACACTTAGTGTTGACTCCGATAAACAATAATTAGGAATGAATATACCAAAATGTACGAAAGAAACATAATCAAATATCATCAGTTTATTATTTAAAAGACTAAAATGATCATATTTAAAATTCACTATTAAAGAAAATTTTATTGTGTATCATCATGTTTTGTGCATAGAAATTTATTTCGATTTTATTATTGTTAACAATTAATTAATTAATTTTTTTTTAATATTTAGTTTTATTTTAAAAATAAATTTTAAAAATGACTATTAAAATAAGTGATTCAAAAAATGTGCCGGAACACGTGCCTAAGAAACAAAAAATTTTTCGTGAATTATTAGCAACAATTACCGGTTAGTGTACTTTTAATATTAATGAAAGCTCTTCAATATAAATTAAATAATTTTTTTAAATTTATATTTTCTTGTTTTATAATGTAGGTTTTACTAATTTTTTTAATATTTTGTAAAATTAATTAATTTATTTAAAAATAATTAAAACTTCTATAAATAGATTATTTTAGTATAAAGATAATGAAAATTTTTCAAAAAACAAAAAGCATCTTCAAAAACATGAACTAAAAATTAAAAAATGATTTTAAAATACTTAAAACTTAAAAATAGTTTTATTGTGGTCTATCTTTTCTACTGTTCAAGTGCCCTCCATATAATTAATATTTTAGCTGTGATTATGTGCGCCTATTTCGGAAGATAATTTAAAGGAGTTTTTAATTTAAAATTATTTTATAGTTTTGTTCAATTGTTTAAAGTTGAAATATTATAATTCTAAAGTTATTTTGTTCGACACAAAATTTATCAATTATAATATGACCTATTTGTGTGCATTATTACTTAATAGACAAAATTACAAAACTTTATGATACTATGAAAATATTCAACGGATTTTATAAAAACGTTTACGAAATACTAGATTTAAACTATAAATTTTTATCTACACTGATACACAGGGCCGTATTAACCCTTGGTTGAAATTTTTTTTATAATAAATAGCATAATTAGTTTTTTCTCAAGAATTTTAAAAGCGTACTTTTTGAATCGCAATGTATCACACTTTTGTACGTAAATATTTTATAAGATCGGAAATAAAATTTAATTATTCATCAAAGAAATGTGTAATACTTCGATCATGCACAATTCGATGATAACTGAGAACTTTTCTTGAATTTTTCTTACGTAACTTTTACTCAATTCGCAATCCAAGTTGTCAAGAATGACGTTGACAATTTGATGAGCTTTTTAATAACAACAATTATTTGTTTAATTTCTAGATGTTTTGAACTTAATTACATATAAAAAATAGTCGATGTATCGAAAAAAATTTTCAACGCTTCAAATTTTTCCACCATGGGCACCAAGTGTGTCAATCGTAAATCTAGAGCAGTTAATAAGTAGTTTTGGGAATATTTATACTAACTTCAGTGTCTCTGATTACATGTCACCAACGTAAATGAAAAATTAAACATACCTACAAAATAGCACGTAGAGCATGTAAATATGTTTCTTGGTTTGAGCATAAGTCGATAAATAATAATTATTTGAAAAAAAAATAAAAAAATTGAACCAATTTCAAAAAATGTACTAAAAAGTAAAATTTTTTTATATAATATATAAATAATTTTATACTTATATATAAATAATTTCTTGGTGATCAATCACCAATTGACAATAAAAAATATAATTTTAACAAAGAATATGGCAGAAGAATAATTGGCATCGGTTTCAAAAGTCAAAATTATTTATTTTAATTTAAATTTATTTCTTACTTTTTAGTTCATTTTTTTTAGTTGGTTTGTTTTTTTTTTTTTGTAACATTTTTGTTTTACCCAATACAAAAGTTACACCTAATTTTTTACTTGAATAGCAACTTACTAGACAAAATCAAGTTATATCGTAAAATCAAGTTATATCGTATAATTTTTAAAATCATTTTTATGCTTGTCAATGATTTTCAAAAAATATCTGTCGGTTAGTATTAACATATTAACATTTTTAGCCCAATTTAAGTACTACTTAAACTTTTACATAGTGTGGCTAATGACATCCAACCAAATTACTCTTTCAGAATTTAATGAATATTATTTTTAAAATAATTTTAAACAGCTTAATTTTTTTTTAAATTATTTATTTATTTACTTTAATGAGAAATTCCCGTAAAACTTTATTTATTACAAAGATATAAAAGTTAACCTAAGTGAAAAGAATTTGATTAAATATACCCACATATAAACCCCTTAACGGGGTATTCTGGTCTAGAGCTCTACTTTTTGGGTATTTTTCAAACTAGAATAAAAAAAAAATTAAAAACATTTTTAGCATCCATTTTTATACAATATTTATTGATTTTTAAAGTATATAACAAAAATTAAAAAAAAAAGTCAAAAATTCATCCAGTGACAGGTGAAGTGGGGGTTGCCAGTCAAACGGTGCTCCCTGGTTGACATGATTCTAACCCTTGTAGTGATTTAAATCGAACAAACAAACAAAATTCTTAATTAGTAAAGATGTCACTATATCTTGGACCTTAGCCGAAAAAAAAATTCACAAAATGTTGTAAAATATAATTTTTGAAAGTGTCCAACAAACAGAAGTACATATAGTACAATAGTACATTTTTTTAAGGTTCTGAGAAAGTTTTAGAAACATTTTTTAAAATTTATATTCAATCATTCCGAGAAACTTATATACAAATAATAAGATTTTAAGAAAGATTTTCTAAACATGTAATTTTATCGGGAAAATTGAGCAATTGAGCAGGTTAGGTTTTTCTATTTTTTAATAATGAGTTACTTTTAAGGATATTTCTTAAAATAATAATTTTTGAAAACATATATGTGAAAATTAGGCAAAGTTTTTATCTACAAAGTTCGGTCTTTAAGCTCTTCAATGTGTCTTGTTCAAATAACACCTATCGTATGATAAATACTAAAATGGAAATATGTTTTAATAGTTGAGGAATTACATGAATGTATTAAGGATTGTTTGCGCAGTAAGATGGATTTTAATGCATTTTGTTGTGTTGGATTCGAATAAATCTCTAAAAACTTTGTGAACTAATTTAATAAAGAAGACATCTGAAATTGCAATTGCGCATAAGAAAAATGAATTTCAGATGTGCATGAATGATTAAAAATGTGAAACTGGATAAATAATAATAGAATTGCAACATTTTTAGTTTTGGCAACAGTCGTTAAATACATTCTGTACTGATAAGTTTCAGGTAATTGAAAAGGTTAAACTGCTTAGGAATATTCGGCTTTCTGAAAGTTGCCGGAGCATTATACATAGCTAAAAGAAGTTGGCTGCTGTGGTCAACAATGTCATTGACAGATATATTTCAAGTAAATTTTTTGGGTGGATCGCAAGATCAGGATACTAAGATTTGTATAAAAAATTTAACTTTTCCTTAGTAGAAAGTTGCCGATACCAACGACAGATGGTAAATGATCTAGAATCTACAAAGAGTATAATTCTACTGCTTTATTAGATCGAGCAAATTTCAGAACATAAACTTTAGTATTCTGTGGTGTAAGCTCCCAAATAACTGATGCAGGAACAAGATACTCTATACGCTTTCGCTGATCATATATTCATGTTCAGCTACACCAAAAACTTCGAGTAACAAAATTGGACTAATTTTCACCATTAAATAACGAGTTTCACATTGTCTACTTCAAAATGAACTTCTGAAATGCATTTTTCTTATGCACAAATGCAGTTTGGGATTTTAACATATTTAGATTAGTTCACAAAGTGTCTAGAGATTCCCACGAATTCAACACACCAAACAGCTTTAAAATCCACCTTACTGTGCAAAAAATTTTTATTAAGACCTATTTTTGTATTTTATTTGCTCGGTTATAATCATTAGTTCTAGAGTCATTCAACCTTGAAGTACTTTTTTAAATAAAAATCATAGTAATTTAATTGCGTTAAAAAGTAATCATAAGTTGAAAACTCCGTTGTTAAGGAAAAAATCTTGACAGGTTTAAAATAACTCTAGGCTTCAGTTTTAAGAAAATAATATTTTGATGAAAGAATTTGGAGTTTCTCATGTCTTGGATCAGCCGAAAATTTTAGATAGAAAATTTTCCCCGCTTCCCATACTTATGTTGTTAATAGGATTTGACTTCTTTTACTCTTTGTACTCTTTCAAAGTACTGTCTTAAATAATCAAATAATAACTTCTTTTTTCGCAATGCTGTCATGTAAATTATAAAACTGGAGTATTTTGTCTTTCGTCCTCTCTTTAGACTTTAAATTTAAAGTCTACAAAATCAGAATAGTTAGGAGTCGAAACTTGTGGCTGTCAGGTTTCCATATATGCATCCCATGCATGTTTAATAAGCTGCGTGTAACATCTCATGAAAATAGGCGATTTCCATAAATATTTGAAGAAAAAATACTGACCTTGGAGGGTAGGCGGTGGGACAAAATAAATTTTAGAAACTCAAACCACAAATTTTTGTGGTTGTATACATACTGATAAATAAAATTTAAAAATAATTTCTGTTAAAATAAAATTTTAAATTAAAAAATACTTCTTTACATGATTTCCTTGTAATTAATTACCTTTTGAAATTATAATTATCTGACTGCATTAATTTAAAATCAAAGCTTACAATTGACTTTGAAAGGTAACTGGTCACAAAGAAATCATATTTATCACTTTTTAATTTAAAATTATTTATTACTTTAGAGTTCATTTATTTTAAATCGGTTCTATTAAAAAAAGAAAAAAACAAACAAAATATTTATTGCTATTTTCAAATTTACTATTAATGATTCAAAATTTTAATAAATTTGTTGTCCTCTAAAATGCAGTTGCTAAGTTATATCAGAAATCAATTATAAATAGGGTTTTGCGTAACAACCTAAGTAAAATTATGTATTGAAATTAAGAACACAATACCTGTCTATGATCCGAATACATTTATTTTATTGTGTGTGAAAATACAGACTGCATTATTTTATTTTACTTTTTTTTGTTTTGTTTTGTGTAATTTCAATTCATTTGGATAATTATTTGTTGAGTTATATGTGCGCAAAAAATTATGTCTTATTGTATCTACCATATTTTTTACTGAACATAAAGCTTGCGTTCCTTTGTTAATAGCAGCACGTTAATTATTACGATATTCAGTTATTGATGCATCATACATTGTTTACATCATATCGTTCTGACAACATGCTATGCTGCGCTATTAATAAAAGACTACAGTCTTTATTAACCAGGAAATAAGCACGTTGATTTAATTATATAGTACTGAAATAGTTTTTTTTTTTTTTTTTTAATTTTCATACCAATTTTTTTTAATTTTTTTATATTTTTAATAAACAATAAGATGTTAAATTCGCTCGTTTACATCTAAAGTTGTATTTTTAATGTAATTTACATAAAATGATGACGTAATTATTTTCTGATTAATTTTAACGATTTACTCCACGCAGTATAGGGAGTTATAGATGACATTCTTATTTATTTCGATAATAGTATGTGCCTATATAATTAGGTCTATAGGCGTAGAGTATTTTTACGTATCTTCAAACCATTTCAGTAGCGAACGAAGGTATAAAGGCCAAGTAGTGCTTTATTTTTGGACTTTAGTTTAAGAAATATTAAATTTCAAAAAAACATATACTTTTAAGAATCGACTTAGTAGTTTGAATAATTACCCCCCCCCTTACGAACAAAAACAAATTTTATACGTAGTTTTCAACCATCAATGAGTTAAATTTCGGTTAGTTTGGGCTGTACCCTGATCGATAAATTAAAATTTGAACCACCCGGTCAATTACCTTTCATACTTCTCAACTTGTCAATGTTTTTTTGAATACAGGACAAAGTTGAAGAACGAAAGCCCACTAATAAAATATGAAGTATTAGAAGGTGCGAGTAATTTGAAGGGCCAAAGACTAAACTGCAATATAAGAAAACTACTTTCATTAGTTTTATAGGCCGAAGTTCTTGAATAGAATATTGGCCCCCTTTTTACATTCATGGTTTTGTAGGACGATGAAAGTATCTCGGTCAAAATATTTTCAATTAGATCTAAATTCGCCGATTTAGAATTGCCAACAACAAAATCGCTTTCTCCAAGAGCTGGCATTACTTTTTGTTGAGTGATTTTATTGTTGATTAATTAGTTTTAAGTTTAAGTTTGTTATTAATAATAAACCAAAACAAAATTTTGTTTTTTTATGCTTGTTCAAAAGCGCACGTGGTTTTTAATAATTGATAGCATAAACACTATGTAAGAAAAAAATTTGCATCAGCACTGAAATGGTCCGAATTAATTCAAAGGAATGGTACCAACTGACGGCCGATTCATTTAACAGTGATATACAAATTATTTACTCAAAAAGCTTTTAAAAGCAATAAAATTTGACACTAGCTCGTATACTATAAGATATAAAAAATAATTAAAATGAACAGTTTTCAAAAGTAATGCACTCATATATCCTAGCCTAACATTTAATTTATACTTTGATCATGAAATACGCAATTAAATATAAATTTTTTTATTGATTTGCCATCATTAAGAAATGATAAAGTCAGGGTCGAACTTATAGGATATAAATTATTTTTCATTAACATTATATATTTTTGTTGTTGATTTTATAATAATATTAGAATAGCTGGTACTCGCAGTTTCGCTGCCGCAGAGGTACATCAGATATAAAAATATTTAGTTTAATTGTCAATTTTGATTTTGTTGGTTTTTCTTCGAACACTTATAAAAGTTACAAAGAGGAGAGAGGGAAGCTTTGATCATAAAATAGATGTACTAACCTCCGACTGGATTTGGCCTTCGACCTAAATGCTCGTTTCGTTCGCAAAGGAAGGCCTATACCTCAAAAAGCTTGCGTCACTCACAAAGTACGAAGCACCCTTAGCTTTTTCTAGTTCTCGGAATGGCCCTGGTCTGCGGCCCCAGGATCGCAAAGAGAGCCAAAAAAACACATAAATGTACATCAAGATCCCATTCAAACACAGTCACAACTTTTCTCCAATTTTTTTTCTAGAAGAAAGATTATCTAGAATCCTATGGCCGAGCCACCTACCGGGATCAATTGTGAATCAAAACTAGGGATCCACATAAATAATAAAATAAGCAAAATATTTTCATAAAGTACACCACTTTCACAACAAATCAACTTTTGAAGAAACATGTTAAATTATTTTTAACACTTAAATTTGCTAACTTAAAAATTATATATCATTGATCACAACAAAAACACAATCAATGATAACAATTAAAATATTTTAATTTTTTTTGTTTTTTAATCTAATTATAATAATTTTTGTCCTATTATTAAAGCGTATGTTTCTTTCTGAAAGTAATCTAGCTCTCTGGAAATACAGCTTACGATTGGTGAAAGAATTTTTAAAAACCGGTTGAATAGTTTATGTGTGAAAACGTACAAACAAACAAATTAACAAGGTCACATTGTAAGAATAAAGATTAAAAGCAGTTTTGTTCATATCAGATTCTTGAATTAATTATTTTGAAAATAGTTTGTTATCTAAGTATTACTATAATTAAACAATAAACTTGACTTATATAAAACATTAAAATTACAAAGATGCCTGGCAACATTCTCCACGTTACTTCATACATTGTTTATGTGGTTAAACCTATACAAAGTATTTTGATTCTTTTTAATAATATTTATTATTTGTGATTTGGAAATAAACTTTAAACAAAAAAGTTCGTGTCATTTAATTTGGCATAAGTAGGTTACACTGTCACTAGTGAAAACAAATTGATTTACGAACTAAATTCCAAAAAATTTCCAATATAGTTCTACTCCAATTTTTTTAGCATCGAAATAGTTTTAACTTAATGTTTGACTATCGATTAATTGATTTGTCACAAGTGAAAAGTTTCTAATCACTTGAAGAATATTTTACCATAAGAATTCCCTCACTTCCTATTGTATTATTATTCAGAAACTTACTGATCAAACTGTAAAAGCTGTTTCTAAGGCTCAAATACAATAAACAATGTGATGTAAAACTTTTTTCTAAAATCGGCCGATTTAGAGAAATTCCGATTTTTTTTTTATAGGATCTAGTAACTTCCGTTTGATAAGAGCTAAGATCTAATCATATCGTGGATAAACTTATTATATTTTCTACCTGAGACTGTCATTAAAATATTATTTTGTATACTTTTTTCTCAATTTTACCAATTAAAAATTAATTAGAAGAATAAATATACTCCTATACAATCAGTAGAAATTTTTATATTCCTATAGAATTTTTAATTTTTTTTTTTTTGCATTGGAAAACTTGTGTTCTTCAACACTATTTTTAAATTTAATGTTAGACATGATCAAATTTTTTGGATCACAACTAGCAATTCAATCATATCTACTGTTGAAATTACTTAAATATACAATGCTCTAGTACTGGCTTTAATGGATCATGTTAAACCGTCTAATTAATTTATGGCTGATACAATTGATCAGAACTATTATAAACAGTATCTAGTTAACATATTCATCTAATTTAATCGTAGGCTACCTTCTATTCATAAAAACCATTCTTTGGAGGTGTGGCTCGAGTTCGCCACTAAGATGGAGTTAAACGGAGAAATTTTTTAATTTTGAAAATAAAAAGTCACTTGGGGTCAGATCTGGTTAATGGTCTATGTTATTCAAATTTAAATTAATCAAATTTATCCATTGAAACTATGCACTTGTACTCGTTTATTATCCTGGAAAAAGAGAATTTTTTTCATCAAATGTCGACGATTTGCTTTTATTCTAATTTCGCTGGCCTAATAATGACATATAATACTGCTCGGTTATCGCCTGTCCCTTTTCCTTATACCCAAAGTGAATATCACGTGTATCTCAAAACTCAGTAGCCATAATCTTTCCAGCTAATTTCAACGTCTTTGTCTTATTTGGAGTCCATTTGCCTATAAAAATTCACTGTTTTCACTGTACTTTTATCTCAGGAGTTTAGTGGTGTATCCATGCTTCATCTACATATATTAATCTGAGCCAAAACTTCGCTCTAAAAGAGCCTTAGAAAAGACTACTTGGTTCCGTTTGTTCTTAGCTGAAAAGAAAATACATCACCTATTTCATAGATCTTTTTTTTTAAACCTAATTTATCGTACAAAATTGAAACAACGATATCATTTGAAATCCCTATGACCTTAACTATTTTTTAACACCATATCGCGGATTATTTATCGATCAATTTTGGGATACGTAGGACAATAGATCGTCCTGAACGATGTTTGTCTTCTGTTGTTGTACGGCCACGTTTTAATTGATTTATACAACTATAAACTGTTGCGAATACAGTAGCATATATGCCATGAATTAAATTTGACTCAGCTTATGTTGCTGTTAATTAAAAATATTTAATATCCGCTTTAAACTCATTTTTTTTAATAAAAAATGTTTATTCCAACTAACGATAAAAGCAAGATCACGCTATGCATGTTTCTGCAACATTACCTGATACCTAGTGACAGACTATTAGCGATTGTACGAGTGTTATCTCTTCTCAACTTTTTTGTTACGACACACATTGAACAAATTTAAAATTTGGCAGCACACTGTTATTAAACTACTGTATGAAAGTAAATATAGATTAATTTTTATTGTTAGAACATCTAAAATTTGACGGCATAATTCAAGAAATTGGTGGGTGGAACACATAAAATGTCACTGCACAGTGGTTTAGGATCACTGTCAATATATATTAAACAAGGTAAAGTTGACCAGAGTAATTTTAAATACATACTTTGAAAATAATTATCATGCCCTGAAATTTCTATAATTCCTGGCTTTATTTAGCATTCATTTGTCATGATGCTTTCAACCAACTATGTGTCTTGTTTAAAAATCCCTTTTAATATTAGTTTATACATTAAATTGTTTTTGACTGCCTACCCGTGATATTCCCAGTCCCAGTCTCCCCTTATCAAAAATTTTCCTGATTTTTAAGGATAAAAACATGTTTCTAAAACTTAATTTAAGCGGTAGGTGTAACTTTTTAATTGAAATTTTAGTCGTTTATTTCGCGAAAGTTACACAACTTTTTTTATAAAAAGTGGATATAAAATTTTTGAATATTGTTCTACGATGCACCGACAGAAAACAAAGGGTGTATGTGTGGGATAGGTTTTATTCATCCGGTCACCCTAAAGACTATGCTTTTCAATTTGTAGCAGATAGGTACTATAATATAATCCAGAAACTAAGCATTGATGAAATTATTCCAAATAACAATTAAAAATAACTCGATGATTTTTACCAACATTTTTATGTATTCTACGGAAAGACAGCCTGTTAAATAATTGATCAATCACTTTCAATTATGTAAAGATATTAATTGCGATCAAATTTAAGAAAAATGACGTCTCGTTATATTTTGAATGAACATGAACGAAAATTAAGATTTATGTTTAGAATTAGAAACCTGACCCCTCCAGTTTTGAACATGAAAACCGGTCAATTACATAATGTTTAGTGTTTGAGATAATTATTTTGTAGTGATCCAAAGTTTTCCCAATTATTAACAGACATTATGCACACGGCCCTAGGAATAGAATGAAGGGATCAATTTTGTCACTTTACTGGCACTGTAAGTTCAAAAATTTTTGTTTCGATCGTAGATATTTTCTAATTTATTCTTAGACATGTATTAAATATTAATCAAACTAAACATGTTAATCGAATTTGTAGTTAAACACAATTCCAACAAAAAAGGATAAAGACTTGATATCGATGTAATTATTTATTTATTTTAATCACCCGTATAGAAATGCATTCACATAAATTTTACTTATTAATTCACTTATTAAGTCTTTGCATAATCAATTAAACTTGCAATTATCGAAAACTGTACAATCTAAATTTAAAATAAAGAAATCAAACCAATAGCTTTTTGTTATAAGTATATAATAAAATGAATTATGAAACAATTTAGTGACAAGCTAAGCAAAATAAACTAGAAATATTTAATGGTTGCGCTACAATTCCATTTTTAGTCAAATTAAAAAAAAAAAAACACTGTTAATTTCGCAATGATTGGATTAAAAAAAACTTTTAGTTAATTATAGTTTATCATATGTACTTCCTCCACTCATGTCATGTAAATGCATTTCTGTTTCAACATGATATTTACAAACCAAACATATTTTGGTTCTAGTTTAATCTTTACAATTCATATATTTCTAGGTTCCTAACCTAAAAGCGGTAAACTCTTTTCTCCATTTCAGCTCCAGAGAGTCCGTGTAAGTATTTTGCATTTTGGGCTTGGTGTAAATAATTGGCAATAATTACGAATTTCTGCTCTAAATCGTTCTTCATTTTTATTTATCCCCATACATTTTTGGTTACAAAACATAAATATTGCCTATTTTTCCTCAATTATATTTAAGTTTCGAAGTATTTCCATGACCTTGCATTCCAAAAGTGTTCTATATTTTTGGATATTGGTAAACTTAACTGACTTTCGCATTCAAAAATGTATTATTGACTATCTATGTACACATATTACAAAACGTTAACTAAGTATTAAAATTGATTGGAGTAGAAATATAACGAAGTATAATTCTTAAGATTTGAAGTTTAAAAATATTAAGGAATTATTTTAGAATAGAGTTCAATATTTTCGGTAGTGAAAGATAAATTATGAAATTTGAAAAAGGACAAACAGGTAAACAACAGAGTAAATTTCAAAGAATCACATAAGTACATACAAAAACAGAATAATAAAATCAAATCTTTTTTTAATAAAAAAATTCTTTAAAAACTCAAATCAATAATAACTTTATCTTTCATATTGATTTTATTTTTCATGCTTCATAATAAAAAAAAATCAGCCTTTTGAAAATTACATATTTTAATGTTACTAAGATAATAGTCACAATACGAGTCATTAATTTATAAAAATATATGTTACTAACCATAATATTATGACTAACACATACAATTTTTAATTAAAAGCTTTCTATTCAAGACAACAAGTTCGTATTCTTTCTACTCATTTTAGTTTTTGCTTTGGCTACATTATAGTGTTTGTTTTCTGATTTTGCCAGAAAATGGGCGTGCATAACTATGTAAATACAGCAGTCACAATCTGTATTTGGATGGGAGAATAATAATAATCCCCTTTGGTTAATGGCGATATAGGTGAAAGTAGATAAAGCCAGAAATTTAAAAAAAAAAAAAAAAAAAATGTAAATATATCAATTATCTTTTTAGTTAATTGATGTTCATGTTCAAAACAACCAACTTTAAAAAAATATTACTTTTAAGCTCTTGCTAATAACTCTTAGAACACACTTTTCGAATTGCTTAGTCATATTAAATAATTTATTACTTGCAAAACTTAATCCGTCATAAAGATCCATTTTGCAAATAACTATCCTCATTGTTTAAAAATTAAACCACAAACTCACTATACAAACATCCACGTTTTTGACAGCTATTTTATTTTTGATTTTCACTAAAAAGAATAATCTTCCTTACTCGCCACACTTCAAAGGGGTTTCGTTTTGCCCGACTTTGCCACTTTGTTCATCAGAATAACCGGTACTTTTTAGCGCTAATTTTCAAAACGAAAATATAAATAAAAAATTTATAAACAATTCTTGTTTGAATTATTTATGAATAAAAATTAAAAAATTAATGTTTTTAATTGAAAATTAATTTTTTTCATAAATATTATCAACATTAGAGGGTCATTAAAATACTTTAAACCTACAGTATTTGTTATCTCATGTTTGAGATTGATTGCATGTGTAACATCAAAGTTATCGAGATTATGTTAAGACACGTTAGTTGAGTTATTTTTTGTTGTTTACTATTAACGGCAAATCATTCTTATAACATTCTTATTACTATTAACGGCAAATCATTCTATTCAAGTTCTTATTTATTTAATTGATATTGTACTATAAATACACCTGATATTTTGATTTTTAAATAATTGGGCGGCACGGAATCCATCTTTGATATTGCCACCTGCATCGTGCTTGACAAAAAAAGGTTTCCCATTTGTCAACAGCTGCTATATTCACACCATACCCTTTTTCTATGCTAGCACCAATTTTCAGAGGCGGGTTTAGGCTTTATGCCACCCTAGGCCCGTTCAAATATGGCGACTTTTTCGCTTTATGAAAGTGATTTTAAAAATATTAAATTTCAAATTATTGTATTTCAAAATCAAATTAATAATCAAATTTTTAGACTTAAAGTACTTCTTTTCATTTCACTGTAATCTCAAATGTTACATTATTTTTCTTTTTTCTTGCTTTAGCTCGTCCGAATACATACATCGATGGTTATATTAATTTACTCGATTTCTTACACCAACTAATCTTCTATATATCTTCAGGACGTTCCCAATAAAATCAGTTTTCTTAGAAACTTTTAGAAAATTTATAGACATACTTAGAAATGTCCTCTGATCGTAGATTTTTTTTCTCATATCTTGTGGCACTAATTTTTGAAAAATTTATCAGTTTAAACTTGCATATTCAACACGGGGTTCAATTTTGAAGCGAAAGATTTATTAGAAAAAAAACGGTATATACATAATTATATATCTATACAAAAATTATGGCAAGCGGTATTCGGTAAAAATGTTTATGAACCTTTTCGTTTTAAAATTTGATTATTCATTTTCAATTAATAATGAATTATATTTGAAATCAACAAAACTTTAAATTTTAATTCTTCTTGGTATTTTTCTATAGGATTTCATAATTTTGCCATCCCCAAAATAGTGCCGCCTTAGGCTTGGGCCTCACAGGCCAAAGCGGAAATTCACCTCTGCCAATTTGGGCGGATTTTTTAACTGTTATTTACTGTATACTGCTGGACACTTTTTTAATTTATCCTCGAGAAAAGATAGTTCTCTTTAAAAATATCTACCCTCCATTTTAATTAAATAAAGAATATTTGAAAGTGGTAGGTTATGTTTTGTTATCAATGTGCTATAATGTATTCTCAATATTATATACCCGTCACTGAAAATGTCAGACAGCGCTTTTACGAGAATAAAAATTTTTTAAATAGAATGTAGTTTTATGGCCAGGAATCGTGTCTATTTTGCCAAAATATTTTGTAAGTAACTTTTTATTAGGAAATCAACATTTTGAAGTTTTTTCTTAAATATCGTAAACTACCTTATTGTATAAAAGTAAACTGGAAAAATTTGAAGTAAACAAATAAAATAAAAAAATCATGTTTTACTTTATTTATTATAAAAATTGTATGTATTTCAAATTTTAATTGACAAATTGCCGTTACTCCTAATTGCCAATTGAATCAATTTCATAGTTTGTGATTTCACAGTTTTGAACCATAAAACCTTGACATCATACACGCTTACATACAGAATTCAAATTTTAAATACATGAAAACACTAAAAAAAATACAAAATTTTCAATATAATCATATCTATAATTAAAAAATTGATAGCATAATAGTTACTATATCATTTCATTGACATTGGCAAGGAGTCAAAATTAAAAAAAAAAAAAATATTTGCCAAAGAATTACACAATTAAGGTAGCACGAGTCATGTGTGACCATTAATAAATTATTTTCTAACTCATGTAAACCTAGCCGTCCCAACTAATATTTCGTCTTCATAAGATTAGAAAAGTAAAATTTGAACAGTAGATAACCCGTTATCAAATTTGCAGAATTTTTGTAAATGTATTTAAACTACATACAAAAAAGTCTAGGATTTTACTGAAAGGACCGTCCTTGCTCGCATTACCTTAATCGAAAAGTATTTTCTTTAGAAATATTGAATTCTATAAAAGAATCGCTGTAATGTAATAAACTGTCATTAACACTGTGCATTTTTTAAAGTTTTTCTCTACCTCCTACTGTTTATGTTGTATTTTTAAAATTTGTAACACGCATTCATGTCTTCGTAAATGAAAAATAGTCTGTAAACTGCCTTGGAAAATCTCTATATTTTATGGAAATCCCCATAAAAATTGGATAAGTAATAAATTGTTTTGACGTAATGTGCGAACATACAAACTGGGAAAAAGTCTGAAATATATTTAAAGTAGAGAGAAAACTTACTTGATTTTATATAGGCCGACTTTTTTTCTAGGTTTTCCTTCTGAAATTAATTTATATTGTTACCTAGTAAAAAAAAAAGTTATAAATCTTAAGTAGCGATGGATTCACCAGGTTGGGCTTGTAAACACTAAAATAAAATAAAATGTTTTAAAAAAGGGGTAAGAGTTGGAAAAGAAGTTTCAATACAAAATAAAGAGCTATAAAATTGTGCATCAAAACGGTTCTTTGCAGTTATGGGCTCTAGTTAAAAATAGACAAACTAGAGACTAAAACATAAGAAACACAAATGCAATTTTCATGTTGGTGTTTAAAATCTAGATTTCATATTTTTAACAATCGTTCAAAAACGCTAAGGATCTTTTTATGCAACTTTTAAGTTCTAAAACTTTTATTTGAAAATTAGTTATTAAACTTTTATTATATTTTAATATAGTCCTCAATCATTGCTTTCAAAACTAATGTCAAAACAGAAAAGATTTAAACCTTAACAAAATTACAAAATTTTGGTATTCACGAGCTCTTTTAATCTAATTTGGTAACTGTATCATGTATATAACGTGTAGCAACCACTTTTTTACAAAAATATTTCATAGACAGATTTTTTTTCTCTTTACTACTTCATTATATTCATAAATTTACGAGAAAATAGATTTCAAATATTTTAAATATTTAAAAATATCTGATACATCGCGTCACATGACTTCCTTCTAGAATTATATACTAAATATGTACAGTAGTTTATGTGTGTAGCTAAATATGGTTAATTGAATCTCTCTACCTCATTTGAATAGTTCCAGAGAAATATTTCAAATAAAATTCATATTGCTTAGCACTTTCTATGAACATATTAAGTTTGAAGAAAATTGTTGGAGTTGTTTTTGAGAAAAATGTAAAAAAGTTTAAAATCATTAGAATAAACTGGTACTGGAGGTAATATAAAGACAGAATACCAAATTTGGTGAATTTCGGATAAATCCTAAGATAGGGTATCGCTATCACAAACAGACGCACAGAAACAGACCTATTTCAAGACTACCTTTTACAAAAAGAAAAAAAGTGCAAAATTTTTAACATTTTACTCCTCGTCAAAGTTGTTAAAGTGCTCGAGGCTAAATGTTACTATTAAAAACGTTTGATTTCTCAATGTAACCTCAAAAAAACTATTTTCTTACAAAAGTTGTCTCGGCAGTAATAGTAAAAATAAATTAGTAGATATTGACCAGAATTTCAGTATGTTATAGTTAACGAGACATTATAGTTAAGATATTAACAAAAATTTATGTACCTTGCGGAACAATAATGAGAGTAATAATTATTAAAAATACACTAAATAACCTCAAAAGAAGTTTGTTAATTAGTGGTTAAATGAAGGTTTTTTAGCAACTAATTCAAATTTTCAGTGATATTTTAGCCCCTATGGACAGTTTGTTTACACGCTCTTGCAATTCGCACTGATCGATTCGGGAAATGAATTGAACTTATTCTAACCGTTTACACGTTCAAATAATTTGAGTAACTTACATTAATCTAAGAATAGACAATTCGTAGAAAATTTTGAGTAATTTGATGCATCTTAAAAATTGTAAATCACAATGCCTAAGCATTTAATCGAAAACTTGCCTATAAAATAGTGGAACTTATACTCTCACACAGATGTCATATTTTTCCACTCGATAAGTTTTAGTAGTAAGTGTAGTAAGTGTGTAAGCACTACACTTCAGTTAGGTGGTATATTTTGTGCTGAACATTTCTAATAATAATTTACACAAATATTGTCTAAGCCATCCATGGTATCCAGAGATTTATTAGATTTATTTTTATTTATTTTTATTTTGACAATGTTATATATTTCGAAGGATTTCTCCTTCATCAGACATTCATTTCTCCTTTATTTATTGAAAAATTTATAATCAATTGAATTTTTTCAAACAATTAAAAATATCTGATTGTGCAGGAGAATTCCTTCGAAATATATAACGTTGTCAAAATAAAAATATAAAAATTTATTATTTTAAAATAAAAAATATAAAATAATCCAAACAAAAATAAATAATAATTGACACAAAAATAGAAATTAATATAGATTTTACTCAAGCCAATTTTTTTATATTACTCAAGCCAATGCACTAATTAAATATATAATATGCTCTATAGAATGATGTATGTTCATTTCATGACATTCAATCATGCAATCAAAATTGCAATAAAATAAATTCAAATTATTAATTTAACTTCCCGCTAAGAAAATCGAAGATTTTCAAAAATCGGGAAGTTATTGGTTTTACCCTGTTTTGAAAAAATCGAGTGTTCATCAGATCTCGACGTTTTGAGGTTATAGGAAGTTTCCCTAACTACGCCTGCGAGGTTGTCAACATGTCTGAATGTAGCTTATAACTTTTGAACGGCTCAACCGATTCATTGCAGTTGGTGCCATTCGAAATGGCTTGATAAACCTTGATAAACCACGTCGATCGTCGCCAATCCGGTTAAAATCGGTTGATTCGTTCGCGAGATGTCGTAAACGAAAAATTTAAAAAAAAAAGTGTTTTTTTTTACATTACTTCGACATTTCTTTTCGGATAATTTTTGATGAATGATTGGCACATGGTAGCGAACAACAGGAGCCGGTCGACGCTAGACACTGTTATTCCACTCGTCGAAACTTTTCTTTTCATATAAGTATATATATATAAATATATATATATATATATATATATATATATATATATATATATATATATATATATATATATATATATTATATATGTATATATATATATATATATTTATATATATATATATATATATATATATATATATATATATATATATATATATATATATATATATATATATATATGGTTTAGTCATAGTATATTAGTATTAACCCATCTCAGTCTCCCGTTCGTAAATGAGCAAAATCGGTACAATGGGATAATTAGATCCATGACCCAACTTAACCATTAAAAAAGATTCAAAACGGTAATTGTTTGATTAAAAAAAAAAATGTATGAACATTTTCCGGAATGTTTATATTCGCCACAGTTTAAGCTAACTAACAGATTCTTATTATATACGAAAAATGTTCATACAAGGTTTTTGGTTTTGTTTTGTTTCTTTTTTTATGGTTAAGTTGGATCATAGATCTAATTAGCCCATTATACCGATTTTGCCAATTTACGAACTTAGAGTCACTCTTAAGATCCAGAATATGACACCAAAAGTTCAACTAGCTGTCTCTTGTCGTTTTTTAGAGATCTTGATGACGAGCGGGAGACTGAAATGGGTAAATACTAATATACTCTGACTTAAATGCGAATTTCAAATGGCTTAAAGTATAATCTATTATAATATATATTATTTATTACTTGATTTATTTCATCCTTTAAGACACTGTATATACATATTTTGTTATTAGTAAACAAATTATGTATTACCCCTTCTTCAAAAAACGTTACAAAGTCGGAACAACTTCTGTTGCTCCGTGTGCGACTAAAATGCTGTGATCATTTCAATTGATTTCACCTAAATCACCTCATGTGCGATGTGCCTAAAATGCTGTGATATCGCTGATATCGGCGATATC
This sequence comes from Chrysopa pallens, assembly GCA_020423425.1. Lineage (NCBI taxonomy): Eukaryota > Metazoa > Arthropoda > Insecta > Neuroptera > Chrysopidae > Chrysopa > Chrysopa pallens. The sequence continues at coordinate 105,907,513 of CM035592.1, read as the reverse complement.
GCCGATGCCGGCGATTTCGCCTCATGTCACCTAAATCACCTCATGTGCGATGTGCCTTACAGTCGGAATCGTAAAATGTATCATCACCCACATTTAATTCGATAATACTATGTATTCGGTTGCTATTTCTTCATTTTCTCGTAATTCTATATAAACATCATTTGTATATACCTTGACAGTTGACACATCTATAATTGTGCAGAAAATGTTGTCATAAAAAGTGGAAGAAAATTACAGTAGGATGAAACCCATTGGAAAGGCAAGATATTATGATGAAAATGAAAGGAAAAATAAATTACGGGCGATCTGAGTTCGGGAAGTAGGAGGGTGCAATTTTTTAAGGATTAAACACGATTTATCTCGATTTCCGGCCAAACTAAAAGTCGTATGGAAAAAGGTTAAATGGCAAAATTGTAGGTAATGGAAACATCTACAACTTTTATATTAACACTTTTTTCACATAAACTCAAAATTTTTCAATTGAAAATTAGGGTGCTTTTTCGATATTTATTCAAAATAAGATGAAAAAATAAATATTTTAAATCAAAAACATTATAGAGTATTTGGAACATAAAAAGGTAAGTTTTCACCAAATTTCGGAGAAAGAAAATAAAAAACCAAAAACTTGGTTATTTCAATTTTTCACATAAATGTTGAGGTTATTTAAAAAAAGTGTAAATACAAATTTTGTAGATCTTTTTCTTACCTACAACTTTGTCATTTAATTTTTTTCCATAGGACTTCAGATAAACCTAATTTTACCCTTAAAAACTCACCCCCCTCCTACCTCCCGAACACAGATCGCCCGTAATTTGAATTTTTCTTTCATTTTTATCATATTATCTTGCATTTATAATGGGTTTCATCCTACTATAATTTTTTTTTTTTAAATTATCTACCCTGATATATATTATCACTTTCTGGAAGTAGAAAATCACTATCCGTAGGTACTTTAATTTTATAGTGAACCCTTTTTAAATTCAATAAAAATGAATACAAAATTTAGAGCCACTTTTCTATGTCTACTAATGTGAAATTTATTGAATGAAAATTTAGTATCTTTACTTATATAATGCCAATTTACGATATTGTGATCATGTTCTGTTTCTTAGAATCATCAAGCTACGATGGTTAAAAATATTAAAAAATCAAAATATTCTGCAAACACGATCATTTTCGATTTCTTTACATTTATTACTCATAAAACTTCCTAAACACCATTATCGTTTTTAGTTTTCATACAATTGGGAACTTTAAATTGAGAAGATTTTCCATTTTATGGGGCATCATGTTGAATTCTCTCAATCAGATTTGCATTCAGCGACATTAAAAACACCCCGAATTCCATTAATATACATTTTATTTGTTTTTCTATTTTTGGAATTGAATATTGATTGTTGAATTTTCTCTATAATTAACATTAGGTTTGTGATCAGCGACGCCAAAAACTATATTGGCATCAATATTTTAATCTTAAAAAATTTCTTTAGCTTACAATAGAGTTTATAGAAATGGGGAACTTGTGCAAAATGTCACGTTTGATTTTTTTTTAATTTAATTACGAATGAATTTTCTATTTGTTTTCTCCAACTAATAACTTGTATCTGTTTTGCCTTATCGCAAATGATATAATCCATTTAGAAAAATTGGATATTGTAAAAAAGAATCGGCCTTGAAATAATTTGAATTTCTTTGTTAAATAATAATCTTAAATTATGAAATTGAGGTTAATATATTAATTTTTGTCCTAAATTTGTTTCATTAATTTCTTAATTAGTATATTTTCAAAATATTAATGACCTACATTCATACTGATATCGATTAGGAACGTAATGTTAAAATACTAGCTAGGGTCATTAGTAAAACGCTTTTTTTTTGTTATAAAAATACGCGTCTACTATCAGCTGTGTAGAAAAGAAGTATTTATTAATTATAAGACAGAAGTGTTTTTAACTGAGTGAATTTAGTACAAACAGCAGCTAATGGTTTTATATTCTGAATATAATTTTGTACAAATTTTCGAGGATGCCATATAGAACAAAGACATGATGGCAGGCATGTTGAAAAGAATAATTTTGTTTCAAAAATGTTTTTGTCGAAAACTATTTCAACATTTTCTCCGTTTTCATGTCAAAATTGTGCATACCAAATTTCATAAATTTGAATAATTATTTTGTGAGTTATTTATGCGCGAAAATTGAAAAAATACAATGACAGTCGATACAAAATTATTAAAAATATTGCAAACTATGTTTACAAAATCAACAATTTCTTACGTGGCAATGAAGAAACCCAACATTTTTAGTAATTAGTGCTCGAAAATTGAAAAAATACAATTTATAAGTATAGCCCACTAAAGATTTTTGTTTTCGTAGATGCATCATTCTGCGTTTTAAAATCGTTAAGGATGCGTGAGATAATGTCGAATTTCGGCCGATTCTAGTACTAACATATGAATAATAGGGATGTATCAATTTTATATTAGATAATTTATTGAGAAATATCGAAATAACAATGCAAAAATAATTGTATAAACTCTAAGCAAAATTTATTTTTATACATACTTTCTCATACAACTCGTTTTACGAGTATATTCAACCAATTTCATCTGTTATATCAAATAATTAAAATAATTTTTTAGAATTGCAAGGATAACATCGTTGACCTCGTGTATTCTATAATTAAAACGAATGCCACATATTCATCGAATTAACTGTTAATTTATATTTTCAGCTATTACTCGCAAGTTTGTTGTTTCAAATATTTCCATATCAATATCAGAGTTTTTGCTGTACCTATAAATTTTTAAGATAAAATATATATATACATACACACATATATATATATATATATATATATATATATATATATATATATATATATATATATATATATATATATATATATATATATATATATATATATATATATATATAAAAATATTTTTATATAATTTATTTATCATTATTGTAAACCTACCAGATATATTGTAAACTATAAGAATTTGCAATAAGTACCAAATTAAAATTATAAGATAACGAAGAGATTTCCATAAAATTTGTGTGCAACAATCAATTAATTGAAAAATTATCCACATGTATTACAGTATTTAATATGCACAATCTGGATCTTAACAGATGTCAAAACAAAAGTTGTTAATTTTCTAAAAATTAATATTACTTTATGTATTTAAACATTAATTCTATTTCTCACGGTTTAACAAATGTTTAACACTCATGAACTTGACAGGCAAAAATGAATAAGATAATTTTATAAACATCTATATCAAAATTATATAATTTCCGTTAATATATTGACGCACTTAAACACATTCAGGGTATCAAAACATCCGAAAAATAACAAAAGGTTGATTATATGAAGCAAAAAGAGGAATAGATGAGTAATGATGAAATTTAGTTGGGGATTAAAAACACTGTCGATTTTTTACGCACTAAGACGGATTTTAATGCGGTTCATGGCCTTGGATTCGTGAGAATCTCAGGACATTTTATAACCTTGTCTAATTATGTAAAAATCACAAATTGCATAGATCTATCTATATATATATATATATATATATATATATATATATATATATATATATATATATATATATATATAGATCAAATGACTAATATGGGGGTTTGAACCGTGATCTACCCACCGGTAGCCACCATAATGATATAATACTAAAAGCATATGTTATTAACTTGATCTATAACTGGAAGTTATTAATCTATTACTAAGAACTATTTATATAAATCTAAATTTTAAATCTAAACATATTGTCTGTGTAGTCTGTTTATACTATCACTGTTGTTTAAAAAACTTATCACTTCATTGTTTGCTTGCCTTTAGAGACGAGACAAGTATCTGTCACTGAAACGCGCAATTTCTTCACGCACTGTGGGCACTTCCAAACTTCTGTGAATATCGTCATTACGCACCCCACACGGAGATTCACTTATTGTTCGTAGCACTTTTGATTGAAATCTTGGGAGAATTTTTATATTACTGTTACTTACAGTTCCCATAGTTGAATTTCATAAGTCCACACCGGTTTAATAACTCTTTTATACAGTAGCACTTTATTATCTAATGACAAATTAGAACCTTGTCCCAAAAGCCAATATTATTTACAAGATTGTAAGTTTAGCAGTTTTCTCTTTAACCAAATATGTTTACGCAATGTAAGTCGTCTATCTAGGTATATACCCTGATATTTAATATCATTTGCTTGTGGAAAACTAACCCTGTTTATTCTGACAGGTAGGGATAGTTTCTTTTCTCAGAGTAAATATTATTTGAACAGATTTCGTCCCGTTGACTTGGATATGCCATTTATGCAACCAATATTGTATTTTATCGATACTATTTTGTAATCTTTGGGAAGCTACGTTTAGATCCACATCCATGAATAAGCCCTTAATTGGAAAAGCAAGCCAGGATGGCATACTTTATCAAATGCTTTGCTGACGTTTTATTTAATTTTACTAAAAAGAGCAGTTAACAGTTTAATCAAAACGCTGTTTCTTTTCAATAGGTCACTAAACATTTCCTTTAGTTCTGAAAAAGATTCTTTCATGGCCAATGATGGCTTTTGGTAATTTTGGCCATCGTTTTTAACTACATGAGCGTATTAAAAGTTTTCTCGAGTTAAATTTGGACTTGTAGCCCTAAGTTTTATTTAATGATGAAAATAAGTTCAATTATTGTTACTGGGGGTTTTCGGGCTCACTCAACACAAATATGAGGTCAGTAAGAGTACCTGGTGCCTGTTTTAAACGTCTTATTCTGGAGTATTACGGCTGTTTAAAACACGAATGCATGATCTATGAAGGTACCTGGTGATTGCAGTGGATGTTTTACCGTCTTCTTCTCGAGTATTATAACAGTTTATCATTAATTGACCTTAACTTGCTATAGAGGTTTTCGAGGTCACTAAACATGAATATGGATCGGCGAAAACCTACGGAGTACCTGGTCTACCTCTGGAAGTATTATGTCAATTAATCATACAATTGGCCCAAACCAGTTACTCGGGACTTTCTAAATGATAATGATTTGATATTCTAAATGTTCTCTTACAGTCACTAGATACTAGGTTTTCGCCTATCTCGAATAACGAGTTTAGGCCAATTATATTATCAACTATCATAATAATCCAGAGAAATACGTTTACAACACCGTACCAGGTACTCCTTTATCCATCTGGTATTCGTGTTCAGCGACATCGAAAACCCCCGAGTAACAAATTTAAAATCATTTTTACCATTATCTACATTTTTAATAATTGTTAACTTCAAAATGTACTTCTGAAATGCATTTTTCTTATGCAAAAATGCAATTTGAGATTTTACCTATTTAATCTAGGTCACCAAATTTCTTAATGTTCCCACGAATCCAACACACCAAACGCCATTAAAATTTGTCTAACTGCGCAAAAAATTGACATTAAGCCTTCATTTATTTCTTCGAATAATTAAGAAGATAGTTTTGAAAAATGAATAGCAAAAGATTCAAATAAATTTATTTAAATTTTTAAATTATATTAACGGATTCAGTTTGGTATAAGGGACATTCAGAAGAACAATAAAGGGTTATTGTTAGAAAAAAAGTTTCAAATAAAAATTGTGAATTATAAGATTTTATATAAAGAAGATTCTAGAGCGTCCACGGAGATTAAATATAATGGAGCCAGTGCGTCCAGAAGTTTACACATATACATACATATTGTATATAATATATACATGTAAATTCTTTGTGTGCATGTGTGAAGACTCATAAACGATCTAATTCCGTTATTTTAATAATAGCCTTCTTACATATTTAATAAATATCCAGTTTATACCATAATATATTAATGATCTTTCAACTAATATAATTTTTTATCTGTTACAGTTACGCTGAGTGTAATGTCATGCGGAATCCACTACAGCTGGCCGTCACCAACCTTACCAAAATTACTAAGCAAAGATTCCTACATAACTATAACCGATGCAGAAGGATCGTGGTTAGCAGTAGCGTCATTGATTTTTGCGTTATTGTCAGCACCATTAGCCGCAGAATTAGTGGATCGTTATGGACGCAAAATATCAACAATGCTAACCATACCATTATATTTGATATCTTGGTTTTGTATTGGTTTCACTCGTGTGTATTACGTACTTTTATTGGGCCGTTGTATTGCTGGTATTGCAGATGGCATCACATATACAGCTGTATTAGTATATGTGGGTGAGATTGCAAGCTGCCGTATTCGTGGCTTTTTAGCAAGTTTTATATCAGTGATTCTTTTATTTTCTGGATTAATTGTGAATAGCGTGGGGCCATTTGTTTCAATACAAACAATGTCGCTTATATGTGCAGTTGTGCCACTAGTTCAATTAATTTTATGCATTTTCCTACCGGAATCTCCATATTATCTTCTAATGAAAGATGACGTTAAAGCTGCTACAGAAAGTTTACAATACTTACGAGGTGGAAAATCTGAAAATGTAATACAAGAATTGAATGATATTAAGAGTGCTGTTAAACGACAAATGTCTGAACGTGGATCATATAAAGATTTAGTCGTCCAGCCTGGTAATTTACGAGCACTATTAATATGTATTGGATTACGAACATCACAACAATTATCTGGAATTACCGCTGTAATGTTCTATAGCCAAATTATATTCTCAGCAAATAATGAGTTTATTCCAGCTACAACGGCGGTTATTATCTTTAATTCGTTACAAGTAATAACATCATGCTTTTCTTCGCTAATTCTTGACAGATTAGGTAGAAAAATTTTATATACCTTTTCTTCTGCAGGCTGTGCAATTACTTTAGGTGCTACAGCACTATATTTTTACCTAAAACAGCATGGCATCGATGTTTCCGAGTATTTTTGGATACCCATGATCTCATTATGCAGCTTTATTATCACATACAATCTTGGTATGAGTGTTATACCAGTTACAATGTTATCGGAATTATTTCCCGCAAACGTGAAATCAAAAGCCTTGGCTGTTATGGACATGTATTTTTCGTTAATTGCCAGTTTTATGACTAAATTATTCCAGCATTTAGATAGTACTTATGGTATGTATGTTCCATTTACATTATTTGCGTGTAGTTGTATATTGGGAGTTGTATTTGGTGTAGTATACTTACCGGAGACGAAAAATAAAACTTTGGAAGAAATACAAATGATGCTTCGACGTAAAAATACTGGTGGAAGTTCAATTGAAGTCAAACCTGTTGAAGCTAAAAATAATCAAAGTAATGAAGATATTTCTACTTATATATAAATCTTTAGAAGGATAATGAAACAGAATCACTGAGAAACAAATAGAATTTACCAGAAAAGTTAGGAATTTTATAAATAAATAAAATAAATAATCATCTTTATTCTTTTAAATATCTTGCATAAGAATGCATCAATAGATGGGTATATGCGCCTACGGCCGACATTTAAGGGAACTATTCCAGTATTTACCTTAACGACAAATGTAGAAAAACATGTCAGAATAGTTGGTATAACTAAATACCACCCGAATAATAGTGTAATATGACCTAATCAGTCCAAAGGAAATAAAAATAACAATACATATTGTATTATATGTAATTATAAAGTCAACAAAAAATTAAGAATAATTACAAATCTAAATGGTCAAAATATTTAAATTAAGAAAAAATGAAGTAAATTCATTGTCAAAAAAAAAAAATACTAATAGTAATAATTTAAAACATATAAACATTATTTCGATTTGTATGTAAGTCAATATACAGCAATATTAAAATAACAAAAAAATTTAATAAATACCTTAAAAATAAATTAAAATATGTTTCAATTCACAAATCCAGTATTAAATGAATGTCATAATTATTTAAATGTATATATAAAAATTAAAAATTTATATTGATTGTGCCTAATTATACGAAAACAAATTTGAGCGTAAATAATATAGATATAGATAATATAAAACACATAAAATTTATATGAAATTAATTATGTATAATAATAAAAATTTGAGAACAAAAATTAGTATTATTATATTAGATATCAAATTCAACAAATTTCACTAAAATCGTATGGGACAGCATCCAAAAGTATATTTTTTTACAACCTTTAAGAAACTACAACTGTTAGGCACATCGCACATGAGGTGATTTGGGTGAAATCGGCGAAATCGCCGATATCGGCGATATCACCGATATCAGCGATATCACAGCATTTTAGTCGCACACGGAGCAACAGAAGTTGCTCCGACTTTGTAACGTTTTTTGAAGAAGGGGTACTACGTAGTTTGTTTACTAATAACAAAATATGTATATACAGTGTCTTAAAGGATGAAATACATCAAGTAATAAATAATATAGATTATAATAGATTATACTTTAAGCCATTTGAAATTCTCATTTCGTCTTACAAAAACGACAAGAGATAGCTAGTTGAACTTTTGGTGTCATATTCTGGATCTTAAAAGTGACTCTAAGTTCGTAAATTGACAAAAACGGTATAATGGGCTAATTAGATCTATGATCCAACTTAACCATAAAAAAAGATTCAAAACAAACACCATAAACTTGTATGAACATTTTTCGGATATAATAAGAATCTGTTAGTTAGCTTAAACTGTGGCGAATATAAACATTCCGAAAAATGATCATACATTTTTTTTTTAATCAAATAATTATTGTTTTGAATCTTTTTTTATGGTTAAGTTGGCTCATGGATCTAATTGTCCCATTATACCGATTTTACTCACTTACGAACTTAGACTCACTTTTAAAATCCAAAATATGACACCAAAAGTTCAACTACCTGTCTCTTGTCGTTTTTCAGTTATCTTGATGACGAACGGGAGACTGAGATGGGTTAATACTAATATACTCAATATATATATATATATATATATTTATAACTGTATATATTAGAGTGTTTTTTGAATGCTAATGATTAAAGTAGTTCAAACATTGATGCTCAACCTTATATCGAATATCTAAAAAATTTACTGTGTTATACCTTAACTTGTTTTATTTGTTTAATGTGATTAGAATAGATACAGATTATAGCCACTGTACAATTACTGTATTTCTACAGTTCATTTTGTAAACATATTAAATAATAAAAGAATCAATATATATAATATTTTTCAGTAATAGTATAAGATGTATTGGCTTAATTTTATAAAATAAGTCTAAGTTCATTTCTGTTTATTTACTCTGTTATTGAAATGAATGAAATTAATATTGACGCTTGAAAAGTGTTATAAATAAGTTTATAAACTCTTGCAGAACGTCATTACGGCCAAAATGAAGAAATGTTGTATCTATTGCAACGTTGCTACAACAATTAAGAGACGTATACCTAGAGAAAGAGGTTTTTCCCTTTTTGCTATCCACAAATAATAAATATGTCTAGAAATTTTTTAGGTTGAGCATTTAACTGAGTAATTCTATAGGTGAAAGCTCTTATGTATCTGCCAACGTTGCTTACGAATGTAAAATTACATACGATTGTTGTCGCATCATGATGGAATTCTTACGATTTCAGTATTTGATTATACATATCTTACACAGTGCGATTTCGTACATGTAATTTTCTTATGGAAAGTAATCTCTATCCGTATACGACACAACAGTTGCAACAATACCATATATGTGATAAAAGTATAGCATGTATTCAAAGATATAAATATTGCAGGATAATATAAGCATTTACTTAATACTCGCTACTCTTCGTTCCTTTTCTTTAAAGCATATGTATGTATATAAAAAAATTTATGATCTGTTTTATAAGATGCGCCTATTAAGCCTGTTCTATATGGTTCAGGACATCAATCTAACCTTTTTTTTTTTTATATATACAAGCATTGACAAGTTTTTATTTTTAAATATTAAACATAACATTATTTAACTCTCTATCTTTGTCATAAACATTGATTTATATGACTGTATAAACAAGAATAAAAAAAAGTTGCCCATATGATTTTAAAAACGAAGCATTTTTACAACGATTTTTTTATCACATGTATGATTTCAAATCACCAAAATCACGTCGTGTGCGACTATACATTGGTTTCCATAAGCAAATCATATGTATGATATCGCCGATTTCACGCAAATCACCTCATGTGCGATGTGCCTTAGATTCAATTGAGTAACGTATTTTTTTACTCTTTGCCCAAACGTTTGTTTTCATTAATAAACTTACTACTTGTTATTTCTAACAAGTACCTACACCCCAAAGAAAGTAAGAATTTTATGCGTTTTTAAATATAAATTACAACTGTCAAACAAGAATTAAAAATTAAAAATTATTCTGATAGCCTTTTTTGAGTGATGAATATTTTTTAAGCATAGCTATCAGAACCACAAACCATAGTTTCGGAACTCATAACAGATACAAAATTGGTGTAGTAAATTAGCAATAGAGTTTTAATAAATACTTTATCCTTCATACTAAGTTTCTGTTAGCATGCAGAATTTAGCTTTTTTACATTTCATATCATTCATAATATTGACACCTAAGAATTTAATTCTGTCAAAATAAAAATTATCATTAGACATGTTAATTTTTTTATTCGGCTTGCATTAATTTTGTCTGTGTGCAACGATATTACCTTCACATCAACTTTGAACTGAGTTAAGAATTTAATTTATGTCAGCATTTAACAATAAAGGATCTATATAATATATAATATTATAATATTATATTATATAATAATGATTATAATATCTATATAATCATTGGAATGTATAACAATAGTTATGTCATCTGCGAACAAAAAAATATCACAAACGATACCTGAGTGATTCCAAGTGAAATCTTGTAAATCATTTATAAAAATTTGAAATAATTTTGGCCCGAGAATGCTTCCTTATGGGATTATCCTGAAAATCTGTTCCATTCGGACATGCAAAACTGTCCACTACTCACAATTTCAACCCGTTATTTTCTATTCTCCAAGAAGCTTGACAAAATATCATGAATAACCGATTTTATAGCTAATTTAGAAGTAGGTTATGATCAAAACAGTCAAAAGCTGTACTTTGATCAAGTGCAATGAACGGTAACATGATTTTTTTTATACGATCCAAATCTGTAACATGCTCGTTACCAGTATTGATTCAGTGATGAAAGAAGATCCTTCTTTTACCTCCTTAACTGGTATATAAAAACTTGTTTTTTAAACTATTAATTATATCAATTCCTTCATTATTTTGTAAATTTTCTAAGAAAAATGATTTTTTATTGCTATCAGTAGTCGAAATAAAATATCAATCGGGTTTAATTTAATTTATGGAATTAAAATAGTAGATTCAAAAACACGCTTCGATATGAACATCCGCTGAGATTCTTTGATGACTCTGTTAAGAATTTTTTTTAAAGATTTCATTTTGTTATACATAGATTTGCTACATGTTATTTTGCTTGAAAATTTTAAGTGATATAAAGATTTGATGGAAATTCGTATGTCGGGTGTGAGCCAATTGGCTTTTGAATATGTGGTCTTACTTTTTTAATTGGACAACTAATATTGAATAAAGTCTGAAATGTCTCTAAAAAATTATTGAAGTTATCACTGACATTATTAGCATTATAGACGTCAATCCAATTCTCGGCCATAAAAGAGCCTTGAAATAATTTATGCCGTCATCATTCATCGGTTTTTTTACGACTAAATCATATTTTTTCGTGCATACTACATCATTTAAACTACATGTAATCCAATCATGATGGGAAAAAGAGCAAAGTGCAAACTGATTTCAAATTTATTAATATTAGTAAAACAGTTATCAATCAAAGTTGATGATGTCGAGGTTTTACGCGTTGCAATATTTAAAGTCTGTTTTCCTCAAAAAGATGATAAACAATTGACCAAAAGGTCGGAATTGACATTGGCTGTCATTAAGTCTATATTAAAATTGCCAACTAAAAATTCATTAACACATCTACTTGGCGCTTTATATACGTACATAGCAATAAGTAGAATTTTAATATTAGTATCTCAATTGCACAACATTCAAAAAACTTCCTGATTAAGATGCATTAAATCGTTCCTGACCTTGACTTAACATCGGTTGGAACTAGATGAAAGTATCATTTTATAGCCTCCTTTAAAATTAATTCTATTACTACTAGTCGAAATTTCAAAGTTATTTATCTTAAATGACTCGACTTCATTACTATTTATCCAATTCTCGGTGAGTAAGATACAATTAGGTAGCGATTTGTTTTCATATAAGTAGGTCATCCATAAATTCTTAAAATAGTAAGAATTTGTTTCTAAAGCTTCAAATATTCCAAATGACAAAACAAAGTGAAGTTTTTTTTTTATCGCAGGAGCCTTAGAAGCAGAGACATCAGTAAATTTTTTTAAACAATAGATCTACTCTTACTAAACGAGCCAGTGAAATTGTTTTAATTATTTCCCGGTTTTGTTGGTTTCAATTCAAATTTTTCTAACAGTTTTATTAATGTATAAACAGAAAATCTGTACATTCCCACGGCTGAACGTCAACATCAATCGTTCCAATCTTAATCTCAGTTTGACAATCGACATCAACATGTTCTTTTGATTGAAGTCCTACATCAAACATTTCAACTCTATCATCAGTTTGGCTGGTAACATTTGAGTCTCAAAATTCGTAGATTTTATACATACGCTCTAATTCTTTTACGCTTTCATTACCTTCATGTATTATGGTGTTCAGTTCGTCAATTTTGTATCTGTAATTCTCAATAGCAGTCTCATATTTAGATACTTGATTACACAATTTAGTTAAAACTTCATTGATGTTGGGTGTAGTGCACTTAACATCTTCGCCATAGACAATCAATCGTGCTGTAGCTTGAATTTAGTTTAGGTTTATCCATATTACAAATAGATTGAGCTAACAATGCCCGTATGATTACACACATTGCTATCATGGACTATAGTAATTAAATCATATTTAGAAGAAGTAAAATTAGTATTATTTGCAATACAGAAATTCAGTGCATTGATATAAATGGTATTTTCCGTTCTCTTTGAAAGTAGCAAACAAGGGAAAAGCAAGTTTTATGCATTATAGTTTATTCTGAATTTTGATGATAATGCCATGCAATTTTAGCTCAAATTTAGTTTTAAATATTCCTAATGTGGTTGATTAAAGTAAAGTAATTAATATCTAAGTATTTATATATAGAATATTATAAACATTCCTGTATATGGATAAGGTTGGTCTCAAAAAAAAATTAATTCCCAATAGTGAGTAGACCCTATCAAGGTACTGTAGTTTGCAAAAATAGATTCTAAGCAACTTTTATTTAAACATTACTATAGCTGTTAAAATTATCTGCAAAATGAGCTTTAAATCGATAACTAATCAAATTTAGTTGTAAATATTATATTAAAAATAACGCTAATTTCATAGAGAAACAAACCGCCGGAGAAAAAAAAATTAAAAGCGGATACTTTTTAATTAGTATCAAGTCAGTACAAGGAATTCAAAAACCCCGAGGAAGGCAATCGTTCCAGTAAACAGCAAACGTCGAAATCGGACTACTTTACAAAAAAATTATGTGCAACACCTACATACAACAAAAGATGACATATATGTCGTCTAAACTAAATAAAGCGCACACTTATGTTAAAAATAGACCATATATTGGAAACTACTCAACCAATTTTGATAAAACTTACAATTTTAACTAAGTTGAAATACATAAAAAAGGAAATTAATAGAAAAAATATAATTTATTAAAAAAAAAAAAAAGAATTAAATTGTTATTCGATCTTAAATTTCTGTGGCGTGGACAACCCTACAAACATGATGCATTTATAAAATGGAACATACTTGTTTAAAAGGGCATATAAACTAGCATAAAGGATTATTGTACAATTTACGGATCGAAGTCATTTAAAAAATATTTACAAATTAAACTACTATTATAACAAAAATGTTAAATTTTATCTGGATATAATAATACTTAAAAGATATTATAACACTATGTTCGCAGGCAAATAAATCAAAAATAATTATGCAAATTATATCTAATAGTCTACACAATTTTGATATGAAAATACAGCACATTTAAACAAATTTATACAAATGAATCAATCGGTTTTTATTTTTATAATTTTTTTATTTAGCTAATTCGATTTTTATTTATTTAGGTACTTGCTGTATGCGAAAATAGTGTCTATTATACTTTAAATGTAAAGATAATTAATTATATATAAATCCAGTTTCTAGTATTTGGTTATAAGGTTAATTTGGTTCTAATGATTTATATTGTTTATCTTTTTTGAATACATTAACTAATTATTATCGTTAATTTGTTCCTAAAAACTTTTCCAGGAGCGTAACGAAAAATTAAAAAAATAAATAATATATATCATTCGATGCGTGACATCGTGTAATATTGTATTGATGTAAAAACCGTATAGAAAAACCATAATCGTTATACTAACATATAACGATTGAATTATTTTTCAAATTTTTCGGACTATTTTTCCAAAATATCTTTCAATAAAATCCAAATCGAACCTTTAATAGTAAAACAAACATTAAATTTTTATACCGGGGATTATTTTAACTTCACATGATGCAAAATATGGAGAAAATTGTTACCATTTTAAAGGTAATCGATCCTAATCTCAAGTGCATACATTTTTAAAAAGATGGAACTTTATTTAATTTTTTTTTTTTATATATATATATATTTTTTTTTTTTTTTGTAGAACGCTTTATTTTGTATTGCATGTAATGCCTAGTTTTTAATTTCTAAGCAAATATTAACAGGCATTTTTTATACAAACAAAATTTTTATTTTTATTAAATATTTATTACTTTCATTTTGAAGACAAAATATAAACTTATTAATTTCATTGGCTATTTGTTAAAATATAATGTATGCGATTTTTGTCTCTTTTGAATTTTTATAAAGCTCTAGTTTTCGTATAAATAATTAAGTTTGTATAAAACAAATATTATAATTTTTGAGCTTATAAAAATTATACTTTATACAAAATGTTTCTTTTCAAATGAAAAATTATTTGTTATTTTATAAAATCCGAATCTGCAATTTAAAAAAAAATAAAATAAAATAAAGCCCTATTGAAAAAAGAAATCGACCCTCATTTAATCTAGAACGCAATCTCCTTAAAGTATGTAAGCATTTTAGATTTATGACTTTAGGCCTTTCAAATGATTTAAAATGAAATATTTGTTTGTAACAGTTTTCTTTAATCAGTTTTATTTTTCAAGTTTTTTGCTTATGTCAAGTTATGATAAGAACAGCAATTAGAATAGAGCAAAATTAAAGACATGAACACACAATAATTTTTAAAACAAGCATTCAAAAAAGGCACAGCAATTTTTTTTTTTTTTTTAATTTTACACATGTATCCATTATTATAAAATAAATCCTATAAATTGTTATCATACTGTTTGTAAAGTGTAAGTGAAGTTATTAAATAATAATTTATTTTTTTATTAATTTGTATGTTTAAATTTAATGATCAATGCTTTTTTAATAAAACAATAAAGAATAAATAATTGATATAAAATATACAATGTTTCAGTTCATGAAATATACAAATTTTAAGTGAATAATATAATATGATAAATAAATTGAATATTATGATAAATATTAAGTGAAGATAACAACTAACATATACTGATTGAATCATTTTTAATCATTAATATATATAAAATACATTTAATGTACAATCCATATACTGATTATAGTTTGTTGTATAATAATATGAATTGCATGTGTTTATTAGCTCAACTTGAACTGTAATGTTTAAAAGCTGTATCATTAATTTATTGAATCAAATTGACAGATTTTGCTCATTCACATACTTAAACTTACTTTTTATTTGCTAGATTACGCCATCAAAATTCAGCTTGTTCTCTTTTCGTTTATAAATTATTTTAAAATGTTTAAATGATAATACCAAGTTGAGTTTTTTTATTAAACAAAGTTTTGGTCATAAGCATAAAGTTGTTTTACAAAATTTTCATTTTTAAGAAGTTAAAAATGTGACAACCTTAAAAACGCGTCTGCGGTCTGCCATTTCCAAATTTCCATGTTTTTACGTATTTTAAAAAAATTCATAGAAACAATAAAATAACATGTTGCATTATCTCTTTTTGTTATATATATGTTTTCTATCATTGTTTGTACTACTTCAGCGTAATATTTCAATGTATGAATTTATACATTTTTTGGAGATATAACCTATTAATGTTGATGTTTTATTGTATGAATGTGTATAGTTTTATATGTTATTTTTTGGTATCAGAGAAGCTATTGGCACTTTTATTAAATTCTAGCGCAATCTGCACTTTGGTTCGTAAAGAACATAAATCATATTAAATTATTTGTTGAAATCTTTTACGCATAATTTGAGCGGCTTTCTTGATCCACTTGCTTAACCGCATAGAAGGGCATTTTGTGCCGGTGTTTTAAAAAATATTTTATACATTCGATATTTGTATATTAAATATTTCATTAGGCGTCTGTCTAACAGTCTGCCTGTTAAAATAATTTAGATGATTGTGGAATACTCCAAAAATTGTGGAAGTATATTTATAAAAATTCGTATTAGTGGAGGTTTTGAGAATTGTCCTATTTAACAAACATCTCACCTGTCGCCTGTCGTTTAAAAAGATATAGGTACCGTTTGCACGTAAATTATATTGTTTCACTTAAATGTTGATATCTCCCCAACCGTTCATTCAATTTTATTGAAATCAATTATTTGAGAAAATTGTTATTTGGGAAACAGCAAATATTGGCCTAAAAACTTGCGGGGAAAAATTTATTTTACTTACTGATACAGAATGCATTTTGTATTAAGAAATATCAACTAAATCGGCCAAAACCTTTCCGACATACACCATATTTAAGTTAATTCATTTATCAATAAGAATTTCCATTATTGGCAATATAATTCATTACAAACCGACTTCAAAAATGTGCAAGTTCTCAATTAAGTTAAATATATCAAAACATTTCTGCATGCAGTCCATACAGGTATAAATACATATATAAGAATAATACATATTGCAAATACATGTTAACGATAAAATATTTCAAACAAAAAGTTTTTTATTTTAAAAAGGAACAATTGTATTAATTGTTCTTCTACCTCTTATGTTTTATAAGTTGAGTGAGTCATGGATGCATTGGGCAATACCAAAATATTTTTGTATGATTAATATTTGCTAGCTTTACGAAGTTTAGACTAAAATTAATATACTCTGACATATTCTCCTATGTCGCGTTTTTGACAAAATAAGAAGTTATTTATTTTATCTTACACATTATTAATGAATAATTTTTCTGAACCATTCAGTATTATTCATTTGTTTAAAGAAAATTGTTTTATTTGTATATATTTATTGAAAAATTAACATTAAATTGATCATGGAATAATAAAATTCAATTTATGTAATAAAATAGTTTATAATATTAATTCTATCAGATCCAAAGTACGTTCCATAAATTTATTTTTTAATGATTGAATATCATCATTAATATTATATGACATATGCAAACAATTAATAAAAAAAACATAGGCAGTCATTAGGGTCTACCGATATAAGTGAAAACATTAAACTATATTTTTACTAAAATATAAATATACTAGCAGACCCGGCCACGCGTTGATGTGGCTATTATTTTTGTTATATTACATTGTAGTAAACAATTTAAGAGGAACGGTAGTAGAACATCAGTCACGGGGACCAACATGCTTTTTACATAGATACCAGTTGTAAAAAAATATGGCGACCTCCATGACAGATTTTCTACTACCGTAACCCCTTAGTAAAATGAAATTATTATCTGGGAACGAATTCGGAAATGTTAAAGCTTGTATAAAAATCGACTGGATTGGGATTTGAACGGGAAGGACTTTGAACACGATTGATTTAAATTTTCTTACAGTTGATATTAAGCAAAAATCAATACAAATGAATTAATTTATTAAAAATTTATTATTATTTTTATTCAATTTTGTAACAAAGTTGTTTGTAAAGAACATGTGACACTTAAATTATATGAATGAGGTAGGTAGGGCAGATAGTCTTAAATCTTTAACAATAATATTTATTATTTTGAATTATAAATACTTTTAATTTCAATTTAATTTAGCACTAATCGGTGTACAATATTTTTGGTTAACCTGCCTTTAGCTAACACAAAAAGTTTCCCTACACGTGAACATGCAACATACAGTTGCCCATGAGAAAAACATGGATTTTCTAAATCCAAACCACAAATGGACATTGTTTGGCCTTGAGACTTATTTATAGACATGGCAAAAGCTAAACGAATTGGAAACTGTGGCCTTCTAAAGGGTATGGTAGAATCTGACGGTATCATTGGAATACGTGGCAGCAGGACCACTTCTCCTTTAAAGGTCGTCGGTTATATTGATGAATTGTAGCTTATTAATTAAAGCGTTAGTACGTTTAACTTAACACCAGTGTTGCCGATGGCTCAAATTAAAATTACCCACTCCATAAAGCCCCATTACACGTTTTTACCCGGCACACTGAAAGGTAGTGTTACCAACTGCTAAAAGCGCGGTAAATTTAAAACTAAATATTAAATCTTGAAGTATTTAAAATAAAAAGTACACAATAATTAATTATTAATAAAATTTATTAAATTATTTCCAAGTTGTGAAACACTCTTTATGTTCCGGTAATGTGCAAGTTCAAGTTATGAGAGCAAGCGGGAAAATGTGAATTTAAATTATACATACAAAATATTTATTCAACGTTTTAACAAAATGTAATTTTAATAAAAAACCATTACCCGACTTTACCCGTCTGAGTCCAATTGCTAGCTCATTTACCCATTCAACGTCGAATTACCCGAAAAATGGGTAATTACCCGGACATTGGCAACACTGCTTAACACATTTATTGGATACTCAATCAAATCAACTGACTACTTTATACAGTGTCACCTATTCGATACTTACTAAATCAGGGCAACTGACTTGAACTGATTATACCGCTATATGTTAGAATCTTGCCGAACTATGTATCTTTGTTAGATTTAACTACCATCTGTTAAAATATTATCGAACTATATCTGTTTGTCATAAAAAACAATTAATTCGCAATAAATTAAAATTGCAATCTCAAATTAAGAAATAAACTATCCTATCTCTTAAGTTGGAGCATAGCACTCATTTAAAAAAAAAAAAAACGTTCGAATTGGTTCAGTAGTTTCGGAATCCATCGCGATCAAACAATGTGACATGTAATTTATATATATTAAGAGATAAGATTTTTATACTCGACATATTTAGGATATCTGAGAGTATATGAATTTAATTCTAAAGTTTGTAACACTAGCAAATATTTAACGCACACACAAAATTTTGATATAGGTGCTCATAAAATCACCTAAAAAGTCCCTTTTCACATGTCCGTATAACCGCCCGTCTGTCATCAAGATAACACAAAAAGAAAAGGAGGTAGCGAGCTAAAATTTTGTTGACGTTTATTAGAACAAGTAAGTTTAAGTTCTTGAATGAGCAAAATCAATCCATTCGATTCAATAGATCCATGACCCAACTTTTTAAGCATAAAAGATTGAAATTCAGAAAAAGAAATTCAGAAACAAAAAATATTGTTTTTTAAGGAAATGTCGAGTTAAAATTTTAATGACATTTTTTAGACATAAAAAATGATTTAAGTTCGTGAATAAGCAAAATCGGTCCATTCATAACCAACTTTTAAACCATTAAAGATTTAAAAACAATGAAACATTGTTTCGTAAACTGTTTAGATTCGCGACAATTTCAACTTAAATTTGCTAATATATAGGATAAACAGTCCAACAGTGTATCACGACCCATAGTGAGCCTTATGTTTTTACCATTTAAATAAGCATAGTAGTAACCTACATTTATATTAAAAAACAACAGTTGAAGAACATTTACCGAACGCTTATGTTGTTAAACAGTGGTAATTTAAACGGAAAGTTAAATTATCCAGTTATCCAGTATATGCAGTTATAAATACACATATAATAATAATATAAATTGAAATTATGTATCTGTTAATATGTGGGGCGAATTCATTTTCTGAAAAAATGTTCATACAAAAATTGAATTTTTTGTTTATTGTTAAAAGTACACTTTTTGTTTTTGAATCTTCTATTATGTTGTTCGTAAGTTGTATCATCGGGCCTTATGTACCAATTTTGCTTATTCATGAACTTATACTCACTTAAGATGTACGCCACCAAAATTTCAGTTCGTTTTTAAATTATTTCGTTGACGAACGGACAAATGCAAATGTGCTAATACGAATATATTCTGACATATTCTATATGTCGAATATAAAAATGATTCAAAATAATGGAAAAATTAACATCAAGTTTAAGATCAAGAATGTAATAAATTATAAATATATATATATATATATATATATTAAATATATATATATATATATATATATATAAGACATTTTATTAAAAGAAATACATATTTCAAATGGGTTAAATTATATTATATTCTACATTACTAACTACTTGATGTAATTCATCCTTTAAGTCACTGTACATTTTTATTTTAATTATAAGAAAATATTTGCAATTTGCACCAGTTGGCCGTTTAGTGATTGCTACACATAAGTTGCTCCAAGTGCGAATAAAATGCTGTGATATCGCAAAAATCGGCGATCTCGGTGATTTCGCCGATTTTACTCAAATGGCTCCGTGTGCGATATGCCTTAGGGAGGAAAATCAATATTTAATATACACAAAAACAAATTTTCTAAAGGGTCATTTTCTATATTTAGAGACAAATCTGTATAAAATTGCTATTATGTGATTTTTCATATTATCTATTTTTATGTAAAGCTTAAGAAACCCTGTGATAATGGGATTTTAAATGAAATAAATGTTTTGTTAGTTTAAGAAAATGCGATTTAAGTCGAATAGATTTACCGCCGATCGATTGCATTTGTAGTGGAAATACTTTTTTTAAAAAAAAGCAACTTATATTAGTTGCTTTATATTTGATTTGTTATTGTTTGTATCATTAATGTTGAGTTTGATGCCATAACTGCTATATTAACATGTTGGAAGTTTGCCGTGAAAAACTACCTCGAACATGAAGAATTGTGGCAGGAGGTTGAATCTGATCCAGGCTATGTATCTGATAGCAAGAAAAATACGAAAGCAAAATCGAAAATAATACTGTTGATAGACCCAGTTAATTACGTCCATGTACAAGAGGCTACAACAGCGAAACAGGTTTGGACCAAACTTGAAAAAGTGTTTGATGACTCAGGGCTTAGCAGAAAAGTAGGTTTATTGAGAGATTTGATCACCACCAACTTGGACAATTGCTCGAGTGTCGAGGAATATGTCAATAAGGTAATGTCAACAGCTCACAAGTTAAGAAATATCAATTTTGTAGTAGGAGACGAGTGGCTGGGTACGTTGCTGCTCACTGGCCTCCCTGATTACTACAAGCCAATGATAATGGCTTTGGAGAGCTCCGGTGTGAATATTACTGCAGATTATGTAAAAACTAAGTTGTTACAAGAAGTTAAGGTATCAAATTCAGCTGCTTACTATGCCAAGTCATATAATAAACAAAATATTATGTCAAAGTCAATGCCAAAAAATCCTAATAACCAATATCAGAGGAAAGGGCAACCCAAAGGGCCACGGTGCTTTATATGTAACAAGTATGGTCACATGAGTAGGGATTTCTACTTTAAAGACAAAAAAAAGGGTCCGTCAAACAATGACAATTCTAATAGTGGTTATTATGCTGCTTTTCCAGTTGCTGCTGCATTGGATGGAAGTTGCTGGTATGTTGATTTCGGAGCATCACTGCATATGTGCAATAACAAAATTTTGGATGTATGATGTATCCCCATCAACTATCTACAATATAAAGGTTGCAGACAATAAAACAGTAGCAGTAAAAGGCAGTGGCAAGGTGGATTTTCAGATTAGAGACTCAGGTGGCATAATACGGACAATACAGGTCAGAGAAGTTTTATATGTACCCACATTAACAGTTAATTTACTTTCTGTAAGTCAAATAGTAAATAATGGCTGTGAAGTGAAATTTAAGAGAGATGGTTGTCAGATATATCAAAATAATAAGTTAATATTGACAGCATTACATCGCAATAACATGTATATATTGAACAATGTTTCTGAAGCACCGGCATTGCTATCAACAACAGATGAGCGAGATATAAATTTATGGCATCTAAGAATGGGCCATCTCAATTTCACAGACTTACAGAAAACAACTGATAGTGCAGAAGGGGTTGAATTATCGAAAAAAGGTAATCAAGTTTGCACAACTTGCTTAGAAGGAAAAATGAGTAGGCAACCATTTAAAACTACTGGTACTAGGGCTTCAGAATTGCTACAATTAATTCACTCAGATTTATGAGGTCCGATGGAGACAAGTTCTATTGGAGGTGCCAGATATTATGTTACTTTCATTGATGATTACAGTAGGAAAGTATCTGTCTATTTCATGAAGAACAAGTCTGAAACTTTAGAAAAGTTTAAAGAATTTAAGAATTTAGTAGAAAATGAAATATTATATATTATATATTATATATTATATATTATATATTATATATTATATATTATATATTATATATTATATATTATATATTATATATTATATATTATATATTATATATTATATATTATATATTATATATTATATATTATATATTATATATTATATATTATATATTATATATTATATATTATATATTATATATTATATATTATATATTATATATTATATATTATATATTATATATTATATATTATATATTATATATTATATATTATATATTATATATTATATATTATATATTATATATTATATATTATATATTATATATTATATATTATATACTATATACTATATATTATATATTATATATTATATATTATATATTATATATTATATATTATATATTATATATTATATATTATATATTATATATTATATATTATATATTATATATTATATATTATATATTATATATTATATATTATATATTATATATTATGTATTATATATTATATATTATATATTATATATTATATATTATATATTATATATTATGTATTATATATTATATATTATATATTATATATTATATATTATATATTATATATTATATATTATATATTATATATTATATATTATATATTATATATTATATATTATATATTATATATTATATATTATATATTATATATTATATATTATTATTTTGAAAATCGAATAATGGAGATTCGATTAATTGACCCCTACTGAAATGAAGTGATTTATATAAACAAATGCCTTAAAACTTATGTTATGTGTATTGCAGAGATTCCTTGAAAAATTAAATAAAAAGCTAACAATTTGGTTAGGATTTCTATTTGTTTATACTATTATAAATTAGTTTAAACTTTAGTTTGATAATACAATTGTACTTCATTTAGAATTGTAATTGATTATGTATTTGTATATATTTGTAATAAATGATCATTTATTTTTAGATTGCAAGACTTTATTTTAAACAATTATGAAGCTGAATTCTTATCCACATCCTCCCTATTTTTCACAATAAAAAGGGTTTTTATTAGCTATTGAAGTAGATTGATTAGCAAAATAAAATGTTTTTATCTAGCTTTCAGTTAATTTTTTTTATTTTTAAATATTTTCCTCTTTAAGATTTTCGAAATTTTTTTAACATATAAAATCTCCTCGAAATTTGAACGAAATTAAGAAAGATTTTAAATTTCCTGCATGCTTGCTTATAGGAAACGTTTTTTAGATTTCCTGGAAAAGTCCTTGTGGAAACTGTTCGAAAATATGGCTGTATAGCTCGAAATTTGCTCGAAATTCCTGTGTAATGACACTGGAATGTATAATGACACAGGAATTTTCCACTTCTATTTTAGTGACAAATGCCTGACACGATACTTTATATTCCTTCAAGCCCTAAATGTAACTTTTAAATAAGCAATTTTCAAAAGGCTGATTATTTTTTTATTACGGTGCAATTCAAAATTCACTATTTTTATAAATTTACCCTATTACTACTGTAACGCCATCCTTATTTAATGCATTTTGACGGATATTTTTTCATACAAAGATTGTTCTCCAAATTCTCTATTTACTTCTCTCCATACAATTCTAAAATAACAATTCTAAAATAACATGCTTTCGAATAGAAAAAATTGAATACACCTTTAAACATTTTAGGTAAAAAGTGTGGTTCGCTACGGGCTATTTTAGCTGGGTGTATATAATATGTATAATAATACAGCAAAAAAAATTGGCGGAGCAACTTTCACTAATGAGTGTACTAATGTATTTTCTTAGTAAGAAATGTTTAAACTTCAATTTGATTATAGTTTGAAGCGGTTACTCGATAGGTACAATAACACAACAAAAAATTAAAAAAAGAAAAGAAAAAGAAATTTAAAATAATTATTAATTTCGTGCCATGGATTTAGCACCAGATTTCACGAGGTACTTGTTCATAATTATTTTCTACTCACTCGAAACAAAATTTTAAAATCAGTTTCATGCGGTTACTCGATTGGTACAGTTTAAATCGTTGAAAAGGCTTGACTTGATAAACATTATTCGGACTCTGCACCGGCAAAATTTACCGTAGAGAAGTGATTTGCTAATTTTAAACTAGGCGAAATGAGCACCGAGAACGATGCACGCAGTGGACGCCCAAAAGAGGCTATTACCGACGAAATCATCAAAAAAATCCACAAAATAATTTTTATAACTGTAAAGTGAAGTTGATTGAGATAGCTGAGACCCTAAAGATATCAAAGAAACGTGTTGGTCATATCGTGCATGAATATTTGGATATGCGAAAGCTCTGTTCAAAGTGGGTGCGAGCTCACAATCGACCAAAAACAAAAACGAATCGATGATTCTAAATGTTTTGAGCTGTTTGATCGTAATAAATCCGCATTTTTGCGTCGATATGTGACGATATCATTTTACACCGGAGTCCAATCGACAGTCACGCCGAGTGGACTGCACGTGATGAACCGACGAAGGTATTCTGAGATACTCCTGGTATAATATTCATTGAATATCTTAATAAGGGGAAAACAGTAACAGCGATTAAGTAGCGTTGTTGGAACGTTTAAAAGACGAAATCGAGAAAAAGTGGCCTCCTCATTTGAAGAAGAAGAAAGTGCTGTTTCATCAAGACAATGCAAATCAATGAAATCGATGGCGGAATTGCAAGAATTGGGCTTCGAATTGCTTCCGCATCTACCGTACCCTTCAGATCTGGCCTTTTTTTTGTTGTCATGCCTCAAGAGGATGCTCGCTGAACGAAAATTTTGCTCCGGTGAAGAGGTAATCGCCGAAAATGAAGTTTATTTTGAGGCTAAAGACAAATCATATTATAAATATGGTATCGAAAAATTGGTTCGATTACGATTACAAGGGCCCCTCGGTTTGACTTTTAATTATGATAAAACAAGCTAAAATAAGACGAAAATGAAGAATACTAACTTTTTCGTTTTCACCTATTTTTCGAGTTATCGAACTTTTTTTTCGAAAATATACTCCAAAATAACCATATATTTTTTACGTTTATTTCACAATTTAACACATTTCACAAGATTTAATTACAATTTGTTGTTACAATTAATAAAATTTCAGTCATTAACAACCAAAATTTCAATTTATTTAAACGAAATAAACATTTTTATTTTAATCACTTTTTTTGCATATTAACGCCATTTTATATACTTATATTTGACTGTAAAAAAGTAACTAAGAAACATTCTTTTGAAATAATATAGCCAACATTAAAAAAAAAAAATTCCTAAATGAATATAATGAATGAATATAAAAATGGTAAATAAAATTTCGAAAAAAACTGAGGTAAGATTATATTCATTTATTTTTTACTTGTTTATTTTTTTTTTTTTGTTGATTTATGTTAACCTGTGTAAACTATACCCCACAAATCTATGGGTAGTTTAATCACAGGTTGAACGTAGGGGCCAAAAACCAACTCGACCCGTGCAAACGATACCCCACAAATCTATGGGTAGTTTAATCACAGGTTGGACGTAGGGGCCAAAAACGAACTCGACCCGTGCAAACGATACCCCAAAAATCTATGGGTAGTTTAATCACAGGTTGAACATAGGGGCCAAAAACCAACTCGACCCGTGCAAACGATACCCCACAAATCTATGGGTAGTTTAATCACAGGTTAAACGTAGGGGCCAAAAACCAACTCGACCCGTGCAAACTATACCCCACAAATCTATGGGTAGTTTAATCACAGGTTGAATGTAGGGGCCAAAAACCAACTCGACCCGTGCAAACTATACCCCACAAATCTATGGGTAGTTTAATCACAGGTTGAACGTAGGGGCCAAAAACCAACTCGACCCGTGCAAACGATACCCCACAAATCTATGGGTAGTTTAATCACATGTTGAACGTACAGTTGAATGTTAATATTTCATAATAATAAAAAATATCATGAATAATAATCCCCAATAATTATAACAAAAAATTAATTTTTAAAACATTTTGACATTTACTGTTAATTAATATTTAAAACATTTTGATATTGTACAGCACCGCATTTTAAGAAACTTTTTTTTTTTTATGTTGGCTATAATATTTCAAATGAATGTTTCTTAGTTACTTTTTTTCAGTCAATTATAAGTATATAAAATGGCGTCAATATGCAAAAAAAGTGATTAAAATAAAAATGTTTATTTCGTTTAAATAAATTGATATTTTGATTGTTAATGACTGAAATTTTATTAATTGTAACAACAAATTGTAATTAAATCTTGTGAAATGTGTTAAATTGTGAAATAAACGTAAAAAATATATGGTTATTTTGGAGTATATTTTCGAAAAAAAAGTTCGATAACTCGAAAAATAGGTGAAAACAAGAAAGTTAGTATTCTTCATTTTCGTCTTATTTTAGCTTGTTTTATCATAATTAAAAGTCAAACCGAGGGGCCCTTGTAATCGTAATCGCCCCGAAAAATTTTATGACCGCTATAATCATTGTATGATTCTCGAAGGAAACTATATTGAATAATAAAATCAAATTCTCTCAAAAAAATTTTTCTATGTTAGTCTACAAACTTTTCAGCCCACCTGTTATGACTGTGCCATAGAAAAACGTAATAGATGGAGTGTTTCCATAGATATAAATATATACATACATATGTATATAGATTGCTTATTCATATGGCCAGTTATTTGAAAAAATCAACACATCGGTATAATAGCAAGCGCCTCCATAAATGTATGACCGAACTAACAAATACCAAATTATATCACCGATATTTATATTAACTTAACTTCGCTATTTTAAATATAAATTTATTAATATTTATTTATTAAGCGACTTAAAATAAGAGGAGGTTATTTCTCAATTTGTCTGTATGTATCTTTATGATTAATAAATAAAACGTGTATTTGAATAAATCACTTACGTAACTGATTTTTTATCAAAATAAACTTGATGTGATTAAAAAAAATTGCTTTTAATTATAATTGTTAAAATTCTTCAATATATATCTGTTTTCAATTTTTATTTAAAATACGTCTTTATTAGTGCTTAAAATATATTTTTCTATCACAATTCAATTTGATTTTTCATATAACAGCAACGTCAACAATACAATATTATAAATACATATCAATTATAACATGTATTAATTATAATTATATATGTTTCATATAGCTAATTTTAGCTGAAATTAGAGCGAATCTAAACAGTTCACGAAAAAATATTTTGAACAAAAGTTGCTTATTTTGAAAAGGTAAACTTTTTTATAAATTTTTCTTCTTTCTCTTATGGTTCATAATTTGGATTAAGGGTCCATTGGAACCAATTAACCGATTTTGCTTATTTACATCTTTAAGCCCACTTAATCCCACTTCTGGATTACGGCACCTAAATTTCAGTTCGGTACCTTTTTTTGTTTTTAAGCAAAAATGATGATAATAACGTTCGCATAAATGGAAATGTGCTAATAAGGAAATTCTATGAATACTTGTTCATAGAATTGCTCGTTATTTGTATAAAAACATAAAAAAGTGGACATATTTGATAATTTGATATATCGGTATATCTCACAAATGAAGTACAGTCGCTTCGATATAATTCTTAGAAATTAATTCTTAATATTATTTTCTTCATCGACATTGTAATAATTTAATTTAGAAGTAAATAAATTCATATAACTAAAAATTTAAGTACTTTATTATTTGCTGTTTAACCGTGCACATTATACAAAAAATAAAATAAAATATTTTGTTTAATAATATTTGTGATATAATTTAATGTTGATAGTCGTATTAAAGTTAAAATTGTGAAATTTTCTTTAATGATGAATAATAATATTTTATACATGATTTTAATTTATTTAATATAATAATACTATAACTAATAACTACTTTGCAAATAATACTTGTTTTTTACTTATCACCATTATCCAATTTTAATATAAAAATCAGGTATTTAATATAATCTATAAACATTTTTGGTATAATTAGTAATTCAATGCGCTCCTACAGTAGTATTATATATCGCTAGGTGCGAAGTCATGGTGGGGTGAGCCAAATCGACACTAGCGTACGCAGTGGTTAATGTTTGTACTAAAGGACGCTGTTTGTAAGATTCTGTCGTAATAATTGCACGTGAATATTTTAATTTTTTATTAATAATAATATTCTAATAAAATGAGTAATCGGAGTTGCTGTGTCGTTGATTGTACAAATACTAGCAGAAAAAGTCAGTGTAAATGTTATAAATTTCCAACTGCGAAATGGAAAATAAATCAAAGAGAAAAATGGATAGTAGCAGTAAAACGGTTAAAGTAAGTAGTACCATAACCTTAATTCCAGTAATAATAATAACATAGTATAACAGGCCTTCGGAAAGTGGTAAATATTGTTGAAACAATAATAAATTATCTAAATTAATAAAAGAAATTATATAATTTTTATGATATTGAATTCAGTAGAAGTTGCCAATTTTACAAATTGTTTTCTAACGTAAATTTTAATTAAAACAAATTTTATAAAAATTTCATGTAAAGAAATTTTAAAAAATGATGAGAATTTTGCCTATAAAAGATAAATAATATTTTGCTACTTTTCATTAAATATTATTTGTTTATTTGACTTAAAAATATTTATTAATCTTGCACAATATTTTTTGTAGTGCTGATGGGTCACCATGGATTCCAAAACCATATGATTATATTTGCAGTGATCATTTCGTTGTAGGCCAAAAATCAGAAGTGGAGTCAAGCCCGAGTTTTGCCCCAACTATATTTCCATTAAACTACATCATGCACATCTGTTGTGTATTAGTGAATTTACAACTTCCAATAATTTCTGATAAAAAAGATATTGGTGATGGACAATAAATTAAGTTCGATTATTTTATTGAATTGTATATTTATATTATATATATTTTAAAATTTAATATCAAGTAATAAAATCTATGACAATTGTACTTTGTTTCATTTTTATTTATCCATAGTGAGTACTAATTAAATTAAAATTAATAATATTTGTTAAGCGATCATAAAATGTTTTGAACATTACAAAAACGTATGTAGATAAAAATTTTGGATGATAAAACTCTTTCTTAATAAATTTTTTTAACAAATAGTATAACTATTAATGCTAATTTAGATAAACCTAATAACATAATATTTTAATTCTGTAATATATTATTTATATCGTTCCCTGTAAAACATCATTTTGGAAGTATTGTTTCATTTTCGTCGTTACTATCAACATCATTTGATTCACTTTTGGTATTGTTCACAGTATTTTCTGCATTCTCATTAATTAATGCTGAATATAAAGCAGGTAAATAGTTCAGAAAATAAAAAATTTCACTTTTTAAAATGACTGATTTTAAAAATTTTTCATCTCGATCAACTCTAATTAAACAACTACCATTTTCCACTGGCGAATACACAAATAAATCACAAACAGTCATTTCAGTCACATACATTTGAATTTGCGTGTAATAGGATTCAGTTTTTTTTAATATTAACTCATCTCCGATAAATTGTAAGTATTTCACGTTACACGAATTTTCTGCGAAATTTACTACTGGTTTTTTTTCACATGAACTAGGACATTTATATTCGACGATTTTAGGAATATAACCATCTTCTATCACAACCCCATCAAGACTAACACACAACCAAGGCTGAAGTTTACTAACAAGTACACCAACATTTTGTACCTTACAATTTTGTAGCTCCTCATATTTTTCTTTGGCATGTGGTTCCTGTCTTAATCCATATCTTGTTGAAACTAAATCTATTTTATTAGGGTATAAAATTTCTGCTACTAATTTTTCAACTGTCTTCCGAGATAATGTTTTGATACTGTGTACATTAGTACTCGCCGATATTAGAAGTCGTCTTGCTTTGAACCACTTACTACAAGACGATTGTTTCAAAGTTTCACAATTAAATTATCTTATCTTCAGACAGTTGTACATTCAGAATGAAAAATTCTTCAATTTTGAATTCTAATTTAAACTTTTTAAGATATTCAAGTAAATATAAAATAGTTTACTTTCATCAGTACATTTTTTTCACATAATATTTGTTGTTATTTTAATAATAAAAAATTTATTATTGTCAATAACATGTGTACTGCGTTCAAATAGCGTCCTTTAGTTCATACATCGGGTGGCGCTACGGTCACGCACCTAGCTAAAATACTATTAACAGTTGTTTAAGAAGAATAACAATAACGGATTTATAATAAAAATATAAGTACTTTTCATGCAAAGTGAAAATTAATTAGTTTTTTCAATTTAAAAAAATACAAATTCTAGATGCAATTAAATACCCACATGTTTTATATATTATTTTTAGCTTCAATTTTTAAAATATTTGAAATTTCTTGTATTAGCATAGATATCAGACAGTTTATAAAGAGGAGTTATAATGGTAGTAACGTAACAATACCCATATATATAGTACTCTACTATTATAGCTCCGTTAAATTAACCATTAAAATTTTCTTTTCCAAATTTTTTTTATTTTATTCGATTGTTGATCGTTTGTTGATGCATATTTATTGTTTCTGGATATTTGTTTGATTTATTATACACTTTAAATATTATTTGTGAAGTTGGCAAATAAAATTTTCATTTCAATTTTTTTCAAAATATAATTTACTTTTCGACTTTCTTGTGGATTGTTGATCGTGACTTGATGATTGTTGATATAATTTAATTATTAGTTGATAATTATTTGATTTTTTATAAATACTTTCAATAAAAACTTTTATTCCTCGTCAACTTCACATACAACATTGCAATTGTTTATTAAAAATAAAATTGCATCAGCCAATAATAAAATTACATCAACAATCAAATAAAATTTAAAAAAATTGGAAAAGTAAATTATATTTTGAAAAAAAATTGAAGTATAAATTTTATTCGCACACTTCACATACTATTGAACATTCACGCTAAGATCTCTGCGCCAGAGATATTTCCATTGACTACCAAAATGTGATTAATTATTATAATATATTAAACACTATACATTATAATGAAACACTCCATCTATTACAAGTTTTATGTCTTTGGTGTTATAATATTGGCAGTTCTAAGTAATTCTGAGTTATACCGGTAGTTAGAATCTTCGTTAACATATATGTTCAATATTTAAATTGATTATAACAAATAAAATAATTATCAACAAACAATAAAATCGCTTCAACAATCATCAAGAATGGAACAATTCAATACAATCGAAAAACCTAGAAAAGTAATTTGTGTTCGCTAACCCTACAGTGTTTAGTATTATAAATGATTTCTATAAATGTTTCATACATATAGCTACACAAACACCCTCTACCACATCATATTTCATTGCATTCTTCATATTTTTTTAATTGAACCGCTTTAGAATTTCTAGAAAAATCAAAGAATGTTGTACATTATCACATTATTTATTAGGCTATGTCTAGATTAATAGCCATTATGTCGATAACTGAATAGTCTTAAAATATTGAACATTTCCATTTTTAATTGAGCCTTGTTTAGATTTTCAAAATTCACTTATTTATTCAATTAACGATGAAAATCAATTTTCAATATGACAAATTAGAATAGGTTCAATTTTTTTAGGCTACCTGAACTTGGCGGTGTTATATTTTTTTACTTTTTTTGCTAAATCGTTCGTTCTTCGTTTGTTTGTAAATGTTTTATCAAATTTATTATTTGTTCGATTCAATAAAATGACATTTTTCAAAAGTTTGTTTCTTCATTGTTGATAACTCTATGATAAAAAATTGATAATTCGTTAAATCTCCATTAATGTATATTATAATCAAGCCAGAAGATGTAAAAGTAACAATTAATTCGTTATTTTTCTAAGTTAAACAATTACTGGAACAAAAGTGTGACATTATAATAACTATTAATGATTAATAAAACACAACCTTCAATTGCTATTCGTAATAACAATAAATATCATTCTGTGTGAAAATTTTTATAAATCGCTCAATTAACTATAAGTTCACACATGCTCACTAAGTGGTGCCAGAATTCAAAGCTTATAAGGACTACGTTTCAAAATATGATGATGTAAATGGTGAGTAAGATATGATGTCCAAATGGATGGTACGTTTCAAAAGTCCTGCATCACGATATCTACAGAAGCACTAAAATTACATGTAAAAACAAGAATAACCAAGACATTACACACTAATGTCATCACTTTAACCAGCACAATATGGCAATGATATGACTTCATTCTTTACTGCCCTGTAACAATATCAGAATTTCAAAACACAGTCGTTACAAACTTTCGAAATTATATAAAAAGCATAAAACAAACATTTTTTGATCGTACAAATAATAACTCATTAAGATTGAATTTAAAATTAAAAAAATTGTTACATCCAGAGCCGGGTTCAGGTAAATAAAAAAATAATTTTACACGGTCACGTTCACGTAGCCCATATTTAGGTCGGCGTAAAAGTATTAAGTTTCAAATAAAAATTATTAATATATTCCGACCTTTACCATCTAGTGCATGCACAGGTTACGCATATATATCGTATGGAAAATTTATCATTTATTCCAGAATCGTTTATGAAATAAATAAGTGAATTTTCAAAAGAAATTTACTTCGACATAAAAATGTATATTTTAACATGACTCATAAATAAATTTTCATTTATAAAGTTGCAAACATATAAATAAAACTATATTAATTATTATTGATTTGTCAAATTTAACAACGTGTTTTTTTTAAATTACAAAATGTTTTTTCCTTTTTTTGGTTTTCCTAGTAAGCGTATTGTCGTCCCATTCTCAATATCATGTAATAGACCAAGGAAAATGAGAATATAATCTTTTCATGATCTTCAAATGAAAATTGACGTTTTTATGGGATCGAGCGCGCGCAGCTCATAAATTCGCTACCACCCAAACGCGTCAAAAGAAGTATAACTTTTTATAAATTAAAATCAATTAAAAAATATCAATTATATTCATATTAATTTCGCCAAATATTATTATCACAATTATAGAACATATCACAATTTTAATTTTAATATGACTATAAACATTAATTAGTATCACAAATAAAATTAAAAATAAAATACACAATATTTACTATTACCATCAAAATTTTTTTATAATGCGCTGAAAAGTTTAGAATTATACTAAAAGAATGTCAATGTTTGTCGATTGTATGTATATTTAGATGTACATTTATATATGTTTTATGCTTAATATGTTTATTGAAATACGAAGTATGGTCATATTCGCTTTTTGAAAAATTTTCTAAATATAGCTTTCAATATAATTTATGATAAATATGGCGTCTATAAATAAAAATAAGTTATTATACCTTAATAAATACTTAAGAAGGTATAAATAAATTTTGATAAAGACTAATAATGTAAATAAAATTTTGTTATTTTATTTAATAACCCAACATATAGTAAATGATTTATTCAAATACACGCGTATTTTATTAACTATAAAGATACATACAGGATATTTGAGAAAGAACCTCCTCCTTTTTTTAAGTCCCTTAAAAATAAATGCATATTTAAAATAACGATCGATCTTAAGTTAATATAAATATCGGTGATTATATATAATCTACAATTTGGTATTTTTTAGTTCAGTAATATGGTTACAGAGGCACTGGCTAGCTATACCGAGGTGTTGACTTTTTCTAATAACTGGCCATATTAATAAGCAATCTATATAACTATGAGTTATTCCCTGAACTAGCTATGCACATATCGTATAACTATGCTTACTTGACCCCAGACTGACGTAACGTAATGACAGGCTTAAACTGATCAATAAAGTTAAGCAACAGCAGTCACAATCTGTATTTGGATGGGTGACCACCTAGCAGTACTGTGTACTATTGTTGTATAAAAATAATAATAATAATCCCCTTTGGTTAATGGCTATATAGCTGAAAGTAGCTGAAGCCAGAAATTAAAAAAAAAAAAAACTATGCTTACTATATAATGTCTTAAATAGATGGAGTATAGTAGTGCCATCGTTAGAGCAAAAAATAAACAAACGTGACAATTTGACTGTGCATTGTCAAATTGTCAAAAGTTATGCTTCAAATTATACCAGCTGAAAGATTTTATGATTTTTATTTTAAAATAGACACACATTTTTTCAAATGGATTTAAGTTTTTTTAAACCAACTTTGGTGGACGTATCAGATTCACCTCAAGTATACATGAATTTATTTGCCAATAATAGTAAAAGTTTTAAATTCATTTCAGAATGGAATGTATCCACTATTAGAATTTATGTTGTCAATAACGAAAACATTCTTACAGCTAATGTATGTAGTTTAAACGTGAACAAGTTTGCTCGTTTCAGAATTGAAAATTCAATTATTTTATTAATCAATTTACTGAATCTATATAATTCTAGAATTTCTGCTATTAATTTGATTAATAGATTACAATGATAGTAAAGCATTTTCGGATGTTTTGTTCGCTTATATCGTTAGTTTTACGCATCTTAATTTACTTCATATGCTTACTATTTTCTATCTAATATTCTCGCATATACAGTCTGAAGATAAGACACTTTTCTTATATGAAAATCACAGCGATAATTTTCTTATTTTCAAACGAGCAAATTTGTAATAATTGTAAAAATTTACATAATAACAAATTTAAAATAAAATTTAGGTTAAAAAGCTAGAGTTTGAACCACAAGCAAATAAATTAAAGCTAAAATTAGACGATTATTTAAAGGAGCTACAATTAATATTTAGCAAGAATAAACCTAATTATGTAGCTTCGATATCGGAAAGTCAATTTTCAATAAAAAGAATTCTGAATGAAGAAGATGAAATGTGTGAAAAATTTTGTGATATAGATTTATCAAAGGTACAAATTGGTAAAATTTCATTCAAGAGAAGCAGACTTGCTTTCGATAATTTGTAATAAATTCTATTTCAGTCATTGCAATTTATGTTTAATTTCTGTTTGTAAATAATTTTTTTATCAATTTTAGGTCAGAAGTAACGATATTTTATCAGACATTTCCAATTTAATGTTAAAAGCTTTTTACTACCAAAGAAATGAAATTGAATTTCAACGCGAACAATCTGAACGTTTTAAAAAAGGTAAGAATATTTAAATTTCACCTCAATGAGTTTCCTGAGCTAAAAAAATTGCGTTTATATTAAAATGACAAAAGATATCCTATGGGGGCAATTATGTGATGACTTACTTAGCCACTTTATACTTATGGAGTGAAATAACTTGAAGTTAATTGACTGAATGTTTTGTCCTTCATTTTTCAATAGTATTTTTTTATTTTTTAAGAAACCTTAAAAATCATGAGAAACTTGTTCTGCTGCAGTGCTTGAAAAGGCTTCCAGATTGTTATCTGAACAGACGATTAAGCGATATCTTAAAAAGTTGACAGCTTTATCTAATTCTTATAAGTTAATTTTGATTCAATATATTTGACGATTGGATCCGAAATTCTCCGAGAAACTTTTAATTGATTTAAATACTTTATTAATATAAATTATTCTCAATTAGAGCAACAAGAATCTACCCAAAAATTAAATGAAGCGCAAACAGCGTGGGAGGTTGAAAAAAGAGATTTAAAGTGTAAATTTTTATTATTATTAAATGAAAAAAAGGATCGGATACTTGAGCTAAGAGATTTGTTAGAAGATTATATGCAAACCAAGTCAAATAATTATACAAAGAGTTCTTCAAAATCAGCAACTAAAAGAAAACAAGATAAAAGCTACTCGAAAATAGAAGATAATCCTGAAAAAATTAACCATAATAGCAGTCCAGATAATATTCCAGATGTTTATGACGATAATTCGAATGATTCGTTAGTAGATGAATCCAATTTGGCTGCATTACAAAGTTTACCAACCACAACAGTTAATGAGCCACAACCTAGTACAAGTAAATTAACTGCTTATAAAATTAGCACTAAGGTTAATTTAACAGAAATTGATTGCACTAAAATTTCAGGTAAAAGAGTATTTTTGCAGCTTTGAGAAGAAAATATAAAAACCAAAATTAGAATGAATACATTAAGTGGCACGAAAGCTTTTTAATTTGAGTATACTCCCAAAACGCGAAATCATGCCAGGAAAACGTACAGAACGATTCGAAAAAATTAAATTAACTTTATTCACTATCCTGTATTAACAAATTCATAGGTAATGCAAACTTGATTTCATGATTAAACACGAAAGAATCAACGATGGCACGTTGAATCACATGCAGTTCGAGGATTGCCGACTGCACGAGTAGGTGAATTAGTATCTGCTATATTTCTTTAAACTATATGTTTCAAGTGGCTAGTTTTCCTACCATACCTTGTATTTGTAGC
This sequence comes from Chrysopa pallens, assembly GCA_020423425.1. NCBI lineage: Eukaryota > Metazoa > Arthropoda > Insecta > Neuroptera > Chrysopidae > Chrysopa > Chrysopa pallens. Next base: position 105,870,571 of record CM035592.1, on the reverse strand, counting down.
AGTTCTTTGTCAGGATATTAAATTTTCGGGTTCTTGAAAAGGTAAAATGAATCAGAACACGATGAAGAGGAAGAATTTTACTCAAATGCTTCTCTCGCCACTCGGTGATTATAAATCACAAAAAAGCTATGATAATTTAACTTAAATTATTGAAATTTTGTGGAAATTTTTTGATATACCTCCTGTAAAACCGCAGCAGGAGCATTCTACACGCTTGATTTAGTTTCTCCAACTTCTAAAAAAAATTTAGGGGATGATGAAACATTGTATGTACGTGAATCTAGAGGAAGTCAAGTATAAAATTTTTGGGATCAAAGTTTATACAGCAATTTCGTTATAAATGATGCTAGAGATTGATAAAACCTTTATTTCGTTGCTTTATTTAGTATAATAATACCTATATCTAATCAACAGAAGACATACCTGCCTCTAGATGATGCCTTGTAGTTTCCATAACTCTTTTATATTTGTTATTGAAATATTATTTATTTGATTTTTTAGATGAAGACAGTGATAATTTATTAGGAGAATCACAAGAAGCTCCAATTATTGAAGCAAAACGTAACCGACGGGAAGAAAATGTTGATCCAGATACGAAAAAATCAATTGAAACTCGAAATAAAATGATTGCAAACGATGAAGTTATCGAAGAAAATAACGAAATTATTGAAAATTCATTTAATTTAGACGATTATTTATCAAAAATGCGCAATTAGATATTTATTTAAAAATAATGGTTCAATTTACAAATATGAGCCGTCAAGAAATTATCCTTTATATTACGATTACCTAACGAAGAGATAGCGATGACTCTTGTAACATATGTTAGACTTAAAAAATAAACAAAATCGAACAATGGTACCTTAGATTACAGTATAAGTGCAGTCAGTATATTGTAACGTTAGGAGCTTATATTTATAATTCAATTAACTATTAAATGAGTTGTATTTTTACACAAAAAATACTATTTTTCCAATCCACAAAAATAATGGGGAAGGGAAAATAAAAATAATTTAAAATAATACAAAAGTTAGTAAAATAATTTTTTTTCTATTTTAAAAAGGTGAGAAATTCACAAAAACTTTGTGATATTAATAAAAATCATTTTTTAAGGTAATTAAGTCAATATTTTTAAAAAAATTTAAGTTAATCTATTAAAAACAATTAACTTTTTTTTAAGGCCCAGCGCACACCATCAGATTGATCAGAAAATATTTATAATATTAATATTTTATTTAATATCGACTTAGGTTAATGGTAAGATATAAATTTCCTATTCAATCCTATATAAATTGAATAGTATTGTGCCATGGTATGGATACGTATTTAGTTGAAGTTATCTTTGGAATGAATTCATTTCGTTGCTATGGAATGAATTGATGTTTGTTGTTAGTTTAAATTTATAATTTTTATACAGTTTTTGATATGTGACGTTTGGAAAATTAAAAGGATTTTATTTTTCTATAATTTATGTTCAATTAAATTACAAATAGGAATTCAATAGGAAATATATTGCATATCCTAGTCAATATTTTGATAAGGAAATCATTTCCTATTCAATTCTATTCAGAATTTTGAATAGTAAATCATTTTTTCAATGAAATTTCCTATTCAATTTCTTTAGAATTGAATTTTTTACCAGGGGTAGTCAGGGTTCCAATTTTTAAACTGAACCTTTGTTTATTAATTTAATATAGGTAATTGGTAGATAGATGTTTATTTTTTATTAGAAGTAAAAGAAAGCTCGGAAAGAATTGTAACACCAAATTTCATTGAATTCTAGAGTTTTTTTTACGTTATCGAATTTTAAGTTACTAGGGTTTTACTGTATTATCGTTTATATCTAAATAAATCTTATTTTAATAAATTCCATTTTTTTTATACTTTGTAGGTATCCATAATTTATTTAAAAAATTTACGAAATGTAACGGTCGTTTCGACTTTTATGTTATCATGAGTTGTTTATTAACATCCTAATAATAATACGAGTCAACTTAAAAACTATGGAAACTAGCCTAAGCTTTATAATACACCATATTATAAACTAGTTACATCTAGGGCTTACAATACCGAACTAAAATCTGAATAGCGGTATTTGATATTTGAAACATCGGGAAACCGGTATTATTAATGAAAAATTTACTAGTTATATTTTTACTTACCTCAGTTGTTATATTGACTTGTTAACAAATAATATATGAAATCCAATAAATATGGTTCTGAAATGAGTAGATATTTATTCTATTACATAGAGTGTAGGAGTAGATAGAAACAAAAAAACGTGCAAGTAAAAATTAAATTCTATGTTACATTTTACATATAATAGGCTCGTATGGCATTATATAATTAAAGAAGCAAAAAATATAATTAAATTGAAAGTATTTATGAAATAATAACTTGCGTTTTGTTTATTAAAGTATGCTCTTAAAAAACATAAACAATCGTTTCATCATCAAGTGAGGACCGAATTTTCGTACAAATATAACCAGCCGCCGAAAAAGTTCTTTCTGATTCTACACTTATCGGCACTATTGTCATTAGGAAATCATACACATTTTGTAAATACGTTCCTTTTGTTTCTGTTGTTTCAAAAAAAGTAATTTCATCTTTTTCATGGGGGGATTCACATTTCTTTTTAAGATTTAGACCATGTAGTTTTTAAGTGAGTATGCAGGCCACTTGTGGATCCTCCTGTACACTTTATTTCTTTCGCGCACTTTTTATATTTAGCAACTTGTCCGTTTTTTTCCAATCAAAAAATGATTCCAAACTGAAGTTTCGTCCTGTCCTTTTCGGTGCTCCGCAAACGTATTCATCTTTCAGGGGGTATAGCAGTTTATGCCTATTAATTTTAATATTAGTAAATTAATTACACTCTAACTTACATTAATACAAATATAAACTTACCGTATCATATAATTATATGGATTTTTTTTAATTTCTGGCTCCAGCTATACAGCCATTAACTAAAGTGGATTATTTTTTTTTTTATACAACAACAGTGCTGTTGCTTTACTTCATTGATTGGTCTGTGCATGTCATTACGTTATGTCAGTCCGTGGTCTAATTATATAGATTAATCAGTATTTAAATACCGATACATAATTTTCAATAATTAGAAATAAAACCAGAAAACAAGTGCACATAATCCACAAGACACAACTTTGGCTTAGAAGCCTGAAGTTTAGGGAATGAAAAATAAAATTGAATATATAAAAAATAATTTTTAGCTGTAAACACTACAGGTTCTACAGCTTATTTGCAATATTAAACAATATAATCTAAACTATTTAATAATTTTTGTGTTACACATTTTATGTATTTGTATAAGCGAGACATATTCATTGAGTAGTAGACATAAAACATAAACAATCGCTATGTTTATATTACTGTGACAAGGCCGATAAAAGATTGTATGAGAGTATTGGTATGTGTAATAAGTTTATATGAGTTTATACGTTATCTTTTAATAGATGAAGTATATTAATGTACTTATCTTCAGAGATACGATTTTCTCTCCAACTTTAATTTATAAGTCTATTATAAGATTTATATGCTGTGCTGATAGAATACTGAAGATTAGTTATCAACTAATGTAATACCTAAATATTTTTATTTTTACAGAAATACCGGTTTTTAATAATGGATAAAAATTCTATCCTGGATGAAGTTATAGTTTGAATAAACTCGGTCAAAACTGGAAGCCATATTGTTACATTCAAATAATTACTAGCTTTTATGAGATTTACAACGTTTTATCTAATATAGATTAAAAAATAACTTAAATAAAAATTTCGATATAAAATTGAAAGTAAAAATATTAAAGTTCAAATAAGTGAAAATTCATAGGATCCAAAGATTAATTTGTGATTCTATATTAATCATTTAAAATTGAAAAAAATAACAAATGTTACAAGTGTATGTGTGTGTTATTTGGGTATCGACATGTGTCAATAGAGGATCAACATAACGTAATATACATTCCTAATATGAGGAAAGGGTAAGTATTGTTTGTGTTATACATTAGGATATATATATTTGTTTACGTTCTTCGTAGAAGTAGTCACGTTTAACATTTTGCCGAATTTCAATTTATACCTACAAAATTTTGATTGCAGATATTTTTTCATATTATTTAAAAGAATATGCAAAATTTGACAAAGAGAAATGTGAAGCGCAATAACAAGCAAAATAACTGATGCTCGCGCCGAAGCCAAACGTGTATTGAAGGTAAATACAATTTTAAAGTTTCTACAAAAATATGAAATATAAATGAATGTTAGAACTCTGGAGTAGTATAACCTATTCTGAAGCTAATTTTAACTTTTAAATTGATAATTTGTTAATTCTTAATTGAAGGAAAACTATACAGGTATTAAAGTGTATGAATGTTTATTTAAGGTAAAACCGGTAACCATGAGTCTGATAATGCTGTAGTTCATGAAAGTAATGAGAAATTCGAAGGAACTGATTTTCAGGATGGCGTTATGTCCGAGGTAGCATAAGTACGTTAATATAACTAAGATAATTTGTCAATTGCTTAATATTGAATATTTTTTAAATAATAACAAATGACATTTAACAGCCTACCTTATAAAACATTTTAATTTCCAGGATTTAGAAATGTAGTTTGGTACAAAAGTTTCATTAAAAAAGTTATATTTGGCTGTTTGAATATTACAATATCAATGAAGACCAATAATTAACTAATCTAATTTTTATGTAAGTGAATCATTATCTATAGATTTATCGTTATGGCAATCTCCTTCAAATTTTTGGAATTTGTTTAGACATATTTAAACTTTGTATTAAAAAAAAATCAAGCCTTTTATCAAAAGTTGCCTTGGTGCTCGTACTTCCTTAATATAATACTCTCAGCTGATTGTGGCGTTTTTTTACAAAATAATAAAATTTAGTAAGTAAACAATAGACACCACACAAAATGTTTTTTAAAATCAAGTAATTTTCGGTGTGTTAAAATAGTCAAAAATAAATAAAATTAAGAAAAATGTTTAAAATTTGAATGAATCAGGTTCATTGACCTTCGTTAAGGGGATAACAATTATTAGGTTTTTATTGTACATTAATTTTGTTTTTTTAAATATCGAAAAATGTTCAATAAACTATTTCTGTTTGGTTATGCAGCAGTAAATCTGGTCCATTCTTGAACTTGAATATTCCAAGTGCTTCCCAGTAGTTTAGTTTTTGTACTTTCTTTTCCGTATGCAATATTGCAAAATTTTTATTTGGTTTATGACCTGTTTCTAACAAATGATTGGCATATGATGAGCTTTTTAATCTTAGGGATCAAAGATGTTCTGTTCTTCTGACTTCGAAATTTCAACCCGTTTGGTCTATGTAAAATGCTGGTCAATGACCACATTTTAATTTATATACTCCAACTTATCCTTTTTTCTAAGTTTTTTCTTTGATTCAATATCATATTTCTTAACTTCACTGGTGGCTTGTATGCAATATTCATTCTTATATATTTTAGAATTTTGTCCCAGGCATATCTTAATCTCTCGCGCTAAATCCAAAAATCCCTGCTTGGGTTCCTCTATCATATGTTAATATACAAACTTGTTCGTGATGTACAACTTAAATGACTATATGTCCGGTATATCTTCAACGAACGAGTTATAATTTAGATATGAAATGAAAGAATGTTTTTTCTACATTATATTCATATAAAATTTTCTGTATCATTAACGTAACGAAACTAATTTCATTTTTTGTACTTGTAAAAACCTTCCCTTCCTCAATATTAAGAATAATCAATTTCAACAAAATTCAAACATCAACTTACGAAATTTCGTCAAAATTGAATGAATGGTTTGCGATATAACGACATTTATGTGAAAATACCAATATCGAATATTTTTACTTAAATTGGTCTATATCTGGAACGGTTTCCATTTAAAATCAATTCAACTCGCCTACCTGAAACCTACTGAAAAAATCGAGTTTTTATCAGATCTTGACGTTTTGAGGTTACAGTAAGCTTCCCTGACTACCCCTGCGAGGTTGTCACTATGTCTGTTTGTGTGTGAGAAAGTATGCGAACGACTCGACTTAAGCAAACTTAGATTTTGAATACAATTTAGAACTGGTAGATTTTGAAAAGCCAAGAACGTGAAAATCGGTTGATTGGTTCGAAAGATATCGTTAACGAAATATTTGGGAACGAGTGTTTTTTTTAACATAAGTCCGACATTTCTTTTCAGATCGTTTTTGATGAAATAGAATCATTATTAGAGCTCCAAAATCGCGTCGATAGCCGCTAAGAACGTGAAAACAAAATTTTAAGCTCAAAAGCATTGTAATATGTTAAATATTAAGTGCTTTGGTATGGAATTAGCGGGAAGTTGCAGGGATGGCCTTTAGGGTCAACTGTTTTCCAAATTTTTTTTAAAACAATGTTCTAGAATAATATATTTTGGCACTATTTAAACTACTAATGTAAACCACGCATGCACATATATAATTTCATCAAAATCAAATGAACGGTTCACGAGATATCGACATTTAAGTGAAAAAGAGATAATTTTGGAGCTGTAAATTTCTGGAACGCTAATTGATAGTAGAGATATTTATAAAATAGGACCATCGTGAACATCTACATCTAAATGTTTACCAAAAATTTATAAATATTCTTTAGGCTTTCTAGGCTGTCCCAAAATATTGAAATATTTAAAAAAAATTTGGAAAACGGTTGACCCTAAAGCCCATCCCTGCAACTTCCCGCTAATTTCATACCTAAGCACTTAAAATTTAACGTATTACAATGATTTTGAGCTTAAAATTTTGTTTTTGATGTTAAAAAAACACTTGTTCCCAAATATTTCGTTAATGATATCTTTCGAACCCATCAACCGATTTTCACGTTCTTGGTGGCGATCGACGTAGTTTTTTCATCAAAAGAGGTCCGAAAAGAAATGTTAATATTATGTAAAAAAAAATTTTTTTATAAAATTTTTCGTTTACGATATCTCTCAAACGAATAAACCGATTTTAACCGAATTGGCGGCAATCCACGTGGTTTATTAAGATTAAGAACTGATTAGTTTTTCGAGTTGATCGATAGATCCGTTAAAAAGTTATTCTAAAAAAACCACATTAAAAAAATTTTTTTTTGGTTTTTTTGATATTTCTCAAATTCTATCAGTTCGAATCGATCCAAATCAAAATATATTCAATGGTTGGTCAATTCCTTTCGAATGGCACCAACCGCAATGAAATCGGCCGTTCAAAAGTTATAAGCTGTTCACATACTTTCACACACACACACACACACACACACACACACACACACACACACACACACACACACACACACACACACACACACACACACACACACACACACACACACACACACAAATACAGATATAGTGACAACCTCAACCAGATATTCAAAAATTTATTCGAAAGAAATCTGTTATCTTTTAAATATCTTAATTAAAATAACTAAAGAAATAATCAAAACCTTAAAAGTTAGGATTCATGTTAAATAATTAACGGCTAATAGATAATTTAGGATTCATGTTTCATAATCAACGCCTGAAAATTCGAAGTCAAGATCCGCATTGTTTGGAGGCAAATTGTAGAGGCGGCCAAGGACTATAACAGACTGTAGCTTCTACTGATGATGATGTTTAAAAAATAAAATTAGATGCTAGCCGTGCCTACTTCTTCATATTTAATATTTAATTTGAAATTTAACGATCACAGGGAATCGAAACCGAGTCTCCTGGGTGAAAAACAGATATCCCAGCCACTAGTAGATCATATTGGATTTTTACAAGAAGACTTACCAACTCATCTTATTATTAAGCTACTAAAATAAAAATAATCCGCAAAATAAAAGAGGTTAAGTGTTATTAATAACTAAAATAAGCTGCCCAAATATAAAATTCATAAGAAAATTATTTAATTTACAGTGGAACTTACGATATCCGTGGCGTCTCGATTAATTTTGATAAAACAAGTCAAAATAAGACGAAATTTAAGAATACCAATAATATAATTTTAGCCGTTATTTCGAGTTATCGACACTTTTTTTAGAAATAATCGTGTGTATGTCACATACAAATTTACAATCCACAATTTAAAACATTTTACAAGATTTAATTATTATTTTTTGTTAAATGACTATAATTTAAACACAATTCAAGCATAAATAACCAAAATTTAATTCGTTTAAAAAAAATCAACACTCGTACATTTAATACAACTATTAAAAATATATATTCGAAATTTTCGAATGTTATAAACCCATAAATTTCTGGGGTCTAGTAATCACGGGTCGGGTTCGTTTTTGGCCCCTACGTCCAACCTGTGAATAAACTACGCATTGATTTGTGGGGTGTAGTTTTCACGGGTCGGGTTGGTTTCTGCACCCTATGTTCAAACTGTGATTAAACTAACCATAACTCGAAAATTGGTATTCTTTTCGTCTTATTTTGGCTTGTTTTACCAAAAAATCGAGGCGCCATGGATATCGTAATAACTATAATTATAATTTATGGAAAACAAACATTGTAATAAATTAATACCACTATGTAAATTTTAATGAGACATAATACAATGGTATGTGGCAAAAATATTTTAAAATAAAAGTATTTGACTAAAAATCGCATCAACATATTTTTAAATGACGTATTAAGGAAGTACGAGCACCAAGGCAACTTTTGATAAAAGGCTTGATTTTTTTTTAATACAAAGTTTAAATATGTCTAAACAAATTCCAAAAATTTGAAGGAGATTGCCCGATCATTTAAATAAATAATTAACTTTAAAGTTGAGCAATTTAACATTGGTCTTATGGGGTAACCTTCAAACATTGATACATTTCTGTATTTTTCTCGTAAAACTGTCGGTGAATATTTTTAAAAAAACTTATGGATGAAAGTAAATATATTAGTGATAAATTTAATTCAAAAACATTTACACTTGCCCGACTAATTAAAGTGTATTAATTAAAAGAAAAATAAATGCCGCCACTAGCCAATGTTAAATGTATATCTATATATTGAAAAAAATCATATGGTTACTGCGTTCCCCTTACCGCGCTAGAGTCGATACCTATCCCCACACCGCCTGGCGCTCGTACTTCCTTAATCAAATAAAATAACATACCTTTAAAATCATATATATAACTACTAGAATGCTTATATTGTGTTGCCACACGATGTCGATTGCACCTAGTTCCGGTGTAATCTTAATTGTATATAGTTTCTTTTTCTTTTCTTTTCTTTAATTTACAGGTTAAGCTAGTTTTAGGGGTGGCCTATCCATCCACATAGGTTAAGTATTTTCAAATGGTTTTTTTTTTAATTTTCCATTTTATTAAAACGATGTAATGAAAAATTGTAATCTCGATGTAACTAGTATATAAGATGATGTATTATAGATAAAGCTTAGGGTAGGTGCTATAGTTATAAGCCGATTTGTATTTTGTATATACTTTTGATGAAAATAAAGAATTATTAATTTGAAAATATATTGTGTTAAAGACCCATTTGTTGTGACTGACAGCGCCTGTAAAAATGGCCTATTATAGAATGGCGATAACAAGTTTTAGTTACAAAAAAAAATAGTATAATGATATTAAATAAATCATATAAATAAATATCACATTTTATACTTATATTAAATTTGATAATAGTTGGTTTTTTTATATAATGGAGTAGGGATAATGTGGTCGATTAAAGAGTCAATAATAAGGTATATGAAATATTTATAGGTTTAATTAACTGACCCGTTAATTATATTTTATGATAATCGGTTGCTGAAATATTTAATATTTATCCATCTTTATTTAAAAAATTTTGGTAAAGGTCTTCATTGTATTACCTAATTAGTCCATTTCCGTTTATGAGTCGATTTGTATCATCTAAAAAACGAAAAGAGATACTGAGCTGAAATTTTTGTGACGTATTCTAGAAGTAAAAAGTGTGTTTAAATTCGTAAAAAAGCAATATCGATCAATTGATTCCAATGGATCTTTAATCCAAATTATAAACCGTAAGACTCAGAAGAAAAATTTAAAAAAAAGTTTGATTTTTTCAAAATAAACAACTTTTAATTGAGTTATTTCTGTGGAGTTATTTAGATAAATATGCAATATAGATATAGTATCTGTTTCATATAATTGTAAAAAAAACATGGAAACGGCCTGTTGTTTATATGTAAAATCAAATTGAATTATGATTAATGAAATATTTTTAATGGCTATTAAAGTCGTATTTTAAATTAAAATTGCACGCAGATATTTATTCAAGAATTTTATAGTTATTAAAAAAAACAATTTTTTTAAAATTAAATCAGGTTCGTATTGATAAAAAGTCACTTATGAGTTATGTATAACATTTAATAAAACAACATATACTAAATGATTTATTCAAAATCACGTATTATTATTGAAGTGAAACTTCTTTACGGAGGGTAAAATTCAAGGATTTGAGGCGGAAAAGGGGAAGTAGCGCTAGAGGAGAAGCGAGTGGGGGAATCGCTTGTATAGCAAGACGAGCAAGCCTTATATATTTTTATAAAGAATTGAATAAAATATAAGCCACACCACTTAAATTTAATTGGTTTACATATTTAGAGTTGACCAATAGCGTTTTACAATAAAATTCATAAATTTCATATATATATAAATGAAACGGTTGGAGAATCACTTAAACGTTTGCCTTTGAAGTATTAAAGTGTTTAATTTCTTTATATAATTTGGTATTCAATTCAAAATATTTATTAAAAAATGTGTAATTGTTTTAATTCTTAAAAACCGAATAATTAATCCAATACATTTATTTTGTTTGAGAATAAATGAAATGCTACAATATATATTTATATATATATTGATCTGTTTATTTAAAGCGGCTTAAAGAAGTTTCACTTCTATTGTGACCTTATGTCTGTGAGGCTCACTCATTAATTTTTTTTATTAATATAAAGATACAAATAGGCGAATTGAGAAAAAATCGCCTCCTTTTTTTAAGTTGCTTAAAATTTATATTTAAAATAACGATCTAAAGTTAATTTTCTCTCAATGGTTTTTATTTAAAATTTTTCCATTTACCAAACGATGGATCCAAAATTGTAATCTCGATGTAACTAGCATATAAGATGATGTATTATAGATAAAGCTTAGGCTAGGTGCTATAGTTAGTAAGCCGACTTGTAGTTATATTATGATGTTAATAATGAATTATCAAATTGAAAAAAGTTAATTAAAAATATCGATGATCATATTTAACCTACAATTTGGTATTTTTTAGTTTTGTCATACTCTGTGAAGACGCTGGTTTACTATTCTGATGTGTTTATTTTTTAAAATACTTAGCCATATGAATAAGCAATCTTTGATAAATATTATTCTGCATGAAATTTTAAATTAATCGCGCAAATGACTATGAGATCAGGGAAGATCAGTAGGTGGTATCAGAATTCAAAGGTTATAGGGTTAGGTTCTAACATTTCGAAATTGTATAAATAATACGACCATGCGTTTTTTTAATCAAACAAATAATAACTCATTAAGATTAATAAAAAGAAACGAAAAATCTTAAAAAATCGTTACATCTAAAGCCGGGATTACGCAAATTTTAAATCGTTTTTTATAAAAAATTGAATATCGAAAAAATAATAAATTGCATCGAACATTTGCAAACAAACGACGAACTAACGACTTAGCAAAAAAAAACCTAAAAATTTTCATTAACACCGCCAAGTTCAGGTAGCTCTATATATCTATGTATTAACCATAACACAGAAAATATCTTTAGGGATATTCACACTATCTCAGCGTCTTAGAGCGGGCGCACGCCATCAAATTTTCTGATCAGAAAATCTGAGAATCAACGCTCACTATCGGACAGTCCTTTAAAGAATTCTTATAAGAAAGTCTGATCTTACTTCAGAAATTCTTATCAGAAAATCTTAAGCATGTGCGCACATGTATACCATCGAATATGATCGGATTCGTGTCAGTCCGATCTATGTTCTTGTTGCGCATTCTATGAACTTTGAATATTTATTTTATACTTTTTGCAGGAATATAAAAATGATGATGACTTATTGTTAATCGCTTTATAAATTTATTAAATGTTCAACGACTTAGTTACTAAGAGTAAATAAAATATTATAATTTAAATAATATAAAATAAAATTTGTAATACAACTCACAATAGTCACATGACGTTCGTAATACAAATGACTGTGAATAACGGTTACTTTAAATTCATTAATTCCCTTTTTGGCTAACAGATGACCTACTTCAGAAAATTTTATGATGTTGCCTGCTGTAACATCAGATTTTCTGATCAGAAATTCTGAAGGTACTTCAGACAACATTATATGTACTCGCATACCATAAGATTTTCTGATCAAAAAATATAGTAGCAAAATTAATAAAACTACTTATAGCACACTCAGCAGACTATTTTCCATAGACTAGAAAAATGTGATTAGTTATTGTAGTATATTATACACTATACATTATTGTAAAACATTCCATCTGTTACAAGTTTTATATCTATGGTGTTTAAATGTTGAGAGTTCTAAATAGTTCTTAATTATACCGGTAGTTAAAATCTTCGTTAGCATGAATTTCCAATATTTGTGCTTTTAACATATGATTCATTATTTGAATGAATTTTCAGCATTCCCTACCATGTGAAAGTAATTAGTCTTACAACTAAATTGGTTTACAGCTATAGTAATAATAGCGCTCCCATTGATTTCATTTCATCCTTTATGGACTTAAAATATCATCCTTTGGTTCAGGAATTAGAAAAATCGGGTTTGTTTGATTGTTTACACATATCATAAGCAAAATTATGGAAAGAGAGAGAGGATAGAAATGTTTCAGTAATCTGAATATCTGTATTTCCTATTATACAAATTTAGTCACCAATGAGATAAAATGATAAAAACCTTACACTTCAAATAAACTAAAATTAATTAATAAACTGAAAACATCATTATTTTTATGAACTATTGACTTATGTAAACAAAATAACTATATTTTTAACAAAGATTGAAAATTTAAAAAAATTTCCTATTATTATTTCCTAATGATTTCTAAGAACTTCATTTTCCTAACTTACATAGAAAAAAGTTGATATTTTTAAAGAAAACAAGAGATGGTGTAATAAAAGATTAAAATATTCGTGTTTTTCCTAATTATTCATTTCACATCGATTGCAAATAAACACTTAGAGATTTTCGAAGAAAGAGAGAGGGTGAAATGGTTCCTATATAGTACATTTCCTGAATGTGATAAACGTACCTACAATATTTAAAGAGTTAAACAATTCGGAAATTAAAGCATAGACCTCACTTCGTTCTGTCAATAAGGCTGATTAAACTAATGGATCATGTACACTATATCGACAAGCGATTGGCAATGAACGATAAGCTATTTGCGATGAGCGAAAAGTGATTTGCAACAGATTTTTCAATCGCGATTTACCATAGCGACAAGCGATTTGCGATATATTCTTTTGAATGATAAATCATCTAAATGTCATTCTTACAAATTTTAATATAATATGTTATATATTTTCCATTTCAGAAAATCATAAAGTTAATATAAAAACTTCAACTGTTATCATTAAAAATATAATTGAGTTAAATCTGTGAAATCCTTCTTTATGATTTCAATCGAGCGATCGACTGAAGTCTATAAATTTGAAAATAATACTACAGGCTGTTTTATCATCAAACAAAATTAATACAGTTTATTGAAACCTTCGCTAGTCGCTACAGTGTACCCATAAGCCATATTTTGAAAGTTAAATGAAAATCCCTCAAACACCAAAAAAAAAAGCTGCTAAAAATGAACGATTGAACCCTTATAGTTGGGAACTTCACACTTAATCGATATTTTTTAGTGTAATATTCAGTAAGGCCAACTTTGTAAATAAAATATACTTGCCACTTGGCACTACGTCAATTTTCATTGAAGGTCTATTCGTATTTCCGCTAGTTAAAGGTAGCCATTGTCTAAAAAATCTTATGTATTTAACAAATAATATACAAATTGAACATATAAAATCAGTGTAGTGTGTAAACAAAAACTTTCACAACCAGAAATTGTATCTAAATATTTTGAAATACATTTATTTGCGCATAGAATTTGTGATTAAAAAATGAATCCTGAATAGTAAGTATTGATTGTATTATTTTATTATGGTACTACCAGTTAAGTCATTCGAATAAAAAATACAATGGAAATTTGTTATTCTTATTGCGTATCTAAAATAAAACTCTAATATAAAAAAGTAAAATTTATCACCAAATTACGATCTAAATTTATTTCATTAAAAAAAATTTTTGTAACTTTTTTGAATAGTTTTATCTATTTAGTTTGTCCTCCCACTTATAAATAAAATGGGTGTACTCAACTATGTGAATCAATGAGTTGTGATGACCTATGAACGAAAATTTTTGCTGGAACGTTTTGGTTAATATTGGTAAATTTTCTTTTACAGTGATTATCTTTTTAAACTTTTGTTGATTGGTGATTCTGGAGTTGGTAAATCATGTCTACTCTTACGATTTGCGGTAAGTACATAAATAAATAGTATATTTTAACAACAAAAACATTTTTTTCTTGTCAATTACATAAGTCGTAATATAAAATAAAGTTGGAATTGCGCACTTCGACGTTAAGTTCCAACATGATTGTGAAAACAAAGCAAATTCTTGTTTTGTTATGTTAAGTGATTAAAAGTAATGGTAGTTTTTAAACAAATATTAAAGAAAGTATCATTTGTGATGTTTTATTTAAATTTTAAAACGTTTTAATGATTCATTTTTCAACTTACCTTTTCGATGACAGTCATTACATTGCGTCAATTATAATTTGATGGTGTCACTTACAATATAAATAGTAACGATCCCCAATACTAAAATAAATTGATTTTGAAAGTTTCTGTTCAAGCTAGACAAACCGTTATTTCAAGACGATTACATATAAGAAAGAAGGTTATTGTTGATTGTTGTAATTTAAAATAGGATAATTCTACTTGCGACTAGCTTCAGTTTGTTTAAATATATTTTACCATAAACACTTTAGAACACTAAAAAATAGTCTCCGGGTTCTACTAAAGTATAAATATTTAAAGAATAATGGCTTGGCTTGTTTATTTATTATTAACATATGTATTATAAAACTAAAAGCATTTATTAAAGATCGTTTCAACATTTTGACAACAGCCAATATGGTTGTTAGAATGTTATTTAGGGTAAGGTATATAAATAATCTTTTTTAGTTGCAATATAATTTCAACCAACCTAAATTTTAATAATCCATGAAGCATTTATTTCAATTTTGGGCCTCTTGGGTATTTACTGATAGTACAAGCAAGTTATGTATGGCTTAATAAAATAGGTGCCTGCTTTAAACTAGCGCTTTTTCAACTAATTAATTGAAGTCTTAGTTCAACATTTTCCTAGACTTTGTTAACGATTAACTGGTCTAAAAAAACCTAAAAGAATCAGGAATCAAGAATCAGTAATTAAGATCTTTCTACTTAATTTTCTTTTACGCGCCAATTTATATTCTAAATACGCATTTAATCATTTTCACTAATTTTTTCCTTAATGTTGCTAGCCGCTAATTTGGTTTTACTTTAATTAATGAAAATCTATGAGTAGAAATAGTAACTAAAATTATTTTTATGTTTATTAATGGCTTATTTGGAGACGTTTTCATAGCTATTATGTATGCCTGAGGAAAAATAAAATGTCTATTCGATATCTTGTTAATTTTTGTTATTAACAACATATACTCTTAAAGTTATTACAATTAAAAATACATATTATTTATTACAAACTCGTCATATCTACGATATAATATCTCTACGAATTTAGTGTATTTCATTAATGTTAATTCAAAATAGTTCAAACATTAATACTAAAATATTTTCCCGGCATTTAAACATTCAAGACTGTTCCTTTACATTAAAATTTTTATGTTAACTCTATTGTTATGAAAATTAGGCTATATCTTGTAATCAATATAAGTTGGTATTAACCCAAAATGCATGCAATTTTTTTTTATCCTTGGAGATTCCTTTAGAATTTTTGTCCAAATAACGTATGAAAATCATTGGAATATTTCGATGAAAATTTTTATTCTAATATTTAAAGTCCTAAAATCAAACAAGTTTTAATCTCGTTACATCAATTATATATTAATACAAAATTTACATCCGTAAAACGTTCGTTAAAATCAACGGATGTTTTTAAAACACTAGCGTGGCTTCGTTCATTATGCATAATACAAAGCAAGAATGACCATTGAATATTTAACGCTTGTGAGATACTCGTATTTTAGTTGATACAAGATTTTAAAAAGGACGTTAATTTCAACGGACGTTGTCCAAAGAAAGGATTGTGTGACCACACAACTGAAGTGCATACTGGAACATAACCCATTAGTGTATGTGTTATGTTGTCAATATAGACAGCTGATTTAAGATTTTTAGCTTTCGTTGGGATTTTAAAACTATTTTAATTTATCTAATTATACTGGACATATATAGAATATGCCAGACTATATTAGTTGTAATCTATATTTGAAATACTAGCAAATATTGGATGCTCTAACAAAATGTTGGCATAGGTGATCATAGAATCACTTAGCCAATTTTCGCCTGACCGCCCAGTCCGTTCATCAGTTTGTCCATCATCAAGAATACTCATAAACGAAAAGAGATAGCGAACTGATATTTGGCGTTTAAATGACGGTGTATTCTAGGCCTAAATTTTGAGTTTAAGTCCGTGAGTGAACAAAATCGGTCCAATGGTGCTAATACATTCATGATCTAACTTTTAAATATAAAAGATTAAAGAAAAATTCAACAACATAAAGTTTTTCTTCTTGTTTGAAACATTTAAATAAACAAGCTATTTAACTCTATTAGCTATTTAATTTTCTGAAAGTTAAAAAAAAGTATATTTCTCGTAATTTTTGGGATTGCACGAAAACTGTTATCTATATAAAATATTATTTAGCTAAATCTTTGAATCTTCAAGAAGCATCATCTTCCATCTTGCTAAGAGTGTTGTTAACTAAGATACGGCAGTTTCAAAATACTAATAGCCTAGATAATTTTTTTTGTTCCTTTAACTTTTTGCTGTAAGTAAAAGAAAGTGTCCTATTTCCGACCACTGGATATTTTTGTCAATATTAATTTAATAAAATTATCACACAAATTAATATTGGGTCTTTTAAATATATTTTTGTAATTTATTAAAACACTTTCATAAATATTTTTTTAAAGTTTTAAAAAAATAAATTTTTTGTTCATCATCTACAATCTACTTTTTTGCTGCCCAGAAAATTTTTTAAATAGTCCTCGTAATTTTCTAAGAATTCTTAAAATCATCAATTTCTTATTTAATATTAAACAAAATTAAAGTGGTCGGCATAATGAATTTATTAACATTAGTTTTATGGGAATTATTTAGAACTTTCATTGATTTGTAAATTATAGAAATAGTCTTGAGCATAATACTTTAAATTTAAAATTTTCTAATCAAACTGCATTAAGCCCTGTAATTAAGTTAAGCAAGCTTTTATTTTATATTGAATAGAAAACGATCTTATAATTTAAGTAGGTCGGAATTAGGACCAACTAGATTTAGTGGTCGGAATTAGGAACATATGCTGATTTATCACAAACTTTTATTTAATGCTTATTAAAAATTTTTTGTTTTATTAAAATCGATAATATGATAATTGATTTATAATCTATAAAGTTTTTAGGAATCGACAATGCAATTTATTCATCAGTTGTTTTTTATAGCTAAAACAAATATACAAATAGGACACTTTACCTTATTATATTTTACTTAATATCTTCGAATTATAAAAAGGTTAAATAAATAATGTCGTGGAAAAATTCAAATCAGTGTCTGACAAATCTGGAAGGTGATTTAGTTCTCAAGATAGAGTAGACACCCTGAATACATATTATAGACTGTAGGTATATTTAAAGTATTTTATGAAAGTTTATTATAAAAAATATTTCAAATATTCATAGTCAATCATATATCTAGTATCTAAACTATTAAAACTTGTTTTTATTCTTAATTAAACGTTTTAAAAAAAGGGTGAATTAAAGGATCTAAATAAAAAATTATAAGATGAGTGGAAATTCTATGAACGACTTTTAGGCTAGACCTGTTTATTAACTTGATATCAAGATATTTATTAAATTTTATTTAAAAAAATAGGCTTGTTCGTCAAGTTATGCAAATTTCAAATTCATAACTTAGCGTAGAATATTAAATAAAAATATAAACAAAAGTTATTATAAGTAAACATTATTTAAGGAACATTAGTGTAACTTAAAAATGATTAATTGCTGAATTAATTTATTTTTAAAACTAAAAATAACATTTTTTTAATGAAATAACAAAAGCAAATTTCAATTTCTCTCAAATTTCGACGATAAAAGAATCAAATGACGATGTTCTTTTATTTTATTAATTACATTCAACTTCTTTACACTTTGAATGTTTTCTTTATTACTTATGAGTTCAGTAACTTTTATAGATTTAGTTTGTTCCATAAACTATATTTATTTCACTTAAATTAAAATTTTAATGATTTCTATATTCAAATTTTGTAAATTTTTCATTATGCAAAACTAAATCATTTATTTTTAAGATTGTTTGTTAAATTATGCTGATTTTTATAAATATCAAATATAAAATATTAATATATACTGTCTTTTCAAATAATAGAAGTAATGCATACAAAAAGTTAAAATTTAAACTTTCTCTTAACTTTCCCACAAAGCTGTAATGGTTGATCAAAAGCATTTCCACCACTGCTTCCAAATCTTGAAAAATTGTATACTTAAAAAATTATCAAACAATTCTCGTCGTTTATATTTTAAATATTAACATAGAAACGTAGTATATAATCAACGAAAATTATGAAACCCAAACAGGAATGATGGTTATCCAAAATTTGTAGTTTTGTGAAATCTTTCCCAAATACGATACTGACCTGATTACTAATACGAATAAAAATAATGATTTACTATTTTATAGGATTGTAGTCCGTTTTTAACCTTCGAAGAAAACATAATTGCTTTATTTTTGTAGAAATGACTTTGTAATTATTTTATAATTAAAAATATGTTATATTAAAGAATGTTTACAAAGGGCTTTAAAAAATAATACGGTAGAGCAATGAAACAAAGAATGATTTTGAAAATGAATTTTTTAAATTATGAAAAAATTTCAGTATTTAATCCGAATAAAAATAAGTGAGAACTTAATATTAAGTGATAACTATTATTATTTAAAATTTTAGCTTTCGTTCATTTTATTCCTAGTGACCATAAACGTATCATATTTCATTATTAAAAATATTTCTAAAATTTTGATTGCTTAAACGAGCTTCAAAATGACGGACATTTGTTTTTTTTTTTTTATTGTTATAGGCAGGTTACTAAAGAACTAATGTAAAAACATTTTGCCCAATATGTAACAAAATGAAATGCCCTTATAGTGTAAGAGGTCGTGTGAGATTTCAATAAAATTCTTTCTGTATGGCTTTAATTTTTTTCAATGAAGAATTGTAATATGGGAAATATGCCAGAAATGCCATAACGTGGTTCCTCGTTCTAGCAGGAATTAGTTATGCACATCGTCAGCTTTTACACATTTGGAAGAGGTGAGAATTGAGTTGGGTCAAAACAGTAATAGTTATAAATAAATATTTCAAATAAAATTTGTAGAACATGAAATTTTACATAAAAAATGTTCTTTGTCTTTTTTGGCTATTATTAAAAATAACGGAGCCAGAACGACTAAAAGTTTTCACATATATATGTATACATTTCACTTACACTTGATGTACGTGTAAATTCTGTGTGTGTATGAGTAAAAACTTTAAGACAGTCTGGCTCCGTTATTTTTAATAATAGCAACAAAAGTCAAAACTCTTTGACCCAACTCTATTCTCACCTCTTTTAAATACGTAACAGCTGATAACGTGCAGGCCTGATTTCTGTTCTTTCTATACTACGATTAAGCACTGAAAAAAATTACAGCCATACAGAATGAACTTTACTCGAATATTCTACGAGGTGTATTAGTCCGACAACATCAAAATTGCTATTTTTCAGAATTTTCAATTAGTCGAACATTGAACATGTGGTTTTATCACATGGGGGAAAAAATGGTTTTTACATTTGTTATTGAATGATCTTACTACTATAATAACTAAAAGCCAGAAATCTGTTAATTTGAAACTTGTGGGGCCAAAACACTAATTATTACTAACAATAAGCTTATATGCAAATTTTTTAGAAGTATATTTATAAATGATATGATATGCTTATGGGCGAACACCCAGTCTATTCTACCTTTCTGTACTTTTTAAATAGCCAGTTAAATTTTAATAAATAATAATTACAAAGTAATTAACCTAAATATTAACCTATAAAATTTTTTCAGATTATTTGTCAGCCATTTTAATATATGGCTTTTAACATTTAAATATAAATATTTAATTTGGAAATTTATGATAATCTAAGATTGAATTTATTAAAACCAAAAATAAAAAAAAATAAATAACAATGTATAAATTTGATACAATATTAAATCTTAACTAGAAATGGGAAATTTGTTAATAAGTGTATTAGGTTGAAAATTTGATTGACATTCAAATTTTTGAGGAACGTTACTTTAAGTAGAATTAGAATAAACAACTAAAAATAACTAAAAGTCAATGTTAATTTAAATACTCAACATATGGTTGAGTATCAATGTGAACTATTTTTAATCATTAACATTAATAATATACATTAATAAATATGCCACCCATACAGTTATAATAGTGTTTTATTTATTATAATCATATATGTTAATTAACTGAAATTGTAGAGAATCTAACCAATTTACAAAAAAAAATTTCAAACAGAAGTTGTTTGTTTTTGAGAAATGAACATCTTTAGTATTTTAATTTTTCTTCTTTCTACTATGGTTTAAAAGTTGGGTCATGGATTCATTGGACCATGAACACCCGTATCAAAATTTTGTTAATGTCTTCAATATTTCTAGTATTTAACTAAATTTTATATACTTTCATATATACCGAGTACTAAAATTCAATATCTATAAAAGACAATCTTTAATGATGTATACAATGTATTTCTTTCAATTTTCGCGCACAAACAAATAAAATAATAACAATTCAAATGATGCAAAATTTGACATACAAATCTTTCACATGAATACCGGGGATTTATCAAAGTGTTTTTCAACAAACAATTCTACAATAAAAATTAATCTTCTTTTTTCAGCATATAAAGCTTTGACAAGATTTCCGTTTTCATGTCAAGATTATGCAACCCCCATTTCATAAAATAAGTGCCTTTCAAAATGCATAACGTTGTGCTGTCCAGCACGGTATGACGTATCGTGATCATAATAGTTTTATTTTATATGTCTATATTGACTTTTTTGTGCGTATCTTGGTACTTACGTCAAATAGGAAAAAAAATTATTTCCATTAGACATTAAATGAGTACTAACAATAATGGAATTAATTTAATTCACGATTAAATAACAAAGTGGACGAATTCTGGTTAAAACTCATTATTTTCTGACAATAATTAAAAAGTAAGGAGTAAAAGAATATGCCTTACTTAAAAAGTTTAAACTAAGTTTTACTCATTGTGTATTTAATTTTCTTATTTTTCACTTTAAATTTTCCCAAATAAAAGCATAGCTAGTGAAATAAAATAAAAGCATAATAGTGAAAAATTTTTGTTTTAGGATGACACTTATACGGAAAGCTATATCAGTACCATTGGTGTAGATTTTGTAAGTATTTTTTAAATAATTTGAATATTAAATGTTTTGAAATTACCTTACAATTTTTTGTCTTTTTCAGAAAATACGAACAATTGATTTAGATGGAAAAACAATAAAATTACAAATTGTAAGTATTGTTGATATTATAGAAATCATTACATCTCTTTAATTTGATTTGTGACCTCATGTAGTCATTAGTTGGTCGTGTTTAACTACAAATTAGGTCACGTAGTGTGATTTCGAATTTGTCACCACTTTTTGACAATGATTTTTGATTTGAGGTTTATCGCTGAGAAAGAAGCCATGAAATAAATCTTATAAGGTTATGCATTCTATCAATAAATCCTAGTAGAGAAATTGATGTATAATTTTTGTATAAAGGGTCATTCCATGCCAAATCAACACAGTTTAGAAAGAAATTCTACCTCACCTTTTCAGATTTTTATAATAATTGGTATACTTATACTAATTTTATAATTATTAATGAGAATTCTAGGATTTTTCGAATAAATTTCAGATGTTTAGATGTTACTCGTTACTAATTTGGTGACGGTTTGCACTCCAAATTAGCAACGAGTAACATCTCCTCAGAGAATCATTACAACTAGCTAATTCATACTGATGATGACTTCTTTGTAGTCGAAATACGTATTTATAAAATACAAAATAATTTGATCTAGGAAATTGGGGAAAAAATCGAAATTTATACTTATACTAAGCCTAAGATAATTACCAATTTTTATCTTACGCCGTTTTCTAGATATATGTTAGTTATGTAAATTTTTCAAAAACTAGCCAATAAAGTGCAAAGGTATATTTTTCAAATTGCGTTGGAAGATGTTCTAATTTAGTTAGAGAGCTGAAAGATATGCTTCCGGGAAATAAAATTGCTAGTCGGAAGTGCTGTCAACTTCATCAAAGATTATTGGTAGTTATCTAGATGTGAAATTTTTTTACTTCTATCTATATTTTAATTAAATGACGTAATAGACGTTCTGCTTATTTCGGTGCAAATGTCATTTCTACTTCTACAAAACGGATATAATGTGTTAATACAACTACAGATGTTAATAAATGCTTTATTTGGGACAAAAAATTTTCACATTTTAAATAAAAATATGTTTCAGGCCTATTAAAAGAGAATATTCATCAAAAATTTACTGCATTAGTATGATCTTGTAAAACCATAATTGGACTTGTCACAGAATGTTTTTATATTTTTATTTTTAGTGGGATACTGCAGGTCAAGAACGTTTTAGAACAATAACATCAAGTTATTATCGTGGTGCACATGGTATTATTGTTGTATATGATTGTACAGATCAAGAATCATTTAACAATGTTAAACAGTGGCTTGAAGAAATTGATCGTTATGCATGTGATAATGTCAACAAATTACTGGTTGGAAATAAATCAGACTTAACTACAAAAAAAGTAGTCGATTATACCACAGCTAAGGTAACTAATACTTATTTTTATTTCTTATTATATCAGAAGTCGTTGTAATATAGACCTTTTTTAATGTTAAAAAATCAAATGGTAAATTAATGCTGTAAAAATAATATGTATCCGTTACTGATATAAACAGTACTCGTTACTTTCGTATCGTTACGTTAATTTTGATATAAATTGTACTCATGTTTGATGGAATCTCCCACTAGCATAAAAATATAGTATCGCATCGAATTAGGTTACACACGGTATGGCCCTAATTTTATAAAAAAACATATATATATAGTTTGTAATGTACAGCACCTTGAGTACTTCAAATACATTTATGCTGATTTTTATTGTGACAGGCAGGCTGATAATAATTTATTAAAAAATATCTGTTTTTTTTTTGCGGCTTTTTAGCAAAGAGTTTAATTTTATGATATTTATAAACATACGACGGCATGATATAAAAAATTATGAAATAAAAGCATTCAAATAAACATAGTTTATTAGTAAACAAAAAGCTACAACACTGAAAATTTAAAAAAGTTTTTATTTATTATTTTAAAAGAATAACTATTATATAAAGTGTATTGATATGTACACCAACAAATCAAACTGACAATAACATCTATATACTACAAGTAACCTGTAACGAAATGAATTTATGAGTAACGATTCGGTACTTCGAGTCTGGCTGTGTACTCGTTACTCAGTAACGAATACGTACGATTTGTTACAGAACTGGAGGAAAAGTTACCTACACACTACTACACTACGTACATATACACACAACTGTAAAACTAGTATATTTTTCACTTATTGTTGGTCTTTCAGTTTCTATATCTTAATAACAAAATGGTGAATAATTTTGTTTTTCTAATTCAAAAATAATTAACATTCTATTAGTTTTTCAAAAATTTCTGTCTCTTAGCTTTTGTATTATATTCGAAAACGTTACTTAAAACACATACTCTTCATTGCTCGAACGAATGTTAATTATCCGAACTTTAATAATAAATAACTCGAATTTAAGACGGTCAATCGATTTTAAAGTTTTATGGTAATTGTAGTTTAATACTCTTAATGAGTATACAAAATTTTAAAATTTTCTGATACTATGATTTCAGCAGCACAATAATCTTAAAATTGATTTTGAACTCATTTTAAATCTCAAAGTTTTCCAATCGAGAGTTTTCAAAAATTGTTTAAATTATACTCAGTTAAATTTTCATAATATTATATTTTGTATACATGGAATAACAAATATCAATTAAGTATGCTTTTTTTTGTAGTAAAGAATCCTTTCTCGAACAAGCCAGCACATTGCAACAAATATTTTTTTGGCAACCACCGGATTCAAGCCCACCATAGATTAACCGGTTTAAATTACGACTGCAGTTATAGTTAGTCAACTGATCCATTGAGCTCAGAAATGAGACTGCTCTAGTATACTTTTCCTTACACTGACTTTCAATATTATCGCGGGCAAGATTACAATCGCAAACATGTACATATGTACATTCAATGTCATTCGCGGCTTTTAAGGTCTACATTTTTGTCATACATACATTATTAATATTATATCAAGAGGTTTGGATAGCACACGGGAAAAACAACCATTTCGAACCAAATTTTTTGAATGATTTCTTTAATAATAAATATTATAAACCATTATCAGAAATTCCTCCTCCCATATTTGCAAACAGAAATAAAATTCGTTAACGGCTTTCTGAGATTATTAAGGACACGCAGAGATTAATTTCTTTGTTCTGAATTGAAAGATCGTTGGAAAATATATCTAGAAACTAGTAGACCCAGGACAATAATAAATCTCATTTATGTTAATGAAATTTTTTAAATATATGTCCGACTTTTAATATGAATTCTTTAAAAATATTTATTTTCCCGATTAATATTTTGAAAAAAATCTATTCATATTATATTATAGTGTTAATAATTGGAAAAGTTATTGTGTGTGTATACGCAACCATGATTTTTTTCATAATTGTTTTTAAAGCAAGCGAATTGTTTCATTTTTTAGTGCGATTGTAAAATGCTATAACTTAGATATTTTTATTAAAATAACATATTAGACGTTAATCTATCCATGTACAAATGCCATTTCTATTTTATACTATTTATTAAACTGATTACTATTTAGAGAATTATTTTTCGTCTAATTTATGCTTAAAAAATGCTTCAATTTGTATAATTTATGGTTATTTTAGCTTAAATATGAATGAAAGCATATCTCTAAAATTATCAATGTGTGAAGTACCCTAATGATTTTGAATGATCCTCGATTTTATGGACATTAATTAAACAATTAACTGTTATTTTCATTTGATTAATTTATAAGTCTCAGGCTACTCTCACGGTGGCCATCTGTGTAAATATTAAACAAACATAAATTTCCTACTGTAAGATCTTCCTTATTAAAGTTTCGACAAAAAAAAAAGTAATTTAATTCCGTAATTTAATATAAATAGATAGTTATCACATATACATTTATTTATAATTTTTATTACGAATTAGAGTTTAGACACTCACTATAGTGTACATAATATATAATGAATAAAATTTGATTATTTCATCTGTTTCATATAAATAAAAAATAAAGTTATGACTAACGATATCTAGCAAAAAAAATTTTGTGTATAAGAGGTTTTATAATTTTAAAATTTCTCAAAAATACTTATTTAAATGTTTTGTAATGCATTATGCAATCTTGAAATAAAAACGGAGGGTAAGAGAGATTTTTTTGGGGAAAAACACTTCTAAATATAAAATCAAATATTTATTTTTACTTAAAAAAATTTTTCCAGGAAAAATCTTCAACATGCCTTTCTTTTTCATGCCAAGATTGTGTATATTGAATTTCATTACATTTTGATTAGTATTTTTTGAGTTACTTGTCCGCGAATATAGTGTGTTTATTGTAGAGGTCTCTATCAAAATGACATACCTTGATAAGTTTATTTTATTTATTTTAAAGGAATACGCAGATCAATTGGGAATTCCATTCCTAGAAACTTCTGCTAAAAATGCCACAAACGTAGAACAAGCCTTCATGACAATGGCTGCTGAAATTAAGGTAATTAAATTTTTTTTTTTAATTTTGTAAATATTTTTTTAAATATTTAATTTTTGAATATAGAATCGAGTTGGGCCACCATCTAGTGTTGCTGAGAGTGCTGCAAGTAAAGTTAAAATTGATCAAGGCCGCCCTATAAAAAGCCAATCATCAGGTTGCTGCTGAAAATTTAATTTAATAATCATCCCTTTTATGAAATGCGTTACTGCCTAATTTTGTTTTGCCTGGTAAGGATTAATTATTAATATATTTTTGAAATAATCATTTAAACTTTGCCTTTTAATTTAACCTGGTTTTTATGATTATTAAGTAATTGTGTTTTGAGAATAGGAAGTGTTGATCACCTTTCTTATTTATAATTTATTTTCATTCATGATTCAAGGTTATAAAACTTTTCAGTTAAAAATTTCTTATTAAAAGTTTAATTGTGATTAATCAAAATGATTTGGAAGAGGAAATAACTAGAAAAATATTCGCCAAGTTTTCGAAAGAAATCTTTTTTTTTTTTTTAAAACTACAAAACTATTCAAAATGGCTAGTTGAAAAAGAAGTTTATGTTTTAAACTTGATAAGGTTTGGTCCTATTGTAATTAGCTGCAGATTATTTCAGCTTCTCATTTATTTTGAGAAACTGTCAGCTCAGGTATACTAACACTAAACAAGTCCATTACAATTATTTTATCAAAAATAAGAAAGTTTTCCTTGATCAAAGTTTCCTATCTCTGAAATTTCTACCAAAATCGCATTTAACAATTTGTCAAAAATTTCATAGAAATAATTCGATTACCCTTAAAAATTATTTATTAGTAAACTTCAAATGGTTAAAAATGTAAGTAAGTGCATTGAATTAGTGACACGCATTTGGAACTGTGAGTACGACATGTAGCATGACCATCAATATAAATGTATTTGTAATGGCAGTGAAACTGTCCGGTATTCGATCGCTATAATTTGTAAAGTAAGGTTGATCGGTTATTAAGAATAAAAAAACTATTTTGTTGAATTTTATATATGAATTAATCATTGTTGTTTACGTCTAAAATAATTCTTTAAGAAAGATCTGACGCAGGATTTTTGTTTAGTTACCTTTTAAAAATTAAAATTTTAAAACGTAATTAATAACAAATGTTAACTGAACGCATATACAGCTTGGAAATATATTTGTGCCGTATATGAAATCATTCAGCATATAACATATGCATTGGTGTATGTTATATGCTGATGCATATGTTATATGCTGATTAAATGCTTGTTGTAATAATACATGCATACACACGTACGTAAGGATTTCAAAATATAATACTTAACATATAAACCGTATAGGGAATTTATTATGCTTCCATATTGTATTCAAAGAATACCAGCTTTACCTAATAAAAATGAAAACAAAATTTTTTTATTTATATAAAACAGTTCTCGTAGATATGTCAATTAAAAAAGAAAATATTATTTTGACAGATATCCAATTAAAAATATGTTAGGTAATAGCTAAATTAAAATAATAATTTTATATTATATATAGAAATTTTTAATTTTAATCAAAACCAAGTTTAAATTTTAAAATAACTTGAGTAGTACTGTAGGGTAAAAGAAGGTGGGACGGAGAGACCATTTTGAGTGAAAACGTTGGTAGTACTAACCTTGGTTATCCTTTATGAACCAATGCGACCTCACCTCGGGTTAAAAAAATAATAGAAACACTGATATAGAATGTAATTAGAATAGTGTATGGTTATTAGATTTAATTAAATGATTCCAATTAAATTTTAATCGAAAAACAAATTTTGGTAAAAAATTAATTTTATTTTTTTTTTTTTCAGATAAAATCATTTTTAGAGCAGTATATACGTTAAGCACCATTTAAATATTAATTAATTATTCAATTTTTCTTTTTATAATTTTCATCATTTTTGATAAAATGAATAATAATCAAATT
Source organism: Chrysopa pallens (assembly GCA_020423425.1). Classification (NCBI taxonomy): domain Eukaryota; kingdom Metazoa; phylum Arthropoda; class Insecta; order Neuroptera; family Chrysopidae; genus Chrysopa; species Chrysopa pallens. Next base: position 105,842,249 of record CM035592.1, on the reverse strand, counting down.
ATACATCTGTCTCCCCCCAAAAAAAGAGGTATAAAAATTCCAAAAATATAAACAAACATTAAATATAAAAAAAATATATTTAGCTTTTGCAAGATTTCATTTTGCAATTTATAATTTTATTATAAAAAATTTAAAAATTAAAAAAATTACAAATTTACTTTAAAACAAATTTTTTTTTCTGTCCGTTTTTAAATGCTAACTTAAAAAATCCTAAACAATAGCCCTCATATTTATTTTCTTCTATCCTTAATATTTTTGTATTCCTTGGTTGCGTGCTGTTAAGTTTTTAATTCGTCCATTTAATTTTAATTTGTAATAATATTTAATTTTTTTTGTTCCTCCTTAATCTCTCACAAGGCGTTAATACTTTTTATATAGTCAAAAATTTAAAGGTGGTTTCAACAATATAGCTATATTATCGTCAAGTGTCATCTAAGTTCCAATCACTCATCCTTACTTTATATCATCTATGGTTATTGTGTGGGATAGATGATAGAGATGATTCAAACTTAATCCGATATTTTTTATGTTTTTGAACTATTTCTATCTCACACAAGATTAAGAATAGTGTGAAAAGGTTTCACTTAATATTAAAAGCTGTCTATGTAATTTAAAAATTAAGATTTACTTTTTATTTTTTTAAAGAAGATTTTTTAGTATGAATGAAAGCACGTATGTCTGTACTGAAACCTAGATCGCTAACCGATAAAAGTTTTATAACGAAATACGATCGTCACTGGATTCGTATCATACAACGATATCGTATGGTATTTAATAAAATCGAGTTTCATAGCAACGTTTAAAGAAAAAAGAGGAAACAAGAGAAAAAAATGAATGAACTATTTGACTGTCAAGACTTATAGGACAAGGTAAACATTAAAAATATTTTTTACAAGTAAAATTCCTCGGAGATATTTGATCATAAACATTACGTCAGAGTTTATTCTAATAGTGTTAGGAGGCGACTTAAAACGAATATCGCGAGTTGAAATTTTATTTTCGAGGAAAAAGTCAAGCGGACCAAAGCTAGTGAGTATCTGTGTTTAATCCATATTATTTGTAATTTTTTGTATCTCGATAATTCGTATTGCGGACCATTCCTATCCATCATAACTAAACAAACCTTATAACATTTAAACGAGTGTGTAAACGAAGAATATTATAAATAATTTGGAAATATTGGAATTAAACAAAAATTATTAAAGCTAAAATTTTCAATAATAATTCCCCATCAAAAGCTCTTCTCTTCTGGACTACGTTTAACTAAATTTTAACATTCCTAAGACCAATACGATTCATAAATTCTTATTTTATCGATAGAAGTCTGATAAGTTTATAATTGAACATAAATTGAAAACCATATGCGGCTTTCTTCTTTCAGTTCGTTGTAAGCGATCTAAGTTTAATATAGACATATATAATGTAAGAAAACGAAATAATTTAGTAATATATATATATATATATACATGTTTGCGTCTCATACCCTCTTGTTTCTGTAATAAATTACCTAGGCAGTGTCAAGATGGAGCGATTTATATAGAAAAAAAAATATTTAGATAAAATTTTTAGAATAATTATAATAAGTTATAATAATAAGTGTTTTCAATTTATTATTATTATTATTTTTTTTTGTTAATGTATTTTTGTATATTTTGCGTGTAAATTTCCAAATGGTTTTAAAATATTAAAAAAAAAAAATGAAAATGGAAAATAGATTCTTGTTACACCAAAAATAATTATATCCGTAAAAATTATATAAGTTTGAATTATCTAATAAAATATGTATTTGTACTCAATGGCTTATTCATTTTGTTCATCTTAATATACTATAGTTTAACCTCGCATTAAATTTCCCATCCAATTTTTTTTTTTTAATAAGGTTTAGAATCACTGAGTATAAAGTCACAAACTGCTTGAAAATTCTAAGGTAAGCATAAAGTATTATGGTACAAATTCAACAAATAAATTTATGAAAAAACTTGTAGAATTGTGATCAAAGATTTCGTTTTCAGTAAACTGATTGCTTCGTATTATTAAAACAAACAAAAATTCACAAAAAATAGGAATTTTAAATTCACACAGTTACAAATGATAAACTTTTATATATATATATTTATTAAAATTGTAATTGCAAAATATATTCGCCGCTGTATTATTATTGAAAGCAACTCGTCATTGACAATAGACAGGTATTTGCCCGATTAAGACAAGAAGATTTTTTCTCAAAACATGTAAAAGTTCAAAGTTTCAGATACGAAACATTCTATACTTGTTACCTTAAGATGTTATGAATAAAAATAATAAGAAGAGTCCGCCAAAAGTTGATACATACAATATTAATGAAATGTTTATTTTTTTTATCGTATATCCTGATTAAAGTCAAGTTTGAAACATAAGCATTCAGTAGATTTCAATTTCAAAATAACACAATTGTTGTTTTGCCTGTTGTAACGAAGTAGTTTATTCGCCCTTACATCAGAATAATCCGGTAGTAACTACTTCCAAATGGGTTATTAATTAAAATATACATTAATTGATGGGAGTTTCTCAAAAAATCGAAGCTATCTAAGCAAAAAAAGAAAATTTTCTTTGTTTTAAATCCATAAATATTCGTTTTAGATAGTTCTCCAAAATTGTGTAATACTAAAGTTGGTAAGTAATAAGCCGAAGCTATGACTTGCGTAATTTCTGCAATTGAGTTACAAACCAAAATTTTTAATCATTAGAAACATTAAATCTTATTTTATTATTAATATTTTTGTTAGATTAGATTATAACCAAAGTGTGTTGAAAGTGTAAAAGGTAGCAGTTAATTGTTTAAACAGCCACCAACTTGAAACTCGTTATTAGAATTTAAAAAATTTTAGTTTTCCTACGTTTCTTCATAATTTTACACCAATAGCATCAAATCTTCCTAGTCTACATAGAAAAATGATGGTATTTTTGGAGATTCAATGAAAAAATTTCGGGATTTTCTACTTAATTTTGCCAATTTATTTCACACCGATTGCAAAAAATCGTATATTCATATTTAGGATGGATAAATTACTTAAGTTGGTAGTTTGAAGATTTTCCTCAAAGTTGGAGGGCCAATTTTTGGAACTATAAAATAAATGTTTTGAGTGCGAAAACATTTTGTCAAATATTATTAAATTTGAAAAAGCGTTCGAAGATAACAACGTTCTATAGTTTTAAAAAAAAACTGCAGCGTACTTTAAAAATATTCAAAAATAACATTTTCTAAAAAAGATTCAGAACGTTATGATCGTTTTACGAGACTCTTTTTGCTTCCCTAGATGAATCCTAGAATAAGTTTAAGATTCGCCTAGAATTTTAATCATTAATAATAAATCAAAAACTATCTACTTCTGAAAAAAATTTGTAAAGCCAAAACTTTTCAGTTGATTGTTTCGGAAAGAACAATATCTAAAAATGTATACATTTAGATAGTACTTTGGCATGGTCTGAGATTTTAATAGTATTGCGCGTGGTAGGTATTTTTTCTTTGCTCGACTCAAGTATTCCATTATGTTGCACATAACAATGGATTAAACATACTCTAGTTTTATGCCTCTTATATTTCATATAAAAGTTTATAGGCATCAAAAAGATAACAGAAAAGTTGTATATAAATTTTTCCAAGCCCAGGAAATGCAAACCTTTTAAATCCAAAATTTGAAATTCACCAAAATTTCAATTGGTAACGTGGCATGCTTCATAGTAGGCGTGGTCGAATGTAACAAGCATGCGTTGTATTTCTTACCGGTATTAAAGTAAAGGAGTATATAAAAAACAGTAATAGACGTATACAATGAATGTACAAAATAAAAAAAGAGGTACGTACTATTCACAATATTTTATTACAGAATTCGTGTCTACTGTATTCCTCTAGATTTTTTTGGTGAATTTTGTTAGTGATCTAAACGTTCTGTGTTGAACGGCCGGCTTTCACCAATGTTATAGCAAAAATATATTTATTTAAAAAAACAAAACAAATTTTTGTGTTATTTTTCTTTCGAATACAATAATTTAGTTCGTGTTTTGAGCGAAAACATTAATGTAAGTAGTACTTGTTTTTATTTTTTGGATATACATTTTATGGCAAAAAACATTTTTATAACTAATTTTTGACACGACGTTAATTTTTTTAATATTTGCATTATAATTACTATGGGATTTTATATAGTTTTACATTCGTAAAAACTTGATACAATCTAATTGAAACATGAATTGATTAGAAATAATTCATGTATGCACAAGTTTTTGAAAAGGTTTTTACTTGCATTTATACAAGCAGTTAAAATAAAGGTTATTTTTTTGCCTACGCCAGAATTTTTTTAAATCAGTTTATTTAAATTGTAGTAATTTGTTGATAAATATTGAAATTTATTTTCTATGCACGCTACGTGGAAAGAATAATATAACAAAAATATCTTAATAAACTGCTAAAAACAATTATTAATTTTAATCAAGATAAATTTTAAATGATGACATGGGTATATTCATATATTTGATTTTAATGATTGTAAGAAGACACCTGGTTTGTGTTTGGTCCTGAATATTTCAAAACCGGAGAATTGTTTCAATTTTATTTAAATAAAAATTCATGAAAATAATACTGCCTTATTTATAGCCGTTAAAGACTAGTTTACGGTATAATTCGTATGAAATAAAATTTTACAACTTGAGAATTGTTTGTGAGGTGAAAAATATCGGGGGGCCAAATATCAAAAATGAAAATTGTGGTAATTTCGCCGAAACAAAAATAGCTTAAGTGGTTATTTAAAAATAATTAAGAGGTACACGGCAAATGTTGGATTGATCTTCAAACCAGAATGTTGATATAAAGGAATAAATTGTCTTCAAAATTCAAATAAACTTCATTTGTCCACTGTCTACTTTATAAAGTGAATATCGCTGTTTAAATTTATAGACCATAATTTATTTGAATTGAGTTATTTATAGAAAGATCAAAATGTCCTTCCAGTCGTTCCACATGACCACTGTCGTTGTAGTCGCTACAAAAATGTCATTCTCGCCTACATCTAGCTCACATACATCTACCCACATCTCACATATATCTAATCACTCTTAACTTATGGTTTATTTTCAAATTCACTATGTGTAATATGTAACTCATCGCATAAAACCCACAAAATCAATTTCACTAAGGTTTGTGATTGGAACGCTAATAAACTATTGGAAAGAGAAAATAAACTGTGATCGTGAGTGCTGAGTGGTGCAAACTCAGTATATTATTAATTTGAATTATAATTGTATAAGGATGCGTAAATCTGGTTTGTTGATTTGTATTTAATAATAAAATTATAGTTCCGGTATCTATAAGCGCATCACACCACTTATAAATACACTTCCGAAAATGTACACATGGCTTAGTTGTGATTAGTGTATCCACTTATTCCATTCTTCTACAATAATTGTGAAAAGTGGATCGTTTTCTTTTTCAAAGACCGTAAAATTTTCGATTGTCACCACAGGCCTCAAATTGATAGAAATCTCACAGACCTCAATTTTTTATTGAATGATCTTCCTACTACAATAAGAAAAAAATTCTAATTGTAGTAGGAAGATCATTCAATAAAAAATTTCAAAACCATTTTCTTCGCCATAATAAATTCGGATGCCCGTTGTCCGTCAACCTGAAAATTGTGAATAATAGCAATTTTTATCTTGCCGGGCAAAGGACATCCAAACATGCAACAAATTGGAAAAATCGTTTTTGCATTTGTTTTTAAATGATCTTCCGATAACAATAAAAAAAACACAGATTTCCACAAATTTCAACCTGTGGTTGAAATCAACCTGTGGCAATCAGATGAAAAGTTGTTATTCTAACGATAATTAAACCATACAATAATTTAGAAATGTATTTATCAAAGATGAGGGGCACTGAGACTAATTATGCAAGAGAGAAAAACTGTCTAGAAATTATCTTGCTCGGATCGACCAAATGCTCCCATTGTTAGAATAAAGAATATAATTTTTATAAATTTTTGTAGTAACACAGAGCTAAAGCAATTTTCTGGCAATCATCTGTGAATTATAAAATCTCATTAAAAATGAATTGTAAACATATTAATCGACGAATGTCTTTTGTATAATAATATCAAGAATATAATTACCATAGCGTTTTGTTATGAAGGATTCAGATAGTCGTATTGGAAATTTTTTTATTTTAAGGTAATTTTGAACAAGCTGTAGTTGATTGCGTCAAAGAACATTTCCAAAATTTATTGATTTTAAAATGAATAATTAATATGATTTTAAAGTTAAAAGTCAATTAAATAACAAATGTGACATCGAAGACAGACGAAATTTTCACGCAAAAATAACTATCCAGATTTATTGAAATTACACAATGTTTATGTACGCCATGTCATTATTTTTTTGGGTTTATCACTATTGAATTTTAAATTTCTAATCGTTTTAAGCTCAAACTTCTTACCATCCATAAGAAATATATAAAGAAAAATTATAAAAGATATGCTTTTTTATGTTTTATTTTACAATACTAATAGTATTCTTAAGCGAGAATAGAAATTTCATTTCACAGCCTTTTATTTTGAAGAGATAAAAATATTTAAAATCAGAATTTTTAAATAATCTTGTGAAATGAACAAAATCTTGTGAAATGACCTCCATGCACAATCACACCCCCTCCCTTGAGAAATCGCGAGATAGAAAGTGATGAAAATGAAATTTTTTTTTTTTTTTAATTTACGGCTTACTGTGTCGTCTTATCGAAAAATTTCCTGTTCAAAATTTGTAAAAATTTACAACTTTTATAGAGAATATTTTTTACCATAACCTCCTCTTTTTTTAATTATTGGTTTTTATTTCTCATTTTCCCAAAAAAATCTTGATTTTCATAGAATTGGTAATCTTGTTAAAATTTCGATATTGTGTTTTCACCGCAAATACTTAAGGTCTCTTGAATTAAAAAAAATGAGTTTTAGAAAAAAAGGCCCTTGTGTTTATATCATCCCTAGTTTCGCACATAGACGGATCTAGGGTAGACTGCTCCGGGCGCCAGTGGCTAGTCGCATGAGCTGTGTGATACGTGTCTTGTGATTCGTAGACGAACACCACTTTTGCTCCAGACGCTAAAAAGTGTAGATCCGTCCCTGATTGTTCAGGGAAGCTTTTGGTTAAAATCGAACTCTACCGGCTTTATTGTAACAATTTCAGTACAATTACAACATAATAAGTATATGAACAATTACCGTACATAATAAGTATATGATAGTAAAAGAAAGTTCTGTGACGCATCCTAGCAGATATTTTCCATTCTTAAAGAAAATTAAATGTGGAAAACAATGTATTTTATAATTTTAGATATAGTCCAAGAGCTGACGACGTATTTAGGCAATGTGTAGGCACGATGAAATAATAAGATACTCGTGTTTTAACAACGGGTGGTGCATCTGCAGTTAATGAGTCTGGTATAGGGTTTGTGATTATTTCACTATTGTATTTCGCATGTATGATAAAAAATAAACACAAAAAACACGTTTTAGGAAATTTGAAATTATTTTTCTTTTATTTTGCATATATACATACTATAGTGTGTCTACTTAAGTTGGCTTCAAATGGTAATCTTTTTTATTATAAGTTTTGCGAAAAAAAGTTATTCTTTATAAAAATCTCTGCTTTCGGAAATATTAACATTCAGCTAGCTATTCACTTTTGACATCTAATGTACAGGTTGTCTTCATATATTGAAAAAGTTCAATAGGACTGTTTTGACCACTTCAATTTTAATCCTAGTTATAAGACACGTTATCTTAATTAACCAGTCATCGTACTTCAAATGTTTATTTGCTGAATTAAAACATTGAATGAATGATACGTAACAAAATAATATAGAACATTTAATAATTTGAAGTAACAGATAGCTTCCACTTTCGCATTCCATACATTTGATTGACACTCCTAGATATCTCGGAAGTGATTTCTTGAAACGTTTCTCTTATAGTATGTGGCAACTGGTCTGAATTTCTAATGCGTTTAAGTCGAGAGATCGAGCCGTAAATTATTTTGTTTACATGTCATTCTTTAAATATTTCAAGTCAGCAAATAAATGTTTGAAGTACGTATGACTGGTTAGTTAGGATTACAGATACGTTGATTTATAAGTAGGATTTGCAAAATTTAATTTTAAATTGAAGTGGTCAAAACATTCCTACTGAAATTTTTTAATTTATGACCATCTTGTACATTGGATGCCAAAAGTAAATGACCATCCTGTATTATTTTCGAAAGAAGAGATTTTAAAAAGAAGTGAGTTTTTTTACGTAAATCTTATAATAAAAAAGTTTTCCATATAGAACCAACTTAAGTAGACACTGTATAATTCTTTATTTTATGTTTAATAAAAATTTAATAAAATACTCTTCTGCACCGGGAATCGAACCCGAGACTAGTGTTATAAGAACGGAACGCGCCACCGCTAAGCCACTCTGCTCTCCTAACCCTTAATTAAACCTAAAATGGATATTTTCAATACCATCAGTTTTACAGTTGTTTTAAATATTACTTAGTCCTAAATAAGATTACAATTGATATTTTTATTACAACATTCCGTAAGTAATTCTTATTCGTCTAACGACAGTTTTACATAGTCGGTTATCGGATATTCGTAAGCAATTCATTTTTGATATTTATGCCAATATATGTCTAAACTGATTACAACGTGCTTGGGTATGACTAGTCGGCAAACGACTATCCGAATCGCCCTACATAGTCGTTTGACGGTGTGAGACTTGTATCTTGGGAAAATATTTTATCAAAACAGTGTAAGCTATAATACAACAAAACGAATACAATAGTCTGCCTAATCGGGGATTATTGGTGTCATATTCTGCTCAGAATAATACTTCAGAATGAAACAAACCACCTTGATAATATTGACGTACCTTATAAACATTCAATTGGAATATCTTCATAAATTTTATGATAAAAATTAAAAATTTACTAAACAATAAATTAATTACAAACGTTAAGCGACCGACCGACTGACGACGTATAAAAGTTTATTTTATTGTTTGAAGTATTTTTAAAAATAAATTATATATTGTTAAGTAAATATACAGATTAATATAATTAATTATTATAAAGATAATATTTACTTGTTATTATTATTAAAAATTTGTATTAGTGCTTAATACGATACGACTCATATACTACAATGTTGGATATAAACCACGTTGTTCATAACGTAATTGTCAACGATAAATTACAGGATGGTACAGTAGTTCCAATACATAAGTGAATTATTTATTCCCCATTTAATAGAAAAGTATAATAAATTTTAATTTTTTCTCAAAGAAACATATAGATTAAAAACCAGATCAGCGTTATAGTATAAAAGCTTAAATTGGTTCTGTATGTTCTCAATAGTGTAGAAAACAATGTTTGAGGATTATAAATTTTCAGATTCTCTATCTTCGTGTTTTTGTAAGATTATTTAAAAAAGAGGTAGAGTAAATTTAACATAAAAAAAGGTTCTTAGTGTTTTTTCGCTATTAGAGCGTTTAAAAGTTTCTATACATTTCCAGTATCGTCGTTCATATAATTTTGTAAAAATCATTTTAATGTCAGTCAGTAATACATATTTTATTATACTATATAATTTATTCAATATTTAATAATTGATTTATTTAAAATCTTCAAAGAAAAATTTTTTTTTAACTGAATCAAGCAAAAGTGTTGTATGTAAGTGAACAACGAGTGGTAATGACCATATATTCTTCCATCATTTTACACTAATAAACCAGTATTTTCAACATTTAGAAACTTCCTAATTGTATTAAATTTAATTTTCTACATTTTTGCTCAAATATCCCCATGTTATTAAAATAAATTGAAAAAATCTAAAGTTTTGTATTTTATTTATTTAAATTTATTATACAACTTTAACCAATATCAATTGATAAATTTAGAAATTGTTTTTCCGCCTCTACTGTTGTTTACTCTTTATTATATTTAAGAGGTAATAGGTTTGATGGCCAAATTAATGGAAAACTTAGAAATGTCAGAAAATAGAAAATGATTATGCCAAAATGCTCCAAATTTTATCAATAAAATACGAAATCGGTAGGTAAATAGTAGTAATTCATTTGGTAAATAAGAATAAAAAAAAAAGTCTAATAAAAATAGGAACTTCAATGAAATTTTATTATTTATAAAACTAATTTTCCAAAATAATGATATTTTATTATTTGTCTTTTAACCGAGTAAATAATTTAAAAAAAATTTTGTATTAAAGCAATTTCTTACTTGAATTTTATTTTCAATATTTTGTGACCTGCAAGAGTTTGGACGCACTTGGTCAGCGGATCCAAGTTTTACATCAATTTGAATACTCGTAGCGAAGTTATAGGCGTTGAAAATTAAGGTTTGTCAAGTTTTTTTGGAAAGTTGGAAAAATCGCTCAACTTAGAAAATTGATAGCGGATTAACGGTTAAGCCGATTTAACTTTTAAGAGAGCTCATTTTTTGACGCATAGTTTTATGTAATTTCACTCAATTTTTCTGTAGGATGCATTGCTTTCAAGTTGGCGTAAAACCAAGAAAAGTGCTAAAATTTCGCGGATTTTTGGCTTCTGAAAATCACCACCCGCGATGGGGAGGAAAACTCTAATTCCACTTGGGCCCATTTTAAGATATTAAAACCACTTTCCGTTAATTAATTCTAAACATGGCGAATATTGGGACTCGATTTACTGACCTAATTTATTCAAGTTAAAATCAGTTTTTTAATTTAAAAAAGAAAATTAAATGTTAAAAACAACACAAAATAAAAAGTTGTGTATTTTATGATTTGAAATATGTATGAAGTATTCCGAATAAGGCGTTAAATATTTGTTGTAATTTTTTTGTTTGCTTATAGTAACAATGCACTAAAATATACAATAATCAACAAATTTTGTGTCGAATAAAATTTGATAAACTAATGTGCAAAATTATCGCTTGAATTATTATTCAAAAAAGAAAAATTCGAAAAATTAAATTCACTAATGAAAATTACGTCAAGTTCTTAGCGATGTAACGCGTTGTTTTCATCGTAAAATGTAAAAGAACATGCATTTATATACAGGAATTGGTTGGAATTCATTTCTTTAACATGCAATTCCATCATAAAATAAAAAATACAATTGCGATTATTATTTTATAATTATAACAATTCACAAAAGTGCAACTGATAATTTCTTTTTAAACGTAGGATTTTTTTAAACTGTTTATACAAAATCATAAATGCACAAGCATATAATTGACACATAACTAACTAATTTAATTTTTAATAATTAAATCATAAAATTTTAAATACATTTTTTTACTACTAGTACTAAACAAACTAATCTATAATCTGTATATAAATAAAATTTCTATTTATATAAAACAAATTATTTGCTTTTGATTGTGTATCATATAATAATTATTGGTCCAATTAATCTGCGGAAATGCTTCAGACAAGTGAAGGCTGAAAATAAAAGATATAAGCGTATAGAACAATTAATTCCAAGAAAGATAGCGTATTAACTATCAACCAGTTTAGTGCCGAAATATAATGATGTAAAAAAAATTACTACTTAAAAATCTTACCTGAAAAATGTTTATTTTTTGCTATGGCATTGTTTTTATATAAAAATTCAAATTTTAAATGAATGTGCTTGATAATACAACTCTTAATGAAGAAATAGTACTCCGAAAAAATAATCTACAATGTCGGAGAGCTGTAGACAAACGATTACAACTTTTCAATTTACCCTTTTCGGATTCGCGCTCAACTTTTTGATTTATTAACAAAAAAATTTCGGGAAAAAAACGCTATCTTTCTTGGGCTATACGTTATATTTTTTGTTTTCTGACTACAATTGTCCAAATAAAAATTTTCGACTAAATTCATTTTTAAATGAATAAGATTTTATGGGAAATATTATTTCCGATCCATTCTGATTAAAGCTTATTCAAATTTTTGAATCGGAATGATTTGGTTTTAAATACCTCAACAACTGGTTAAAGAATAAATGGTCGTGTATTGGATATTCGCTCATAAAATGAAACGATACAATTCTATTAGATTAATCTATAAGAAAATTGAAAAACAAATAAAACGCCCTACAAAAAGTTGGAGAAGATGTGTACAGTCAGAAGTCATCGAAATAATATGTACTTGAGCCCAAATAATAATTTTCGATTTAAGAATAATTTTATTTCCGATCCATTCCGATTAAATCTCATTCCAAATTTTTTAATAGAAATATATATATATATATATATATATATATATAAATATATATATATATATATATATATATATATATATATATATATATATTTTAAATGAATAAAATTTTATGGGAAATTATATATATATATATATATATATATATATATATATATATATATATATATATATATATATATATATATATATATATATATATATATATATATAAATATATATATATATAAAATTTTATTCATTTAAAAATGAATTTAATTTTTATTTGGGATACAGATCTTCTCCAAATTTTTCTACGGCGTTTTTATTGTTTTTCAATTTTCTATTAGAATTGTATCGTTTTATCTAATACACGGCCATTTATTCTTTAACCAGTTGTTGTGCTCTCCCGACTTCAAAAACAATACGAACATTTCAAATCCATATCTTTGTGTCCACTCAATGAATACGGTAGAGGTAAACAAGATCATGAGTGTTCCAAGAATAAAAGGCGACGTTCTCGATTTAATATACTCGATCTTCTTAATTTTAATTTTCTTGAAAATACCCGCGCATTCTACATAAATTTCAAATAAAATTTTCTTCATGTTTTCTTATAAGCTCCATTTTTGTTCCTTAGACTTTTCTCGGTAAAAAGTAAAATTTTCGAGTTGTTATTCGTTAAAAACCTAAATCTTGTTGAAGAAAAATGGATACATTTTATAATAAATTGCTCAAAAAGTATTCACTACTCGAAAATTTTTTTAGAAAATCTTTTAATTGTAAAGAATTTTGTTTAAAATTGAATGATTCATCTATTGCTTGAAAATTTCGATTTTCAATCTTCATTAGGGAAATGGCACATTTCCTACCAAAGAGTAAATTTTTTAACTATAAAGATTTTAACTTAATTCCACATATCTAAAATAAAATCATCAAAATTGCAAAAACAAATCGTAATCGTCTTCAGATTTGAGATCGTAAACTTGATTATTATTACTTAACTTTTTTTGTTTTTTAAATTTACAAACTTGTTCCAGTTTCTGTATCGGTCAGTATTTTAAGAATTCCATTAAGTTATATCATCAGTTATATTAAGAATTATCAGAAGGTGAATTTTTTTTTTCTTTATTACTCGAATCATATATGTCTACGTTTTAAATTATTTTCAATGCTTTATGGTAATTAATCTATAAAATATACTTATTTATTAACATAATTTGTATTAAACATAGATACCGATTATGTGTAATTTTGTTCATTTAAAAAAAATTAACAATCTTATGTTTAATAAATTTTGGATCCTTTAAAAAACATAAAAATAGTTAACCTATAAAAATTATAAATTATAATCCGCGAGTACATGAGCTTCCCCATAAAAAATCGTATTGTCCTCTTAAAATCATGTCTCTGTGGCAAAAATTTAAGTGAACCTCTATTTTAATTTTCAATTCTTGGGTATCATTAGGAGAGACTATACATATCAACCCCCTACAAATTCTGGAAATCAAACCCCAATTTTATCACACCAATCCGCGTTATATTCCACCATACATACCTAATTTCAAGAAAAATAAACTATAAATTTTAAGCTCACTATATAATTCGAAAACTCGAAATGTGTTTACTTTTATGCTTCATCACCTATTGCTTATTGAGCAAGCTTACCTTAAAATAATAACTTATCCGATTTTTTTTTCTTAATAGAAAACAGTTTTTTATAAGAATGTTATATTTTTTTCAAAGTTGCTAATTTGATTAAATAATATATCTTAAAACTGACTACTCAACAATTTCCAATAAATTAAAAACTAAACTGCCTTGAAAACTGTTTGTAACTTTCTTATAGCCGTGAAATTATTGAAGAAAATCAAAATTGTATATTAAATATTTATTTATAAGGATTCTATTGTAGTTCACAGTATCTAAAATAATGATGGTTTAAAATTAATGTTTATTTTTATTTCCAGTCTAAAAATGGATCTACAAACTGCCTTAGTATGTGGAGCAGTGTTCGTACTTACAACAGGAGTATTATTATTAATATCAGTATTTGGAATTAAATCAAAAAGCTATGAAGAAGCGCTAGCAGAACAGAGAGATCTAAAAGCTGGACTTTTAGGTATTACAAAACAAGCGCGTTTAAAACATGCTAAAGAGAAGAAATTGAAAAAATTAAATCGAAAGAATAAAGAGAAATCATTAACAATGGTTTCATCTTCATCGGACGGTGCGAGTGCGAGTGGTGATGAAACAACTGCTTCATCCTCAAATGAAACACCGGACATTATCAACGAGGTTAATACTAAAAACATTCCCGTTATAAGCGTTAAACCCAACAATAATATTCACGTCGAATTTGTTGTTGACGAACCAGAAATAATACCACCAGAACCTCAAGTTGTTAAAGTAAGTATTAACAATTTTAAAAATCTTGATAGAACGAAATTTAGCTCGAAAATAGGTCGTGATTCTAATCTAGATGCTAATCTTCCAAACAACAATTCTAGCTTTCCTCGAGATTTCTCATTTACAGACATTTTTATCGGTATAGAATTAAAATTACGTGCCTGAGTAGGTTATTGTATGTCATCGACTCAAATTTATGCAGTTTACCTAGGTCGCGGGCTCAATTCCCGCCGTCGCACACAGGTGGAATATAACCAATTCTAGTATTACATGAAATGTGCTTACGCTTGTATATATCACTTTACTATTACTTTAGCGATTCAGGAGACACAAGTAGACGCAGCCAAATTTAGTATTATGTGAAAGGTACTAAAATGTTCTTTGTAAATATGTGTAAAAAACGAATTGGATATAAACTTTTTCACTATGAGAAAAAGAAAATGTTCAAATATAGCCTTGGGTTTAAAATAACATATCTTTACAATCGTAAGTAATGTGAATATTTTTTAAATTAAGTAATATTATATTAACCGGAAGATATGGAATCCATAATGCTTTCCTAATATTCACTAAATAAAATATTAAAGATTATTAAAATAAATCTTCAAAATTGAAACAAATTACTCCATAATCAATCTCTCCCTGTTCAATTAAAACGGGCGTGTAATTAAATGAACTGGTAGGTGTCGTCATAAGTATTGTTATTAATTAAGGTTACTATTTCTTGATCAGAGTAACTTCTGTTTTGTCAATATTGCCATAAATTACGTGAAATTCATTCACATCTACACGTCGTTACAATTATTAATTGCGGTGATGGGTGGTATAGTGTAAGTATGTATGAAACAGGAGGTGCACTCTGCCTGTCGTAATATATTAGCTGTTGGAATAAGCAGCGATTCTAGATATATGGTAATCTCTATTCTATTTCTAATAGATTCAGATAAAAATAACACAATCAATACTGCTTAGCGGCGAAAGATAAATAACAAAGAAAAAAAGTATAAAATTAAAAATGTGTTATAAATAATATTGGCTAGTTTTGTAACGCATTTTAAAAAAGAAATGGTATCCAATCTATATGAAAATTTGGACAGTCTGCATTTACTTGTAACTCTAAGTTCTGTCTTAAGCCTTGTTTCACATTGATCAAGTAATTAATTTAGTAAAACTATGTAAATAGACACAGTCACGTAATACAATTTCATATCACATAACTGTTTATATAACAATAAAAAAAAAGAATAAATCTGTTTGATATTTAATTGTTGTTCCAGTCACAGCAATACAATATAAACACCTATGTGATATGAAATTAATTTATAGGACTGTAATTGTTTACATATTTTTAATAAACTTGATCAATGTGAACAAGGCTTTAGATTTAACAAAAAATGAACATTCAAATCAAAACCACTTTCGTTCTATACAAGAGAGTTTACATTCATTATTTTGAATTAGGTTGGAAGAAAGAAACAGCGTGAATTGAAAACAATTAATGTACGTCCAATCCTTCTAAATCGTGACCCAAGCCCCGTAAGCAGTTTTGCACCAGTTGATTCACCGAAAACATTGAATCATTTTGAAAAAATACATCCCAAGGATGAAAAAGAATTACTTAAACCTCAAATTGTAAGTAATTTTTTCTTTAATATTTAATTCAAAAAAAGTTTCAGGTCAAGAATAAACTTTAAAAATTGCGAAAATTTTGGTAATGAATTTACTAAAGTAATTAGAGCCTAAAAACTTCATTAACCAGATCATTTTACCATTAGACTAATAATAGGTGTTATATCACTTAAAATGTATCCAAGAAATCACGCATTATATAGAGGTTTGGAAAATATCTCAGAAATTACTTATCAAATTATTGGCCTAGAATAAGTGACCAAAATTCCAAATCACCATCTCTTTTCCTTTTTAAGTTATAATAATGACGCTCCAGCGGTCATGCAGATAAAATAATAAACTTATTAGATAAGTTTTTGAAATTGGTAGGCAAATTTCTTGTTAGTTTTCAATATTTTTTAGTGTTTTAAACTTTATTAATATTACTAGACTGGATTTTATAATTACATTTGAAAATTTTGCTAATTTGATTTAATTACGATTAGTAACACTCTACGCAACACTTATACAATTTATTGAACTATTAGTTGCAGTCAAATAATGTTAATCTTATTATTGTGTGCTTCTTTACAAGCAAGTATCAAAAATTTTAGTACATTAATACTCTGAAAGACCATGTCTAAGATGGAAAGTCCACTACTTAACGTATAAAAAATTTACTAATTCGTTCATGAATAAATTTTAGTTGAAGGCACAATTTTTTACTGTACGAAATTTTCTTAATTAATTTCCATTTTTAGATTGAAAAGTTTAATTTATCACCTAAAACTAAAAAAAATAAGAATAAAAATAAGAACAAAGACAATGAATCAGAAAATATTCTTAAAAGTGACGTTGTAGTCACTGAAACTAGTGCTGTATCTGCGAAGAAAAAACAATCAAAAGAAAACATAAACGAAAATAGCAATATTCCATCTCCCAATCCTAAAAAACAAACAAAAGTAAAGAAAGAAGTTTTACAACAGGACAAGGTAAAGCAGGATTCGATACCAGAAAAAGTAAAAAAGGACACTTTACCTGAAAAAGGTAAAAAGGAAAATTCTCCATCATTGGGTAAACCAAAAATTGATGAGAACGTAGACAAACAAAAATCAAATACTCAATCAAAGACTACTTCGAAATTAGAAGTTATTGAAAAATCAAAAGCATCTCCACAAGAAAAGAAACAAAATGAAAAAAATAAGAATCAATTAAAGAAAGAAAATTCAGTCATCTCAATTACAAAAAGTAATCAAGAATTAACTAAAAAAGATGTTCCTGAGAAAAAAGATCAAATAATCGAGAAAACTAAAAAAGAACAACAAAATATCGATAGTAAAAAATCTCAAACAAAGAACCAAATCAACTCTGTTGAAAATGGTAATAAGAAATTACAGTCAAATCCAAAAAAAGTGAACAACGTAGATGCTAAAAATGATGTTGAGAAAATCAATAAAGATTTTGTGGAAAAGTTAAAAGTTGAAAATATTAGTAAAAAGAATACTAATAAAATTGTAGAAATTATTGAAAAAACAACAAATCAAGATATATTTGTTGCGTATGAAAATGGGAAAAAAGATTCACCTCCATCGAAGAAAAATAAGAAAGAAAATTTAATAGAAAAGAAAATTGATAATGATTTAGCTGTTGTACAAGATAAGAAAGATGTTCAAGAAAAGAATAAAAAAAATGCTGAAGTATATAATGGATTTAATGGAGTCCAACATATTCAGAATACGGTTGCAAATAATGGTATTTCAGCAAAGGAGAGTAAGAAGCGTAAGCGTGAATTAAACGCTTTACAACAAATGAGTGAGTTTTACATTTCGTTTTATTGCCCCAGTTTTTTCTGTACCCGATTGACATTTTAAACAAGATTCAAAATCGGATGACAATGTAATATAAACGGTAAAATAGAAATATTATGGTAGTGCTGTAAAAATTAATTATTTTAAAATCAAATTTGGAAAAAATTCGCCCTTGAATTCGTAGAAAGGTAGTCTGGATAACACAGATATTAAACTATTTTAGGTGGTGATAATACTGGAGTGAATGTAAGTTTATTAGTCCCACTTGTTCGCAAAGCCGAATTATCACGAAGTGAAGTTCAAATTTTGATTGATTTACTGCTAAATAAACAACACGAAATGCCAGTTGCACATCAAGAATGGTTCGAGGGTCGTTCAGATCCCGTAGTTAAATTGCGAAAACAATTGGCTGAACGTGAAAAAGCCTTACAGGCTGAACAAGAAGCACATGTTGGAGTGGCTGCTAAATTACGTGAAGTACGTAGTGAATTAAATTCATGTATGCAAGCGAAACGACAGATTGAAGAAGCTAATGTTTTAGTTTTAAATGATCGCCAACAATTGATTAATCGTTTACAACAGAATTTGGAACACTTACAAGCGGAAAAACAAATGTTAACAAAACAACTGCAACAAGTAAGTCTTTTTATTTCCAATTCTTTCAAACTGACCTGATTCTTAGTTTTCTTCGAACGTCAGATCCAATATCTTTTTTGTCGGATTTTCTTATTTTATTCTATCAATCTCTCGACTCTATGTTCTTTTCTAGTTTTGTTTTTAAACTTATTTTTTACCACTGCCATAACCACTGTAACTTTATCTTTTCTTTCCAATATCCAAATTACGATAGATTTAATAATGTCCTTATGTAATATAAATGTTAGATTTTGGTAATGTATAAAATAGAGATCTGTAAGATAATATAAAAGTAGGGATCTACAAGAGATCTAAACACAGTTATTAATGTCCAATTATTGTGAGATATTGTGTTGCAGTTTCTTACCCTCTCTACTCAGACAATGTTGAGTTTCTTGAGTTTACTACGGTATCCAAAAAATAGATGAATTTATTTAAAAACTAAAATAATTTTAATGAACTTTATTATTTTCTCGATAAATTTAAAGCTGAATTTTTTCCGAAATATTCTTGAATTATTAATGTCTGAGTAGGCGCTTTATGATGATGTAAAAATCAATAGTTCCAGACTTTTAACAAATAGAATTACGCAAACGAAGTATAACATTTAAATTTTATTTCTCATTAAGAGTTTCGTATCACGAGTTATCAATGCGATGTGAGTCAACGCATTATTATGACATAAAAACTAAGACTTCAACTCTTTTGTGACGAACTTTTAAAAACTTTTGTGACGAATAGCATTACGCAAACGATTCACATTTAAATAATATTCCTCGTTAAGAGTATGGCCCGTTGAAAGGAATACATATTACATCGTGATAATCAAAAATAAATTAAAATTTTCAATTTGACCTTGATTTTTCTACTTTAAAATCCTTGTAAACATTTGTAACCACTTTGAAACATTTTATTGTAATATTACCTCATCACCAAAAGTCTTTTATTAATATCTTTACTGTTTTTGAGGTAGAATATTCACAAATAAAATTTAATACTAATTATTTTATCAACATCAGGCATACTGGAAATTAATTAATTCCGTATGTTTACATAAACACGAATTGCAATAAAACATATTAAATTGAAAGTTTGCATAGATACCAATGACCGTTTCATAAATCTACAAAAAAATGAATACCATTGAGTATCAAACGAAAATAGACTAATTAGTTGATTCTATGATATGTCGAGAATAACAGTAATTATAATTGTATATTTTCATAAAACCGGCGAATTTTAAATAAGTAATTTTTCTTGTTTATGAAACTTCGGTCTGCTTACAAAGTTCAAAGAAAGACAGAAAAATTGATAATTACTTTTCCAAGTTATCAGAGAGTATTTTTTTCCATTTTTGTGTATTATTATAGTAATGTTTCAAATTTGATCAAGTAAGTATAGTTTTTAGAAAAAGTGAATATTTGCTATCTTAAAGACAACGTAGACATTTAAAATATTTCTCTAAATTAGACTACCCAAGTACTAAGATTTTCTATTTATACAGAACTTTTCACAAGCAATCTGAAGGACATATTTTATTTATATAATACAATTTTAAACAGTTGAACGCTAAATTTAATGAAGAACGTCATTCAACACGACAATTTCAAGATGAACATGCTAAATTACAAAATCAGCGTCAGCAATTAGAATTAGCGGTGTCACGGTTAACTGAACAGCACAAAGAGAACGATGGAGCATTGAAAAATAAAATTGGTACATTACATAACGATTTACAAGAACAAATCAATGTAGCAAATGCCTTAAGGCGAGAAGCTCATGCAGCTCGATCTGAAGCGGATGTATTACGTGAAAGAATATCCCATTTACAAACAGCGACTGATCAAGCACAAGAACTTGCTCGTCAACTTGAGGTAATAATTCATTTATTTTGAAATTTAACTGCAATCAAAATAAACGTATTTAGACTATTTAAGCTACTATATTAATATTTTATAACGTAAGTTGTTTAACAGAAGAAATTTTTTAAGCACCTGTGGTTAAAAGACAAAAATTTCCTCAAAGAATCCCCGTTATTATTGAAAAATTTTAATAAACAATTTTCTATATAATAGTCGTTTTCGATTACGATTTATATCTGAAAGTGATTTAGTTCTTCAATTAAAGAGAGTTTTCCAAACAGACAAAAACAAAAGTTACTGCTAATATCTGAGAACATCGATTTTCAAATTTGCATAATTTTCGAAATATATATATTAGTATAAACGGAAGGAGGTCTATTAAAATTAGGGTAAATAATAATAGACCGTTTTAAAAGTAGAAAAAAAAACAAGTGGTTCATTAAAAAGCTTTTAGTTAGCAGGTAGCAGGTCTTTAGGTTTAGCTATAACTATTAACTTTCAAAAAATATTTTCGTTCGACTTTATCTAAGTTACTGTAATGTTCGAATGCATAGAAATTTACTTTTTTAAATTTCAAAAAATTCTAAGGCAGTCAGATAATGTATCAAGTTAAATTTGGATAATGAGATTCTATTTCATAATTTTAAAGAAAAAATAAGAAGCTAAATCTGTACTGTAATACGTAATCACGTGATTTTGTAGACATGGGAAGATTTATGAACTCGATTTCCCAAAGATTTGTAATAATTTTTGCAATTATATCATACTCCCAGGTCTTTCTTAAAAGTTTAAAATTTTTTGATCGTAAGATGCGTTTTAACTAGACCTTTTTGCATTTTGTTTATCTGTATGTATGTAAGAATGTATCTATAGTTGAATCGTTTCCATTAGTTCATTGTTTGTAAACAAAAGTTTCACGTAAAAATTTTTATTCTACAATTTGATTGTTTGAAGGTTATTATATTCATTAATAAATAATAGTTCACTATTATATGGAATACGGTACAGTACATAGTATATATTTATAAAATATGTATTAACCAAAAAATAGAATCGATAAAACAAACCTTAATGTGATCACGCAGTGAATGCTGAGCAGTGGACTAACCAAAACGATTCAATTTTATGTTTGTTTTACTGTCTGTAACTTTCGAACGTTGTCAAATTTTGATTAAAATTGATAAACACGTTTATCATATACAGGAAATTTTCTGTTTATGGCCCACGAGAGTCTGTGTACTAATGCATATTAAAAATTACTGAGATCTATATATCACTAATCTACTTGTGTATTCATCAGTAACTACATGAAATTTAGATTTTCCGAGTTTTAATGATGGCTACAGAACTTTAAATGAACAGTTGCGTGTAAAATATTTAATTTGTTATAATTTAATATATAAGTTAATTATTTGATTTTAGGAATCGCATCATACTGTTGCAGAATTAGAACAACGTTTGACAATATCAATGAGCAATGCACAAACTATGAACGAACAATTAAATAAATATGAAGATGATAAACTTAAATCGCATTCTGAAATACAATGCTTACAATCACAATTAGAGTGTGCGCACAAAATAGCAAAACAACAACAAGAGGACAATGAACGAATTATATCACAATTAAGAACGGAAATAACAACATTTAAGCAAAATGCAAATGGTTCTGCAGAAGAGGATAAACAACGTCAAGTTGAAATATTAAATTTGCATAATGAATTGGATTCAGCGAGGGCTGAATTAAAAGCAATGAAAGATGAACTCGAACAACAAAAAGAAAAGAATAACGTAAGTGAAGCTAAATATTTAAAATTTAGAATTGTTTTTCCCTTTTTGTATCCCTCTCGTATATTATATTTCTGTACGTATTTTTTACTTGCTCTTTGTTTATTTATCTCCGTTTTTTCGTGTTATTAATTTTGATCTCGATTTATTTGGATTTAAGTTATTCACTAAAAATTGTTATACATCAACACAAAATATAACTAGATATAATAAATAAAAAAAATTGAATTTTAATTTTCTTTTTCTATTATCTATTGTAACTAATTTTTCTTTGGTCTAAACAAATGCATGGTTTTTCATAATATTTTATAATTTTGTTTGCATGGGATTTTTTTTTATTTAATGCTTCAGGATATACGACAGTTGAATTGGAAAGTGATGGAGGCATTAAATGCTGCTGAGAAAGCTAATGAAAATGCTAAAAAAAGTTCAAATGTAAGTGAAAACATGGAAATAATTTGGCTACAAATTGCTTTCTTATAAAAATATGTATCTTTTTAAAGTGATCCTGTTCGCTAAATGTTTAGTCACTATATAAAAGAGTTTCCAATTTTTTTTCCGAAAACGAAAAGCTACCGTTTTTTTAAATAATTGCATGTATTTATTTTTATTTTTGAGTAAAATTTTTTGTTTTTGGGCTGAATTATCAAGAGATCACATTTGTAGGGAATACTAATGTACAAATTTGGATGCATTTAAATATATCACATTATATTTATTTCACATAAATATTTATGTACTTTAAGTCTCTAATATTCAATCTTTGGATAAATTTGAAATTATATCTTCGTCATTTGTTGGCCTAAGTTTCTTAGATATGTCGCGTTTGATACGTTTTTTTAAGATCTCAAACCGTCCATATTTTACATAATATAAATACTATCTTAAAACAATGAATGAGGCAATGTTGAGGCTGTGCCACAAGCAAGAACAAATGTATAAAATATTATCACTTTTCTGGTCTATAGACCTTTACAATTTAAATGTCGATTTGTCTTTGTTTATGATAGCAAATATTTTATGTTATCGTCAAACTTATTGCTATCAGTATGGAATTAAAAAAAATTTAAAATGGTATATTAACCACGGAATGCGAAATTTACTTTTTTGATTTACCTCATTAAACTGTCGATTAAAGGCCTACTTTTTCCGCCTTCATATGTTATGAACTCACCAAGGTTAGTTATTATTTATATATGTAATTCGCCATGCCAACTGTTAGCGTAAGTTTAATAAAAACATTTATTTGATTCCATAATCGCAGGTTCATAAAAATAATGTTCACATCATAACCTAGAAACTAAAGTCATTGTTAAATAATTAACATTATTTACATTATACTAGTTTTCTACGCTTGAACCCAAACATAAGTGGATTTGGTCCCAAATGATCCATTCTGGATCGATTTTTAGAGAATACCGAGAATCACTAGAATTTTAAAATAGGAATCATCACTTTTACTATTCACGTGCTTTTCGGTATGGCTAATGAACTGTAAAAATTTCGGGTCTGTAGCTCGTTTGCAGTTGTCATACGACGAAATTCAAAAACGTACCAATAGATGGCCCACCTTTATATAGACCCCGCACACGGTAAGATTTTCTGACAACATCATAAGATTTTCTGATGTAGGCCATCTGTTACCAAAAACAAGTAATTAGTGAATTTAAAGTAACCGTTATTCACAGTCATTTATATTGCGAACGTCATTGTGAATGGTTTAAAAATTTTATTTTATTTAAATTATAATATTTTATTTACTCTTATTTACTAACAAAAAATATAAAATGGAAGACATTGAACATTTAAAAATAAAGCGATTAACAATAAATCATCATCATCCATTTTTATGCACATTAAGTTCATTGAATGTGCTACAAGAACATAGATCAGACTGACACGAATCCGATCATATCCGATGGTATATATGCGCGCAAATGTTTAAGACAGTTTTCCCAACTCTAAAAAATTTTTCTCCCTAAAGCTCCAACCAAAAATCAAAGTAATCTTAGTAAACAATAACCACTAACCCTCATAGGTATGTTAATGTTTGTGGTAAACACCAGTAAATGCCATAGTGACATGTGTGTTTTATTCAACTCGTACTCTTAGTAACAAGCATACTACTAGATGTCACTAAGCCGCTATATCAAAAATAAATGTGATTGGCTAGATTTACTAAATCCCGGGCCTAAGTGAATATTCGTAGTTGAAAAAAAAATCCCTAAAAATATAACACACCTAAAAAATCCTATTCGACTTTTTTAACCTCCTAAATTTGGGAGGGGAAACCACTAAGTTGGCAACACTGGCTTAAGATTTTCTGAGCAGAATGTCTTCTAGAACTGTCCGATAGTGTGCGTTGACCATTAGATTTTCTGATCCTACAATCTGATGATTTGCGCCTGCTCTTAAAGTTGCATATCCAACAAGCTATTTAAATTAACTAAAATAATTATTTTTTCTGGTTTTAATAATTTATTTTACTGATATGTAAACCCTTATTTTTAATAATTTTTAAAAATTGAAAATAATACTTGTAAAGTTAAAAAGGAAAAAAGCAATGTGTTCCCGAGTATTTCGTTAAGGATATTTCTCGAACGAATCAACCGATTTTCACGTTCTTGTCGGAGATCGACGTGATTTTTAGATCTTTAATAATTATTCTATTTCATCAAAAACGATCCGAAAAAAAATGTCGGAATTATGTTAAAAACAAAAGTTCCCAAATATTTCGTCAACGATATCTTTCGAACTAATGATCCAAAAACGAAAGAGGGTAAAACCAATACCTCCGATTTTTTAAAATCTTAGATTTTCTTTGCGGGAATTATAAATTATTTTTCTTTCATTTAGGCTTATCCTATTCCGTTTTCAATGGGTTTAATTCAACTATAATTTTTTTTTGGTTTTAAAAATTATCGACCCTGGTCTTGCTAATCTAATAATTTTATAGAATCCATAAACAATGTGTGTCGTTTAAGTGTAATTCCCCACTGTGTGTCGTTTAAGTGTAATTGTTATTTTGGTGCTGAAATTTTTTAAATAATCTTATATAGTCAAAATGTATTTGTCGATGAGACAATTAGATAAATAAATATCAATATCTTTACGATGGGCAACTGACTCTAAATTTCATGATAAATTGCTATAATATTGTTCAAGTAGTAAACAGGGAGTTTACTTCATATTTATGGTATAGCAATAATTAGTAGTGAGCTCGGGTCTGGATAAAACTTGAGTAGGTACTTAAACATCTGAGCAGACAAATGAAGTAAAAGTCTCTTTTCGTCATCTCAAACAACAACAAAATTTTAATAATAGTTTCGTTGTGATATTTTAATGAAACTTTGTATAGAGATTTAAGTCGATTTTTCTATTATTTACAGAAATAAATTAACTCTTCTTTGAGTGAAATGTTTGGCGTATATAAAAGATTTTAAACGTGTTTTCTACTTTAATCACAAATGAATTTATTTAAAAAAATTTTATGTTTCAGGAAAATATTGCGGTAGTAATTTCTAAAGAACAGGAAAATCAAAAGAAATTTTTGCAACGACTATTCCCGCAGATCAAAATTACTGGAACAAAAACATTTGAACAATTTTTAATGGAATATGAAAGATTAGTACACGATATTGTTGCCAAAAGTAAGACAGACGCACAAGATAAATTAACAATTCAACAAATGAAGTCTGATTTGTCTCAACAATTGAAAGAAAAGGAAATAGAATATACTAAACAATTTAAAACTATTCAAGAAAATTATCAGAAGGAATTGCAAGAATGTCAGAAAAATTCGAGCAAACGTTTAATGGATGCAAATGAGAAAATTACAAAATTACAAGAACAAGCAAATCGATATAAAACTATTATTGACGATACAGTAAGTATTCCTTAAAAAAAATATGAATTATATTCCAAAACAACGAAAGGGAGCTTAATAACTTAAGTGCTAATGTACAGGGAGTTGCAAAAAAATTGCATGTAAAACTTTTTTTAAATACAACAAACGTCGATGTTTTTTATTTTAGCTGCTTCAATAAAGTTTTCAGTCAAACTTCCTGTAACTAAAGATTAGTATAATTGTGATGAGTAGATCTAAATTTAGTGCAAGCACCAAAGACCTTAATATTCTTTTTTTTTTTTTTTAATACGAGAGATTAAATATTACATCAAAAATAAATGAATCTTCAGAATCCTATATGTTTGGTAATATTCACTTGAGGCTAGAAGCTACTGAAAGATTTAAATTATTTAAAATTTGCTATACACGTTTATTACATTCAATAAATTTACTGTATACTGTCTTTATTTTTGAACCAAATCGGGTCATCGAGTCTTTGTAATAACAAATTTTTAAAACTAATGATATTATTCATTATCAATATATTGGACATATGTTCCAAATCCTACCTATTATACGATATTTAATAGTCTGCTAAATATGTACAAATAATATTTGATTTTTTTTAGCAATTGACGTTGAATAAATTAGAAATGAGTGTAGCAAAAGAAGAACAAAGCTGGAGAGCTAAATTGTATATGAAAGATGAAGAAATATCACAATTGAAAACAAAATATTACCAGTTACATTCCAAACAAATTTTAGAATTACAAGAAAAATTAGTAGTAGAAGAAAAACGAAATCAAGAACTAATTACACAATGTGAACAATTACGTGTTCGTGATTTTGGTACTTATGAAAAATTAGAAAATGTAAGTGATATAATTCAGATAAATCGCATGTACACCAGAATACATTTTAGTTAAAAAAAAATTTCAGATCAGTATTCAACAAACTCTATTATTGATGATCTTCCTTGATCATTCATAAATTTATTTCTATTTCATTTAAATCATTGGTAGTTTTGTCGTTAATATTGGTTTTATTACCTTTCTTTGATAGTGGAATAGAAAACTAAAAATAGTGAAATAATTATTTCCATAGCTTTGAATTATGGGCCAAGATCACAGAGCTTCCAGACATTCTTTATTTTAAATCCGAGGCATTGAGTAGTATTATAAAAATAGCATTAAAGATTGCCAGACAATTTCCGCCAGCCATTACCTTTTTATGACTTCATCATCTCATCTTAAATTTACTGTTAAGGGTAGTACTATACCGCGTCATTTAAACAGCATTTAATTTAATCAAGTCTTTAATAATAACTTCATAATGTAGTATTTAAATATGCTATTTTAGATTTATAATAATAACTATAAGTTATAAACAAATATTCCAAGTGTAGTTTAAATAATACAATTTTTGTTCAATAGTTTCCCATTTCTGAAAAATCTCTCCAAAGCACCAGCTTGCTATCTATGAAATATATGTGAAAATCAAGTATCAGAATTTAAGCAAAGTTAGCCCTACTTATACTCGCTTTTATCCCCTGGTTTTTAGTAATCGGCCAGGCCCTTTAACCAACTTAGCAGATATGTTGGCATTCAATGTATATTTCATCTTTAAAAAAAAAAGTATGCCTGGGAGCTCCTGGATCTTACCATATTAGCGAACAAAGAAGTGATATGTATACCAAAAAAAATTCCACAGGCTGTCAAAACAGGTTAATATATAAGGAATTTCGGATGTATGGCGTAATTACACCTGATTTTGTTTATATACATTCTCTGGTGAATTATTAAATATTAAATGATGAAATATAAAATGGCGCGCGTTAAAAAGATTTTTGCAAAATAATGAAACAAAAATACGGTAAAAAAATATTGAAATTTTAATAGTTGTTACAATTTTGAAAATATTATGAATATATCATAGCCTTTCTGATATAAAATGGGTACTTCTGACCATACGATAGAAGTGCATACTTATTGATGTCGAAGTGTATTGTTGAAGACATGCAAGAACATATGTGACAAAATTTTTACTTATTTCATTTATATTTTCTAATTAAGTTAGTTATGTTATTATAAATACTAACTGAATGCGAATAAAGTAATTAAAAGTAATAAGATAAAAATATTGATATTTAAAGACGTATCGTACGCACACAATAAGATTTGTCTGATCAGTAAATCTGATGGTCAACGCACACCATCAGAGAGACAGTCTATAAGAAATTCTGATCATACATCAGACAAAAATCTTAAGCAAGCGCATATCATATTTTTAATTTATTAATTACTTTAAGTAGACTAACAGGTAGTAGCCTACTTCAGATAACAACTTAAGAAATGGTGATGCTACTTCAGACAACATCGTATGTATTCGCACACGATAAGATTTTCTGATCAAAAATTTTTATCATGCGTGTCTACCCTTAATGCCATAAAATCAATCGATAAATTTTAAAATTTGGTTTTGTTCATTTTAAATTTTTGAATCTGTAATTTAAAAAATGGAAACTTTCTAATGATAAAACTTTAAAAATTGTTTTTAGGAATCCAGTAGACTTGTACGCTGTGAACAAAAAAGAAATGAAAATAGTCCGGATAGCAATAACAGTATTGACGGTATTAAAATAAAGGTATGGACATTTTTACAAGGTCGATATTAATTACATATTTAAAATGAATAATTTTTAGGTCACAAATAATTCAAATGGACCAGCAACGGGTGATTCATCTTTAAGTGAGGTATAATTTAATTTTAATTGTTCAATGTTTAATGGCTTTAACAATTTACTA
This sequence comes from Chrysopa pallens, assembly GCA_020423425.1. NCBI lineage: Eukaryota > Metazoa > Arthropoda > Insecta > Neuroptera > Chrysopidae > Chrysopa > Chrysopa pallens. The sequence continues at coordinate 105,813,240 of CM035592.1, read as the reverse complement.
CTAATTTTCATGCCTTTTTTTATGATATGTGGACCATTTCATTTAAGAACTGTGTAAAACTTTAATAATTTTTTTATAAATTTATAAGAAGAAAGTAATAACCCCGCATATAGGGTTATTCTACGGATCTGACTAGAGAACGAAAAGTAAAGACTAATTAGAAAGAAAAGTCCAAAAAAGACTAATTAAGATTTCTAAAATAAATTTTAATCCGTGTGCAGATTTTTCTAGATCTCCGTTATAGTTCTGATTTAAATTCAACTACCATATCTGGTTGTAAATTGATAAAATTTTCTTACCAAAAAAAGCATAAATACCTTTATGCACCTTGCATATACATTTAAAAAACAAAAAAACTTCGATATATTGCCTTTCCCGTACTTAATCAAAATAAAACCTTCAAACAATCATAAAATTTGGTTCATTACGCCAATAAATTTTTTTCCAATATACTTTTGTTTAAAAATAACTTTTATACAGTTCTTTGTATGATTTTTTTTTCATCAACTAATACGTAACATAGTTTTGGTAATTGGTATCATTTCAGTATCAATCATCCACGTCACCTAGTCCTGCTCCTTCACCCAGTTCACCGCTTAATAACAGTAATAACAACAATAACAACTTACGGTCTTCTAAAACTAAAAAGAAAAAGGTAAATATCTTCATTTTTTTCTAAAAATGTAATATATTATAGCGTATAAAGAATTTATCTCTTACAAAGTTAACAAATACGTTATTTTACGGAGATTAATGTTCAAAATTAATGTTTATTAATACAAACAAAGCCTCTTTAACATAATTGACTTGTAATCTAATAATTATATTTCAATGGTTATCTTACACTAACATACCGCATGTGAGAAACAATTTTGGGAATTGATAATTTTGAGAAAATATGGAATTTTATTAAAACTTGTCAATAGTTACCAAACAAAAGTAAAGAAAAAAATAACACCGATTGACAAACAGAAAAAAAAGGGGCTAAACTGTTTTCTCTTTGCCTATTTATATATAGATTAGCGTTTCTATTTTCCAATTTTCTGTTTTAGATATTTCATATTATATAATTGTTTTTTAAACTAGATAATAATAAAGATGTTGAAATCGATTAAATTGATGTACATCATTATTAAAAATCGTGTATGTTCGACTTTAAGAACAATATAAAATTTATCATTAATTTTTTTTGTTTCTTTCAGGCAAAAAAATAACAGTATCTCAACGAAATTTTATAATAGAATTTAAAAAAAAATTTACTTAAAAGAACGAAGCAATTAATAAGCCATTTCTTACATAAGACTTAGAATCATTATATAATTACGGCAGTTATTTTAAGAATATTTTTATATTATTATTTAAAGTATTAAAACAAAAAAGAATCAATTATTAAGACGACTTAACAAAAAAAAAAAAAAACATTTACAAGATATTTGTACTACTTAGCGCCATATTTTTATTCAATTTATTAATTTTGTTTTTATAAAATTTTTGGGAAATAAATTTATTTCAAAATAAATGGAAGACATTATATATATAAAGATATATATATATATAAAGATATATATATATATAAAGATATATATATATATATATATAGATACATAGATATAAAGATATATATATATATATATATATATATATATATATATATATATATATATATAGATATATATATATATATATATATATATATATATATATAAATATATGGAATTATGTGTTAAAATAAATTGAATATAAATATTATCGGAGCAAGAAAAAAAATTATTATACCTAGTATGTAACATCAGAATAATGTATAATTTTTTTATGTTATAATTTAGATATTGAATTCTACGAATATACTCGCTTTTTTTAATAAAAAATATTTTATAATAATTAAATTAGTTAATAAATTTTTAGTATTTTTCTAAATGATTTAATAAAAATTCCTACCAAATCATATCTATTATATTCATAAATGATGTAAATAAAGCATTAAGATCCCTTCAGCATAGTCAGATAGTCGTTTAATCTATGCAAGCGCATTGAAATTCTTTAACACATTGTTATAAATGTCAATTAGCTTTCCATTTTGCATACTAATATTCGTTTACCGACTGTAGATATAATGCGTCTCATCAATGATGCGATACTATAGCGTCCAACATGGTGAGAGGTTTAACACATTTTATGTTAAAAGTTTGTGGTGTATGTAGCTGGTAATAGATGGTGCTATTTTCTTTTGATACAATTTTATTTAATTCAATTATTCGTTTAATTAATATTATAAAACAAATTATTAGAGGTAGATAAAAAAATGATTTTTGTTTTTTATCATAATTATAAATAAATTCTAACATCAATTAAATCACCGCTATTTAGAAGTTAGTTAATGGTAAATACAAAACCACCTTCATTAAACAAACATTTTACGTTTGAAATCTTTTATAAATCACACATGAACTTAAAAATGTCCAGAATAGGTTCGACAAGTCTATACACAACTTTTCTATGTAGAACAGCTGTTTGGGAAGTAGAATGTTGATTGTTTGCGACTCTTTAAGTCAATATTCTATTTATTAACATCAAATTATTGAACGTAGTAATATTTTTCTCATGTATGGTGACAAATAACTCAAAATAACCATTATTTAATAATCATGGTTTCCGAATACTGGAAAAATTTGGTTTCTGCATAATTCGAGCTAATAGCTAAATCTCTTAATGTTGGGACGATATTCGTATTTTGCGAATACCACTTGTTTTATATTCGTATTCGCGAATAAGAAAATTTCTAATGAAAATGAAACCTTACGCTGTGAGAATTAAAATATTTTTATTGAAATAAAGATTTATCTCCATGATATTCAAATTGCGGACCTGATAATTAGGTCTAGATTTCTTTGATTTAAATTGATATGCATATTTGTAAAATCTGGTATATAATTAAAACAAGTGAAGATAACTAGCAGTATTAATTGTTTAAATATTCGACATATGGTTAAGCTATTTGTAATGATTAATATTAATAAACTACAAATACGTAGCTGATACAGATACGAGATTTTGGAAAGAAGTTCAATTATGGTGATTTCTTACACAAATGAGATGGAAAATAGTTTGAGTAATCAACTGGTGCATTTCACTGTGCTGCTAAAATCGGATGTGGCTGATCATATTTTAAAAACCACGATTGGAGTTATGTTTTCAAAATCTTGAAATCGTGTTGAATTTGATGATCAATAACTTCAGTAGAGAATGTTCTTTTTCAACATAAAAACGAATTAATAGTGTGTTCAGGACAATCATGGGAGAATATTTGAATGGCCTAGTTATAAAGGATATAACAACTCATTTACTTAGCATTATTTATTATTAACTTTCCCTTCTCTATTTATTTATAATTAATCAATCTATATTTTTAGGTAGCTTTAAAACTTTCATTCATTTGCTTGTTCTCAAAGGTTAATATTTAAAGGCTTTTTGGTACATTCTACAAAATTTTGGTCAAGAATTTCAAATTCGATAGTTATATATTTTACAACGCTAGTAAGTGGATAATAAATTTCTTCTAAATTTTTCTTTACGCTTCTTCACTTATTCTACACATTCAAAAGCGTTTGTCGCAATAAACACCCAATCCAATCCAATAAACACGGCCAACATCACACACAATATTTAAATTGGTAATAACAAATCATATAATTATCAACAAACAATAAAAATACACTAAAAATTATCAAAAAATTTTGGATAGGAAAATTATATTTTGAGCAAACTTGAAATGAAAATTTTAATCGCTAACTTCACACAAAAAATTTAAAATGTTTATAACAAATCAAATATTTACCAAAAAACAATAAAATTGCAACAAAAATGGCTCTACAAGTTTACGATATTCGTGGCGCCTCCTTTTTTGATGAATTTTGGCTAAACAAGCCAAAATAAGATGAAAATGAAGAATACCAATTTTCGAGTTTTTTTATCACATGTTGAACGTAGGAGCCAAAACATCCATGGGTTAATAACAGTCGATAATGGCGTATATGTATTTTTAATAATTGTATTAAACAATTGATTTCTTTTAACAGAATTAAATTTCGGTTATTTGTGCTTGAGTTGTGTTTAAATTATAGTTATTTAACAAAAAATAATAATTAAATCTGTGGCATGTTTTAAATTGTGCTTTTTATGTGAGATAAACACGATAATTTCTAAAAAATAAGTGTCGGTAACTCTATAAATAGACGAAAACTCGAAAATTGGTATTCTCCATTTTCGTCCTATTTTACCAAAATCCATAAAAAAAATCGAGGCGCCACGGATATAGTAATCTCCCCCTATTCCCCCACAACAATCACTAACAAACGATCAACAATCCAATAAAATCAAAAATATTTGGAAAAGAAATTTTTTTCACTGATTTTTCCCAGAGCCTAAGGAATTTGAATCATGATGGAGCTGCCACACAAGTGTGTCAAAAGTACTAACAGATGAAAATGGTTCCCATCCTAGCTTACACAAAATGAAGTGCCCATAGTAGCACTGTTTAATGTTTTTTCTTCTCGGTATTTTAATAAAGATTATTATTTTATCTACTCAACTTTTTTATACAAATTAATTTTTAATAATGCTAATAAAAACTATCTATTTTTATGACAATTACATAATTCATAATTATTCTTCTTTGGAATGTTTAAAATAATTGTTGAATGCTTTGTTATTTTAAATCCTAATAGTATAATTAGGATTTAGATTTCAACCTTTTTATAAATACTTTAAAAACATTTAGTTTGTTTATAGTAAATAACTACAAAAATATGTATATATAGTAAATAACTAAACAACTAAAAAACTCAACAGTATAAGAATCAAATGATTAAATATTCATATAACACTATGTATCTCTCGCAGACGTTTTTAAGATTAGTATATTTTAAAGCTAGTAAAATTATAATTTGCTAATATTATGAAAGTTCAAAATATTAAAAATAAATTATTTATTTTTATAAATGGACAGTGTTTCAGCTGTCTTCAAAAGTTGATATACCATCTCAGTTGGATGATTTAAATTACCGTGATTTATTGCATGCGTACAGGCTCAAATTTAATGGTACATGGAAAATAATTGATCTTTCACAATCATATCACCCGTTTGGCTAAATAAATACCGCCCAATCTGACATATACAGTCCATACTTTTGGATCTTCGAAAATACACAGTTAATAATATCCTGTTTCATCGTTTGTATGAAGTTAATCCTTTTTTTTTTTTGTAAATTCTAAGTTGTACGCCTCATCATTGTCTTTGTATAATGCAGATGAAAGAAGTCGTAAATACTGAACTACATCAACTAAGCGTATTCGGTAATGTAGAGATTTTGAATGAATATGACCACCAACTCGGATAATATAAAATCAGACCCCGGACTGACGTACCGTAATTACAGACCTTGATTATCAATAAAGTTAAACAACAGCAGTCACTGTCAGTATTTGGATGGGTGAAGAATTTTCATCAATTCAATTGGAGTTATATCTGTGTCGGCAAACCAATAATTCATACCATTGGCTACAGATTAAAACCAACCGGTCCGCATTGCTTCTTCGAAGACCAGATTGAGCTGACAGAATCAATGCACGCCTATTGTAATTGTGAGTTACGAAGTAAATTAGAAACCATGGTTAATAAATTAATAAACTATATTTATTATTTTAAACATTTAAATACTTTACAATGTGACCGTACAATAATTATATTTCAAAGGATATCTCTTCTATCTAACACTTTCATTCATTCTGTATTTGTATATGACATGTATCCCTATTGCGCATGTCATTAAACCAATATGTCTGCCTCACTAATGCGATACTATGTTACAAAACACTACATTACACTCTTACACTGTGTTCATCGTGTTCGTTCATAATAGTCTTGGGTAGTTCGTGAACGAACTAGGTGGAAAGAGCGCTCCTTCAGGTAAACTATGGGAACTAGTTCATCGATGATATCGCTCTTAGTTCTTTTTATATTTCTTTTAGCGTCCGCGATACTAGGCAGGGGCGATACATTTTATGAAATCTCAAATAACAATTTCAACTGAAGCTGAAGTATTGCTGGCTAAATTATTTTTCCATTTTTGTTTAAGTAAATATTTTATGTGCCAAAAGTCAACTGTATTTGTAAAAATTCGTATTTTTCTAGTATTGTAATATGATTACGTATTATTATTATAGGAACGAGACTAGTTGTTGACCAATTATTAATATAAATTATTTTATTTTTTCATTATACTATTTATTACTATTTAAATGAAAAATCTTATGTTGCATGAATAGACCTGTAAACTTTTCATGTAATACTTAGTACTTATTTAAACTTGGAATAATCATAAATATATATATTTTTTATTTATTGTTTTTACTAAATTATTTCTAAACAAGAACTAATGAACTTATAGAGCGAACTAGTTCGCCATTGGATTTTGAACTAAATTGAGCGCTTTTACTGGTGACCAACTAGGCCCAAGATTAGTTCATAACAAAGTTGACACAAAATCGAATAAGGATGTGCGTGACATAAAAAGTACAATGAAGTCGTTCGTCGGAGTTTGATATGAGATGGCTAAAAGAAGAAACTGAATAACGGCTGAATGTTATGTTATTTAATGTACACATTCCAACGTTGGAAGATCCTTTATCCGTTCAAATACATTGGACGATTATACCTGTTGTTATAACAGTTTAATTATTTCTAAGCTGTATTTCCAGAAAAGTTTAGAAGTGACTGTTTACAAAGACTTGTTAACTCACCACTTCTTAACACTCCACGGATATCGTACTCGAGCAGACATTTCATCTAAAGCCACACAATAACGAACAGCACATAATAACGAACAAAAAAAAATTTATTACTTCGAAAGTGTGAACTTCAAGATAAGGAGACAAAGTAGTATTTTCAAATTATTATGCATTTTATTCACATATATATTACCGAGTTTGAATTTTCGATAATTGTTTTTATCAAAATAATGGAATGTTTATATAAACAATACTCGTGTACAATAAACCACGATTGTTATATCCCTTTACGGAGGTATGCTCGCATGGATCAAAGTAATTATCAATGCATAATGTGTTTATTGATTAATTATCAATTAGTCAATAAAAAGGCCATGGTAATTTTGTCAAAGTATTATGTGTGTGTGTGTGTGTTTTTTTTTTAAGGGGGGGGGAATCCTTTTTACGGATTCCAGACATATCGCCTGGATATGTGAAGACTCGACCGCCGGCATCTAAAACTCAACGCTAGCGCCCAAACTCACTAAACCCTAAGCCCTTATTCTTCTATCCTCTTACCCCCCAAGGAAACCGCCGGCAGGCGTTACTTCGTGAGGAGAGGATCTATCTATTGCTCTTCCTTCTGGTGGCTTATGTGTTACATTTCTTCCTTCTATCTTCTGTGATTTGATCTTCCTCTTTCGATGGAACGCAAGTCTTTGAGGACTTCTGTTGGTAGCGTTCCAAAGTCTCTGATGACAACATTGCTTCCACTAGTGATTCTGGTTGCATTCTCTGGTTCAGCCGTGATTCCGGTTAAGCCAAGTATCGGCCCGAGGTATGAGGCGGTGCGTCCACCTACCCTTATCTGCGTCATCCCATTGTAGTTGCCATCGGCCTATGTTGTTATGTCGTTCTTCCCTTCTATGTTCTTCAGGGCTCAGTGCAGTTGGCTTTCTTGTTTGGTAAAGGGCCCGTCTTTCCTCTGCTAGAACTCTGAGAGGTAGGGTTCCGGAAATGATGCACACTGCTTCCTCTGATATTATGCGGAAGGCGCTAGCTACTCGTAAGGCACTTTGTCGATAGATTGGACCAGCTTTTCTCCATGATTCTTGTAAGTCTAGTGCATCGGCCCAAATAAATATGCCATATGTGAGCACTGATGTGACTACAGATGATAGGAGTAGTCGTCTACTCTGCTTTGGGCCTCCAACATTACGCATCAATCTTGCGAGACTAGCCCTCACCACCGATGTGTTCCACCTGCTGCTTGAAGTTGAGTCTGGCATCAAGTATCCCAAATAATGTATAAATGGTTATGATTCTATTTCGTGCTCTCCAATGTTTAACTTGATGGTTTCAATTTTCTTCCCGCTGGTGATCAGCACTGCTTCGGTTTTATGTTTAGCCAGTTGCAAGTTCACCGTATTCATCCACATGATAATTCTTCTAAACGTGATGTCGAAAGCCAGGTTCATCTCTTCGAGATGTTTCGCGAAGATCACTACTGCTACATCACCGTCATATACAACAAGTTTAACATCGTCCATCGTACTCCTCTGGGCCGTTTTCTGTATCGTATTAAAGACCCTGTCCGTGAAGTAGCTCGCTACCATTTTGCGGAGGTATACTGGTACGTTCATTTCTTCAAGGGCTTGCATGATGCAGTCCCAATCGGCGGAATTGATAGCGTTCTTAATGTCCAGAGTAGCCACTAAGCAATATTTCTTCTTGCCACCCTTCCATCTAGTTCCGGCGATTGCATCCGTAGCCGTACTTACAATCAAGTCGATTGCATCAAGTGTTGATCTTCCTTTCCGGAATCCATACTGATTGTCTGTCAGAAATGGATCGACCACTGCTTCCATTCTCTGATGAATTATTCGCTTCAGTATCTTACCCGCCGTGCCCAACATGCAGAGCGGGCGGTAAGATGATGACTCATACGGGGGTCTTTCCCTTTGTGAGTAGTACCAGCCTTTGGTGTTTCCACCTTTTAGGAAAGATCCTCTCTTTGAGACATGAATCGTAGGTCTTTTGTTATTCCCTACACGGTTGCATGCCTCCATTATTTCATCTTGGGTGACAGTTGGAATGTCTTCTGAATCAGGCTGTTTTAGCTGATAGGTGACTTCACGCTGTCAAGGAAACAGCGTGGGGACAATCTTCTGACGGAGCTGCGGAGACATAGATGACGGCATTGGCTGGCTTGTCAGGTGGGTCATAACCACCTTGTACGGTCTGCCCCATGGGTCCTTCTCTACTTCCTCGACGTATTCCCTCCAACAGAGTCCTTTGTTATCTTTGATGGCTTTATTCAATTTTCGTCAAGCTCTGCAAAGCGGCTTTGTACTCTGCAAAGCGGCTTTGTACTCTGCAAAGTTAGGTCGACGAAAGCAGCGCTGAGATATTCTTCTTCTTGTAAGACACGCCGTACGAAGAGCGATAATGTGATCGTTCCACCAGTGCACCGATGGTCTTCGATTTATACCACGTTTCCGAGGCATACAGGCGTCGCAAGCTTGGGTAACTCTCTTCATTAGATCTTTTGTCTTCTCTTCAGCACCCCCTGTGATAGTCGGGTTGCTATCTAAGGCTACAACCAAAGCAGTTGGGCCAAAAGCATTTACTTTCCATCCAACTGCGTTAGTTCGTCTGATTGCTCTTCGAGGGCTGTGGCCAGACGAGATTTCCCACAGTATTGTGCTGTGGTCGCTGGCTGTATAGGTGTTTATAACTTCCCAAGAAAAACTTCCTCTAGTTAGACTGCTGCTGACGAACGTAAGATCCACTATTGAGCTTGCCTTTTTGAATATGTCGGTGTCTTACCGGTGTTAAGGAGGACAACATATAGTGTAGTCATCGCTCCAGTGGTGTTTTTCTTATGCATTAGTGAATTTGCTGCCCCAGTCTACTGCCCAGGAATTGAAGTCACCTGCTATTGCTACGGGGAAATATTGTCTTGCATCCACGATAAGTCGATCTAGAAAATCCACGAAATGCTCAGTAGAGAGACTAGGTGGCGCATAGCAACTGTAGAAACGAATACCGTCCACCGATACTGCTACATATCCAGGAAATTTGCCACAAGACCAAGATGACAGCGTTGGTGGTGCTGTCCGATTCCCAGGATTGGATATTCAAGTGTTTGTATGGCTAGTAGGACTAGGCCTAGCTCAATTTCGTGCGCGGTCTGCATAAGAAGATCATGCGCGGTCTCACAGTGATTGAGATTGAGCTTCAGTATCTTCATGTTTGTTTATTTTTCAACTTACAAGCGCGTCTTTGTATGCTGGGCATGTGAAAGTACCAGCATGGTGGACAGCATCCTCTGCGTTTCGATGTTCAGCGCATAATACACACTTTGCTGAATTTTTACTATCAGCAATTTTGTGCCCTTCCTGTCCGAATCTAATGCAGAGTTTGGACCGATCTACTTTGCTTCTGCACTGAGATACATCATGCCCAACAACCAGTATTTGAAGCATTGAATTGGCCTCTTTGTTGCTCGTATTCGGCAGTTGACCCAGCCAATCCTTATTTTGCCGTTTCCTTCCATTAGCTTTTGTGCGTGAGTGTGTTTGTGAGTGTGTGTATGCGTCTGTTTGTTTGTGTGTGTGTGTGCGTGTATATAAAATTATGTGAAACGCTTATAACTTTTGAACGGTTTCATCGCAGTTAGCGCCATTCAAAAGGGCTTAGATTTTGAGAAATCTCAATAAAACTAAGAAAAAATTTTTTTTAATGTGATCGTTTTAGAATTACTTTTAAACGGCTCTATCGATCAACTCCAAAAATTAATCAACTCTTAACCAAAGAGTATAGGATAGAGGAGAAGCAGCCCATAAGAGCTAATGAAAAATAGTAGTATACGAGTTTCAGCGCCTCTACTGAGTAAGGCACTAAGAAAAACCTCAAATCGGCGCCAGGTTTAAATTTAAAAAATAATTTAATGAAAGTAAAGGAATAGAATTATAACGCACTCGTTGATTAATTTTTTATTTATTTATTCTTAGCTGTCAAAAACAAAAGCGTTAAAAGATATTACATATTTTATCTAAATATTTGAGTAAAGTATAACATAGATATATTCAATAATATTCAATAAGCGTAGATATCATATTTCAAAAATCCTCCTTCACCGTCGCCCCCGCAAAAGCCAACAAGCTCGATAGTGTATATCCTGAAAAACCAGATGTCGCTTACAATTATACGGCTGCTTCTCCTCTATCCTATACACTTTGCTCTTAACCTTTATAAACTACGATCGCCGCCGAATCCGGTTAAATTCGGTTGATTCGTTCGAGAAACATCGTTATACACAATGTCATTATCGCTTAGTGTATGTTATGAAAATGAATTTACTAATTTTCTGTTATAACAACAATGCGACTATATTATTTACCAAATAAATATGTATATTTACGTTTACATTTTTTCATTTATACCTCTAATTAGTTAGCCGTAAATATTAAAAAGACAATGTTAAAAAAATCCATCAAACGATTGCGAAGAAGAAAATTGCAATAACTTGACATGGGCTAAATAGCAAGAACCAACATTAGTGTTTTAATAAAATTTAACCATAGAATATATCACCTAACCATAATTCTAGCGGTGAAAAAATATGTAATTAGAAAGTTTTGCTGCAGTACAAATCGACAAGAAATAACTTTTTTTACAAAATGATTTCCAGAAAAATTTTCGAAAATCTCCACAAACATTGTTTATTTTTTATGCGTATTGGGGCTTTTATATAGAATCCTGAAAGCTACATTTGTCAATGGGTATTTAGTTGTAGAATTTAATCCTTTGCAATGCAAGGTTTTTTCAAATTTAAGATAAAAAAATAATCAATATCTGAAAACAAAATATTTTAAAATTTGTGTTCCTTGTTACAATATATTGTAAATACCATTCGTGGCGCAATATCTCCCTCTCTTTCCATTCAAATATTAGCTTTTAAATAAAAGAAAGAATCATAATGGGTTAGCTATCTATGTATAAATGACTGAAATACGTAGCATATATGATTTTTATGAATCAAACACGTGATATTTTGATTTACAAAAAAAGGTAGAAAAAATAAAAATCTAACCTCAAAATTTGAACAACGAATTATGGAAAATGGAAAAAAGAACATAAATATAATACAAAACGGAAATCAACTTTTCGATGTTGAAATTAAGGATGAAATAAGCGATACAGAATATAACGACGAAGAAAGTTATGGATCATTTAAAAAATGTATGGATTGTGATAATAAATTATATCAGACCAGCTTGGAAACATTTGTGGCAAATGATGAAAATTGGAAATGTAGCTACTGTTCAATCGATTATAATTCCACATCGAATGAATCAAAACGTATCCTTGTGGAAAATTACTCTATCAAAGAAGAAAATGAAAAAAATTACAAATGTAATATTTGCAATGTTTCCTTTATACGCGAACGATATTTGATTGCTCATGAGCGTATTCATAGTGAGGATAAAGTGTATGACTGTAACATATGTAATACAACATTCACACAACATAGTAATTTAATTCGACATGAAAAATTTCACAATATCGAAAAAACATATGAATGTAAATTATGTGGAAAATCATTTAATAGAGAACGATATTTAAATGTACATGAGCGTATTCATAGTGAGGAAAAAGTTTACGAATGTAATATCTGTAATCAAACATTTTTACAACATAGTAATTTATTATTACATAATCGAATCCATATTGAAAACAAATCGAAATATTTTAATGAAAATTTATGTAAACCCGATTCACAACCCCAAGTAAGTACTTCCATTTCACATAAATGTAAAATTTGTGAAAAAACATTTTCTTCGCTTTATCGTTTGACGAAACATCGTGTGTTACATGGAAGAAAGAAATGTCGAATTTGCAATAAAATATTCCCCAGTGCGAAAAGTTTAAGGAATCATCGCAGAAACACATGTTGTGTATGTGAAATGCAATTTTCAACACGATTTCTATTATCAAAGCATAAACGAACTTGTTCCGCTCATATTAAAATATTGAATGAATATAAATGTGAGAAGTGTTCGAAACTTTTCGCAACAAAAGGTATTTTAAAAGCCCACGAAAAATCGCATAATAAATTAAAATTATGTACCTCTAATACAAGTTATGTACGACCTAAAATTGATAGTTACGAAATTAAAGTTGATGGCGAGGAAATTTCTTATGTTAGTAATAGTTTTTCAATTGATGATAACATTAAAAGTAAAACTTTTAAATGCTCCAAATGTAATCTTTCATTTTATCAAGAAATTTGTTTAATTAAACATGAATCAATTCATAATGGTGCTTATCGATGTAAAATTTGTGATGAAATATTTTTAATAAAATATCACCTAAAATTACATAAAAAATTACATTTAAATAGAACACCTTGTACATGCGAATGTAAACGAAAATTCTACCATGGACGTTACCTTATGTTACATACAAAGCTTCATGAAGGTGGACAACGTTTTAATTGTATTTATTGTGGTCAGGATTTTAAAAATTTTGATGATTTAACCCAGCATGAAAAATATCATTTAACGAATGAATTGGATAAAGAAGCAACTGTTCCTGAGGAGGAAAAATGTAAGTGTAAAAAATGTAATCATTATAAATGCATATGTAATAAACTATCATTCAAGAAATATGAATGTGCAAAATGTGAAAAATCATTTAATTCACGGTGCAATTTAATGGTACATGAGCGTATTCATACAGGTGAGAAACCCTATAAATGTAAAAAATGTAACAAGGCCTTTACACAGTTAAGTCATTTTAACGCTCATTTAAAAAAGAAACACAATTTATCTAGTAGTAAAAGAAAGAAAACTTTTAAATGCTCGGGTTGTGGTAAATTATACAAAACACAGCCAAATTTAAATTTACATATCCAAAGCCAAACTGGTGAAAAACCCGTTACATGTAACTTATGTTTTATGTCATTTTCATTGAAATGTAATTATCAAAAACATATGAAACATATTCATGAAATCCAACAGAGATTGGAGATAAATTCCGAAACAGATGATCAAATTATCGATATTACAAACTAAAAAATAGATTACAGTGATTCACTCGTGATAACATACAGTAAGATCTGGAGGTAAAGTCTGCAGAAACCGACAACCGCATTCTGTCAATGGATTTGAGTTATAGTACTAGCTTTCAAAGGTTTTATGTAAGTAAATAGGACAAAAATAAACACTTAATTGTCTTAATTTCTCGGAAAATGGTTCGTTTTCGGAATTTTTTTTTTTATATATACGATTTTAGTTCGAGAAAACTGCATAAAAAATAGAAATATATAGAATGAAAATATAACTTTTTACGAATATTAACAAAAAATGACGTGGTATGTTTTTTGATATTAGATCGCTTATAGCTCAAAAAAGGATCAATTTAAAAAAAGAAAAACCAACGGAAGTCAAAAGTGCCTGTGTCAATTTTTGTCTAATTTACAAAAAAAAAAATCTTTATACCTTACACTTCATTGAAATTGGGGGAGGGGCGTTCGTATAAATAAGCTGAACTATTTGAGCTATCTTTACACAAATCTATTGATAGACTGCGGCCCTCGATTTTTTCATACTCAAGTATACGGTATATGCTTATATTTTATAGAGTTGAAATATAATTTTTGTGATTTTCATTATTATTGATGAAAGATTTTTTGTTATGTGAATTTTTCTGTCTCTAAACTTTTGTTAAATAATAAATATTAATCAAACAAAAATTTAATGTTTATGTACTAAATACCATAATCGAATGAAATGCTATTGATGTGACATCAAAGTCTTACTTAACTTATAATTATTCTTATAATTACTATTTTTTTTTTTTTAGAAGATAAATAATGAATTGAATTTTATTTCAGTTTTGATGTTTATAATCATTAATTAATTTAATTTCTTTAAACTAGATTGTTGAAGTAAATTATGTCGTCATAGATATTCTGCGGCAAATATAGCCTAAATAAATTTTTAGGTATAAATAATTTCATGCATAACTTGGACGAATGTAATTAATTTAATGTCAAAAACCATGCATTTACCCTGTTAGAACTAAAAGCCATTCTTTAAAAGCACTACTGGTCGAGAAAGTAGATCAAAACCCAGGGTCAATAATAGAAACGAAAATCTTGCTTCAAGCATGCTTATCCGAAAATTAACCTAGAATATGAATTTTAGATAAAAAAAATTTTATACTTTTATTACATGTAAGTTCTGTAACTAAAATTTAAAAAATTTGAATGAATGGAAATTAAACTTGAAAATTTATTTTCAGGGTTTATTTTAAGTTATGAACATTAGTTAATTTGTTTTATATTTAGTGTATGCTAATCGTACTTTCTCGGTTTTAAATAAAAAAATTAAAAAAACGTTTCTTTTTTTTATTTTACAGTGCGTGAAATAAATTTATGGTGGGTAAATGTACGTTGTACGTTATACAGAGTAAATGCTGGTGACTTAAATTTAGCGTGAATACAATTTTTTTGTAATTTATACATCTATTGATAAAGTATAAATAGGTTTTTTCATTTTAAGTTTTTGTTAAACAATAAATAATTAAAAAAATCAATTGCAATCAATTTGCAATAATGATGAATCGAGCGTAGTGTGACGACAAAGTTTATACAAACAAAGTCATTCGTATGGTTACTATGTGTTTGTAGGCTATGGATGATAAATTGAGTTTCATTACATTTTCTTTTTTTTTTTTTTTTGTTAAGTAATGTGTATGTATAACCAGAGAAATGCTAATATCTAGTAGGACTTAAATGCTGTGTTAAAATTGGATATACTTTGAAAAAACCAGAGTTAATTCAAGCCATTTTTTGGACCTTGGACACGACACACTGTAGCGATACGTCGTTACAAGACCACATCACATAGAAGGAACGTGTGGTCAGTACTAAGGCTATGGACTTCAACATAGTAAGCTGTGAAGAAAATTCCACCGCATTGGGATCTGACCTGGGACCTTTGACATGAGAATTCGGCGCGCTACCGTTGAGACGCTCCACCGCTTTTGGATACAGTTTGATTAATCAGCTATCAGATTTCACTGATGTTCAAAAAATATATTTCAGCTTATCTTGATTTAAAATAAAGTTAAAGGATTGTACTTCTATTTATATATTTTGTCCTACTTCTCTGATTATATCATTAATTTTATACCAATAGAAATTTTTTATAAAATTTGTAACCAATATTTAAACAAGATTGTTGGCCTTGTCTGTGCCATTATAAAAATCATGCAAAAATTTTAATTAGGTTTCATAATCGATGGTATTCCGATCCCTTATTTAAAATTATATTTTATTTGCAGAGTGCTGGGGATTTAAAAAAAAAATTAATTTAACACTTTATTATTTTAAGCGACGTTTCATAATATATTATTTTCAAGCTTTCTTTACAGTAATAAATATACATATTTTTGATTTATTTTTAAAAATTGTTTAATATACTTATTATATATTTTTTGTAAGTTCATATGTATTTGTTTTTCCAAATTGTTATAATATAATCATAGCATTAACCACTTGTTTCTATAAAAAGTTTATTTCATAATACTTGTTGCTCATAATATATTTAAATTTTAAGCTTATTATCCAATTAATTTTATATTACTATGTATTCTAAAAAGTTTTGAATTTATAGTAACAAGTTGTTAAATAATTTGGGAAAAATATTTCATTAAACGACAAGTACATTAGGACCCAACCGATAGCACAATGTAAACATCTTACCGATATCGATATTAAAAATTGATCAACGACAGCCACAATCAGTACTTGAAAGGTTGACTGACTGGGAATGATGATTTCTGTTGTAAGTAAATACTGTAGTCACTCAAGACCATAGCAGTTAAAAAGTGACTTAAAATAAATTAAGAAAAATAAATACAAGAAATATATAATATATTAAATAATTTTTAAGAATAAATAAAACTGTATTATGGTACATTTAAAATTAAAATCTTGTACATTTTTTCTGTATGTCAGTAATGCTTGTTGAAAACATTTTATTTTATTTTGAATTAAATTAATTTTAAAAAGATCCCCAGCTCTCTGAAAATAGAAATATTTCATGTGTTAAATAACTTTTAACTTGAATATAATTGATATATTTACAAAAAAAAATAATTAGTAATTAGTGATTTTAATATTCCATTATAATTGCCTTATAAATACTGTATACAATAGAAAACTACATATTTCTTTTTCTATTGAAATAATGAGTATAATCAATATAAAAAAATTGCCTTATTATGATATTTAAAAAATAAAACTAAATTATAAAAATCGATACATGTAATAAATTTATATTTTTTGAATACAATATTAATTTGATAAATTGTTTTTTTTTATTCAAAAAACACAAAATGTATATCTACCTGATTCAAACAAGATAACAGCTCACAAAATCTAGAATTAGGAAATGGATTAATATCGGTCATAGTATAAAAATAATGGTATTCTTAGATAAATTAAAACCTAGTGGTATTATTAACGGTACCCCAAATTAAAATTTTTAAGTTTGTATTACAAATGAATCCAATATAGTGTATTTTTGTAATTTCCATGATAATAAATTCTTATTCAATCTTATTGAAATTGAATCGGAATGAATAGGAAATTTCACTGATAAAACAAGTATGGATTGGTTGGTAGTCATGATTGTTTTTCCTATGCTTACGATGTATTATGCATGTTAACAAAATTTATTCTATTTTATAGTGTTTTACATAGATAATAGGTGGTGTTGCATTACAATTACAGAGTACTATATACATAGGTATTTTTACGTTTCTACCATGACAACTCTTTCAGAATTGTCAGTTTAATATTTATGCTAACACAAAAATTTTTTAAAATATTGTAGATAAAAGTTATATGAAAAACGTGTGTATCTACAGTTTTTTATATTTTAAAATTTTGAAAACTAATTTTCTCGTTTCATGAAAAGTATTTATATTTTTATTATAAATCCGCTATTGTTATTCCTCTTTTACAACTGTCAGTGGTACGCAGGAATACTCATATACACAGCGCCTTATTACATATAAAATGCAGATTTTTTGAAGAAATTATTTTATACTAGCTGCAAACTATTTATTTATTTTATTGAAAAATGGTATATCATTGATTATATTTATTTAATCCGAAGACTTACATTATATTATGACATTATTTATTTTCTTCTTTTTATGTACATCAATATCTTACATATGTATTTAATTCTATTATAATATAATCTTATGCTATATGTTTGATGTACTTTGTTTTCTAGAAAAAGCAAACATGTTGTCGATGTAAAAAACAGGGTATTAACAAGATTAACTTCAAACTATTGAAAAGTTTGACATTGTGCTCTATTGATGGCCATACTGTAAGTTAATTTGAGTGGAAATTGTAACCGTTTGAAACAAAATGGTAAATTGTTTGAAATTAAAGAGATTCTTGGTACAAAAAACAGAATTTCCTTTATCTTTGACGGTTAGAATCATTGCTTCAATAATATTGTCAAGCATCTATTTTACACATAATCTTGTCCCATTGCACAATTTCGGCGAATTAAGTAATAATGTAACTGGTGATCCAATTTTTGTGGTTTCGGATCTCCAGTAATTATTGTACGCATGTTTTTTTGTTAATGATAATCAACACTATTTCAAAATACTAATCGCTTCAGACATGCGTTTATTTCATCTGCTGGTGTTGATTATGGAAAAACCGGTAATACCTGTCGGAAATCTGATAAAAACTATAAGAATCTTCCCATTAGTCTTGTATTTTTCCGTAGATCTTGTAATGCTCTATTAAGCGCTTCGACTGATTTTCTATGCCATTGTACATTCATCCCATATTATGATTTTATATCGCATTAAAATTTTACCATGTGCAGAAGATCGTGTTATATTACACACTGCGTATTCTTGATCAGCTACATTTAATGGTAAATTTTAAAGTAGAATGTGCTGTTTTTCCACATTCCATCAGCGTGATTGCAATTTCGGATGGCGCTAATGCTAATACGATTTCCTTTTTCACTAGAGCCACAGCTAAAACCAAACTAATAAGAAAAGTTTTGCCAGTGCCTCCTGTGACTTCTAAAGAGATAATTCTCCTTCATTTGTTACAATACGATTCATTATTGTGTTGTATATTATCTGTTGTGTTTGTGTTAATTTTGGTTCATGTTCTTTGATGTAAAATAAGTTCTTTTGTTAATTCAGAACTAACTGCGTCTAATTCACTGCTTACCGGAGATTGTACTCCAAGTTGAACTAAATTTTGATTGCTCATCATTAAATATCGATCCTCTAAAATTATCAAGGCTTCATTATAAGTGTCTTCATTGAATGTAACATCCAAATCAAGAATGCCTCTCAGTATTATGGCCAAAATGTCGTCGCTTATGCTGGTTTAGCCATATTTTATATATTTTAGCGATATTTTAGCCATAATATGTTAGGATTTGAAAGATTACATGGTGTTAAAATTATTGCAAAGTTTTCTCACACTTGATCTGCTCTTGCTTGCTAGTTGTACGGCTCTCATTGATCATCATTTTCAAAGAAACCACGATGTTGACATTCTTCTCGATACATTTCGAAAATATAACCAACTGTGGTTCGAAGATATTGAAACGATGTTGGTCCACATATTTCATGAAGCATTAGACGTAAGTATATACTCGACCGATGGACCTCATGTGTAATAATTTGGTTCGTCTATATATAAATGTGTTTTTGCAAATGGATCATTCTGGCGTAATACGATATATGCAATGAAGGTCGTATTAACGGTTTGGTTTGCAACTTTTTGTGTTGTTTGATTTGTAAAATAAACCCTTTATCCATTTTCAAGATTAACTGCTAAATACAGCTGGATCTTGATTGGAAAACCTAATATACGCCAAACTGCATCATTGCTAATGATATATCGTCCTATTTGATATCGTAAATTTCGTCATCTCGATTTGTATTAGTTATTCTAAACACAGCCATATCACTTTCTTGGTTAATATATTTACACACATATTTAATAAACTTAACAAAACCGGAATATTATTCGTTGATATGGGCTTAAAAATGAACTTGGATACCGTTTTGAGCATTTATCTTTTATACAGGATGATTGCGTATTAAGTCACCTATATGGTGCATGGATGATATGTAGCACAATTATTTGATATAAAACAGGATCTTCAACTGGATTTGGAAACTGCCTTAATAACGTTATCAATTTGATTTGAATGGATATTTTCTCTAAGCCAAATTAAATTATGCGAGAGCGGGAATTCTGTTTTTTGCGATTTAATTGAGAATATCCAACAAATGACATCTCCAAAAATACAACATTTCACTATTATATTCATGAACTTCACTTGTTTTCTTTGAAAACTCGCGCAATTATATCATATTTATTATGAGGCCATGAAGGGTTACATGTAAACGTTATAAATAAATCAGGACGACCGTAATGTCGTACATACGTCATTGTATCTTGCGCATATTCAAACATATGCCTGGGGATACCGGTGAATGAAGAAGGCGAAATTACTAGTTTTCCGAGATTCTCGATATCTCCAGCATTAACCACTGTAATTCGCAAATGAATATATTTTTGCTTTTATATCAAGTATAAACTGTGAAAACAACTGTCGACAGTTAAATATATGCTTATATTCATTTTCTATCTTCAATATGCAATATGTGTAAAACCCTTTCGAGGGTACTATTTTATTTGTTGGTTGCTTCATTTCAGGGTTAATTTATATTATGTTAAAATGATATTTTCGCCTTGCCAAAAGAATAGTGAATATTGCAAAGCATCATAAAGGCGATGAGTTTCTGCAATATACGCTCTAACTGATTACTTTTTACACTGATATTTTATTAACTTGAGAGATATTGAACCGTCTTTCATGCTCGCCCATTGGTTTTAAAAAATCCTACCACCAAGAACTGCGGAATTCAGATTTATGACAAGTATCTTCTTTAATAAACAATCGAATTTCTCAGAAATTATTTATTTCTCATAATCCCGGTTTTGGCCACTGGATGACTACAACTAAATGTTATGAAACGCTGTATGACATACAATTGTGGTTTTGCAGTCTAGCGAGAAGTTAAAAATAAATTAAAAGTAAAAAATATTTTTAAATTTAAAGGTTTTATTTAAATGCCTTGGAAAGAAAGAAATAAATTTTAAATCTTTTACTATCAACTTATAATACAATTTATATGATATAAAAGCTTGTGGAGAGATTTACTTGTGCAGATAAACAATTAGTAAGTTAAATAACTTGATGTGATTGATTTTAAGTATTAAAACTTTCAAACTAAGTAAATGCGACTACATTTATCTCACGATAAGCTTGTATATCCTATAAATTGTGTTATAATGTGATAAGTTCATAGTAAAAAATTTAAACAAAAAGTTTAATTTTTTCTTTTTAGAGTATTTAAATAAAAGCTAAAAAGTTTTATTACTTTTAATTTATTTATATATATTATAACAATTATATTTGTTTATTAGCTGAATTTGAGTTAAAATTGTGGTTAATATAGGCAGTTTACGAAAAAGTTTCGAAGCCGAGCTATTATGTCTGATGTAAACGTACTCTTAACAAGTTAAAAACAAAAACGATCAATAATTTGGAAAAAATGCATGATACCTTTGTTAAAGTATGTAAAAAGAATTTCAAAATGAATTTTTGAGGTAGTTTCATTAAACTTGGTAGGTATATATGAAATATCTTTGAAGTTTCTTAGACTTAGTTTGTAACGCTAGGAAATATTGAAGACACAAAACTTTTTTAGTATGAATATTCATGGAATTAATTAGTCCATTTTCATATTTTAATTCGTTATCAAGATAACTAAATAACGAAAAGAGGTAGCGAGCTGAAATTCTGGTGGCGTATTTAAGAGCTAAAAAGTAAGTTTAAATTCGTGAATGAGTGACATCGATCAATCAGATTTCTGGGATCAATGATCCATCTTTAAAATCATAAGAGATAGAATAAAAATAAGCACAAAATGATTTTCTTCTAAGCAAAAAAATTTGGTTTGAAACTATTGTTCATATCTGCCTAAATTCGCTAGAATTTAAACTCAAATTCAGTTAATAAATACATATTATATATATATATATATATATATATATATATATATATATATATATATATATATATATATATATATATATATATATATATATATATATATATACATATTATATATATATATATATATATATATATATAACAGTTATACATATGTGGGATGCATATTCAGTGTATTTTATAAATATTAATGATTTAATATATTTATATTAATACTCAACTAAATTTCGAATATTTAAACAATTAATGTTTAAACTTTTACTGGTGGTCATAATTTTTTTTTTTTTACAAATTAGTTAAGGGAATCATAATGGCGAGAGCAAAATTTGTGTTGGGATATTTGACGTTCATTTCATATGAAAATGTTAGTGACATTTGTCATTGCATTCTGTTATTCTGCTGTTATTTTCAGTTTGAATTCTTATGTCAATTAATATTTCTTGTCTAAAATATAGATTTATGTTATGTTTTTAACAATTATATAAAATATTGAAACAGTATTAATTATTATTAATTATAAATATTATAAATAAATCAATTAACAATGAATATTAATTCTATAATAATAATAAATTATGTTTGATTTGAATAAAATACATTTTATTACTCAAAGTACATAACAATTTTCATTGAATTGATGAGGAAATAATTTGATGCCTTAGACAAATAAATAAATAAAAAAAAAATACTATGGCCACAGCAAATGTAAATGAATTATGGCGTGAATGTGCAAAATGGTTAACCAACTGTGGTGTTTTACGAAGTGATCATAAGGCTAATTGGCCTGAAGCGAATATACATGATTTAGCATATACATTACGAGATGGTGTGTTATTGTGTAATTTATTAAAACAATTAGATCCTGGCTGTATTGATTTTCGAGACGTTAATCAAAAACCTCAAATGGCCCAGGTAAGTCATTTATACATAAAACTCTATACAGACTACTTATGAAGAGTGAAATTAGGCCATAACTGTATACAAAGTATCTCAAGCAAAATTAATGTCAAATACAACTCACTACTATGTAAGTAAAAAAGAATTAATCTTTTCAAGATGTTAAGCGAACTTTCGAATAGTTCAGGCGTATTGTTGCTATATACCTAATATCTATACAACAATCAAGAAGAGTCTACAAAGTCTAAGCTACCTAGAAACTAATTAATCGCTTGATATTGTATAAACTAAATATCTTGTTATTAGAAATTGCAACAAAGTAATTTTGTCATCTGTTAATTATTAGAAAAATGTCTTAAGAACTGGTGTATAAAAAATTTCAAAAGCTATTTTATAAATAATATACATCTATTTTTTGATTGTATGTGCTGTTCAAGCCTACTCTTACTAGTAAATTTGGTACATCTGTGTTAGTCCTAAGAGTGTCACAATTGGGTTTCTAGAACATAAAAAGTTGGTTGTTATAAGTAAAACTTATAACAACCAACAAATTATGGATGTCGATTTTGATTATTACTCGACATGATAAAATTGTATAATCGTGAGTATTTTTGAAACAATAATTGAAAACAAACTACTATTTATTATCAAACCCTAATGTGTCAAGATACATTTGATTTTATTCAAATCTATATGTACGTTATACATTCGCTTACAAACTGACGCATGATGAAAACGTGGGCTAGTATCAAAGTATGATTGATTAAATGCCAGTATTATTTAACACAATATACTACTATTTGTTTCATTTTACCTATATAAAATATTTTCCAAATTAGTTGGAAGCTATCACTCTTGTTATCGGGCATATTGCAAAATGTTCATTTAAGAAGAAGAGCTATAGAACAAGAAATCAATTCCATTTTAATATTTTTTTCAGTTTCTTTGTCTTCAAAATATTAAAATTTTTTTACAAACGTGTCACGATATTTTTGGTATAAAAGAAGCTGATTTATTTGATCCGTCGATGTTATTCGATTTAACAAATTTTCATCGGGTTTTATGTACTTTAGCAAAATTATCGACATGCCCTCATGTGCAAAAGAAAAATATACCGTAAGCTTTTGAATAAATATCTATTAATATACAATATCTATTAATAAAGTATTGAATAAAGGAAGGTTTTCCTATACGAAATCACTCGAACACTCTTTTCTGTAGAACCGAAACCTTATGCTAGTATGAAGAACGGCAATAGCGTCAGCCAATAAAAATGCATTTTCATGAAACGGATCGACCCTAATAAAAAAGTTCTATTAAATAACGTTGACATTCAATAAAAAATGAACGGCATTGAATCTGAATTTTGGTAGGGTTTTAATTTCTAGTTTATCCGATACAAAATTTGAATAAGTTTTAATCGTAATGCATTGCAAATAATTTTTTATACAATTCAGTGCATTCAAATTCAAAATTTTGAATAATTTTTAATAATGAATCGGAAATATAATTTTCGATTAAATTTCAATTTAATCGAACTTTATTATTTATTATAGGGTTGATAGCTAAAGATATTTAATCGTATAGGAAACCGTATGTACTTTCTTTCGTCCCTTCTTGCAAGAAAGAAAGTCTGAACAAGGACATCTAACTAAATAAGTGTAACAGGATAGAGCAAATAAGGAAATATTGCGTAGATAGTAATAGATGCTCGATAAAAAATTACGGCTTTGGCAAATACCTTCCTCCATTCAATACTATAGATCTTAGTTTTTTCATAATAAATTTACTGATATATTTTTGTCTACTGTAGTGGTTTTTCAGCACATCGAACTCAATCTCAGGAAGATATTTATAACGAATTACGTACCATGTAAGTAAATATTACAACGTGTTTTTTGTGTAGGTTATTTGAGTTTTGTCTACTGATTTTGATTTAGGAAATTGCGGCAAAAAATTGAAATTTATAAAAAATCTTGTTAAGAGTATTTTTTTCTATAAAATTTGTTTTTTTGTGTTATTTAAAAACTACAGCTTACATTAAGGCGGTTTTTTAACGTCTGATGTTCTGACATAATGAAGTGTGCTTCTAAACACCTGTTGACTGAAATAAAATGTAATATACATTGTTACATTGTTTTTTTTTTTTTTTATTTCCTACTAAAAATAACACAAAAGATACTTATCCAAATGTTATCAAATTTCGTTTGCACTATATTCACATCAAAACGATGAGTTTTTCCCGAATAAAATTTCTAAGGAAAAAATCAAATTTTGATTTTATATTTAGAAATTATTTTTTTAACAAAAAAATCAATAAGCTCTATGTTTTCATGTCAATATTGTGCATAACAAATTTCATAACATTTGTATAAGTATTTTTTGAGTTAATTGTGCTGGAAAATTGTATGCTTCTAACAGCTGTTGATAAACCCCCTTAAGAGATGGATACAGTGACGTCATAATACACGATACAGTTTCTTTGTTTATAGCAATGTTTATAGCACTATATTCGATTTAAATAAATTATAAAAAGTGTAAAGTAGATTCTTATAATAAATTTTGACATTCCAGTATAAATGATTCAGTGCCAAATAATATTGTTGATTATGGTCAAATAGCAACGACTGGAAATGCTACTTGTAATGACCCAAGTTGGTTAAATTTTACAATAAAATGTCCTCCAATGATTCTTGAGGATCGTGATCAGGAAGTGTATGAAGATCTTTGCTATGTAACATTCTCATCAACCCTTCCGGAGGTAGATGTTTGACCCCTATACCAAATTATTTTAATTTTTTTTAGCATTGATTTCGTTTTGTTTTATGAGATTTTTCGCATGATTTGTGATTTCAGTCATATACGAAAATAATCACATTTGTTTTGTATTAGAAAGAGCTTCTGTCAGTCAATATATTGTTTACAGTTTTAATTTTTTTATTTATTTGGATAGATTTAGTTTTGCTTTTAATTTTTGAGCTACTTTATATGTTTTACAATTAGTTAGCTAGTTTATAAGTAACATCGTTGCTTTGAAAAAATCAAAGATAAAACTTGGATCAAAATTTGAAAAAGGAAGCGTTCGGTTATAAGAATGCTAGGTTAAGTAGAGGGTCTTATTTTTACATTTATTTTTGTTAATTAAAGTGGAGACGTTAAAAATCTGAATAGATTCGCTATCATTGCTATATATATTTTCCCAACCTTTTCGCTCTTTTTGCTTGGATCAACTACTTCTCGATTAGATCCAAAATTGTTCATTTATTTCTATAATCCGATAACCAGGTCTTACAATTGGTTAACTTATATTGAATTCGCTACAGTAGCCAGGCTGTTAAACTAGGTATCAATTGACCCGCGCGTATTGAACTGAACGTTACTGCTCCACGTTTCACTCCTGCATACACGGTTTAAAACTTTTTAAAACACCACTCGTAAATTTTTTTTAAAAAATATTATAAAAACAAACATCACTTTTGTCTGTCATTAATAATTTCAAAAAAAAAAAACATAAATTTTATGTAAGCAATCTTACGCCATTGAAACTGCGTTGACCAATGCGCAATTTTGTAGGTATAGTGGCTGTTTGTAACAATTGTGTTATAAGGTATTCAGCAATTGATGGCTCCCGTGAATGAAACTACTTGTCAATATTGTTTTATTGCGCTGTAGAACCTGTGTAACATAACTCAATGTACGCCTATGAGCATGATTATACTGTAAAATACCGCAACCGTGTATATTCTTTGGTTTCTATAGCCAAGCAGGGCTTTTACAATGATATATCAAAATCATTATTAAGATTAAATTTCATGAAATTATTCTAATGCAATACATGAATGTCGCAATTGAAATTTTTTTTTATTAAAAGTGAGGAAAATATATTGTAAAATAGAATCTAAAAATTTATGTCTTACGTCCAGCTGTGTCAAACATTACACCAAGATTTAATTTGTTATGTCATAAAAAACAGGTACATTCATCTCATTAAATTTTTTTCTTTAATTTAAATTTAATACTTACCACTCAACGACTGCGTTCGAATGTATTTGATCGAACTAAGACTGTCAGAATTCCTTTTTATTTTTGTTATTGCAAAAAATGCAATTTTGATGAAAAATAGGGCATATAATTCAAACATTACTCCAATTTTGTAACTATAATAAATACAATTTTACAACTTTTTGTGCAAATCTTAATTTTAGATTTTTATGTGTCTATACAAATTCTAAAACAATATATTTTCATATGTATATTAATATTGTTACCTTAAAAATAAATCATCAAAAAATATTAATTTATCTTTCTTTTATATTTCTATGGGGTCGCCAGGAAACTCGCAATCATAAATGGGGTCTCATTTAAGTAGAATTTTGACAACTTAGGAAATTTTATGTATATTTACACGGGGTCGAAAAAATAACGCGCTTCTTGTCTATAAGAAAAAACTGATTTATAATGTACCGAAAATTGTATAGATATTGTATTTATTTCTCGAAAAATTATAGTAATTACTCTTAAGATTAATTCGAGTTCCCCACGAAATTGAATGAATAGTATTTATTTTTTTATTTTTAAACGTAATTGCTTTTTTATTTTAATTAAAAAAATTATTAAACGTTTGCATGGCTTGTGATTTTGTTTGTAATAGTGACAGTACACAAGATCGAGACTTAATTGATGAACCATATGGCAGCTATTATTCGCATATTAAAAACGAAGAAATTTATCAAGGTTTATGTTCAGTTTCATGTAGAAGTTCTAATACAACGTCACAGGTAAATAAAAAATATATTTCAAATTATAGAACGAAGAATATAAGAGGAAGGATATTCGTTAAATTAAACGTTTGTTTTATACTATCCAATGTTTGTTATTCGTAATAAAAATCAGTAATTGTTTTTAATAATTACATTTATTTATCTATTGAAAATTTGTTAATTTCGACTGAAATAAAACAAGTAAATTATAGTCCATGTCATAATTTAAGAGAGTTCAATATAGTATTATTGAATTTATTCGAGCGCTCCAGATTGAGGCATGGAAGATACCTTACACACTGTAGAATAACCAAAAAACCCGATAGTTGAATTTATTTGAGGGCATCAGATTAAGATATGGTAGGTTAATTACATGCTGAATTGTATATATTTTGAATTGTATACATAAAGGAAAAAATTCAAGAAAAATGAAAAAAAATTATCTGACGTTTTGAACGTTGCGTAAGCGGGTGGGAGAGTCACTAACTTGAAAATAATAAATTTTACTTGGAAAAATTTTATTAAACCGTTTGATTAAAAAAATATTTCCAAATAATTGCTCAGAAATATATAGCTTAAACTCAATTCTTACACTACTTGATGGACTGTGTGTGTGTGAATGAAGTGAGGTCTATGGTACAAGTAGGCGATTTTGAATTTTTCAGCCCTACTGGGCCATCAGAAGCTTCGTAATAACAAATTTCCAAAAATTATTGTTCTTCTCACTAACAGTATAATATTATATTAATGAAGTTAATACTATAAATATGGTAACATATAAACCAATTATAATAATGTGGTGTGGTCTATATTTCTTCCTAATAATAATAAGGTATTACCGCGAGTGCGGTCTATTGCTCGGTGCTACTAGTGATATTTTTTTGTAATTGGTGTAATACAAAATATTTAATATAAAAACACACTACATTATCTTCGCGAATAAATAATTTGTTAATTTAATTTAATATTTAAGATAAAAGTAGAGGTCACGATAGATATTTTTTCCTGATAAATCTTAAAATAATTATTCGTACCAAATCTCATTACGTTTGGATAATTACTTTTTAAATAATGTGATTTCGAAAATAGGTTATTCATTTCAGTTGACCCATTTTACATTCCTTCCACTTTTTTTCTTGGTTTCAATTCATTATAAAAAAGTTTTCGCAATTTTCTTAAGATTGAACTTTTTTTAGGATTTTAAAAGGCTTTGATGTTTAGTATTTTTGAAAATTTAATTTTTAGAGCTTATTTTAAAATTTGTTTAACCATTGCACGCACTTCATCTTTATTATAAACGATTTAAATATACAATTTTTATTTTTCAGTTTGGTCATGTAAATAGTCATAATTTAGAAAAACGAGATTACGCAATTAAAGAGTTAGTTGATACAGAAACTAATTATGTTGAAGTACTTGGAAAATTACAAAAGCATTTTATGAAACCATTAAGTTCATTTTTACCAGCCAATGACGTTAAAATAATTTTTAAGGGTATTAAGGTAAGTGTTTATAAAATTTTCATGTAGATGGAAATTTTATTCACAATTTTATTGGTGTAATAAATATAAAAGCCTAACGACTGTTCTGTTCTCCTCAGTTTTTTAACCACTGAAAAAAGTTGTTACAAAAAAATAAATTAGTTGTCTTTGCTAGTGTCACACATAATTTTTTCAATTTCTCTTTCCAAAAGTTTTTATTTGTGTAAAAGTATAATTTTCGTATGTCTGTCCGTCTATCACTAAGATAACTCAAAATCGGAAGAGAACGCAAACTGTTGAAGTTGTATTTTATACCTAAAAATTGAGTTTAAGTTCATGAATGATCAAAACTGGTAAATTCGGTCCCATAAATCCATAATCGAGCCGTTCAAAAGCTACATAAGAGATAAGAAAAGTTCACGTACAAAAGAATGTTTATTTTTTTAAAAATTTACACCTTATGTTTGAAGAATTTTTTCAAAAACTTTATTCTCGCCATA
The DNA here is from genome assembly GCA_020423425.1 of Chrysopa pallens. Classification (NCBI taxonomy): domain Eukaryota; kingdom Metazoa; phylum Arthropoda; class Insecta; order Neuroptera; family Chrysopidae; genus Chrysopa; species Chrysopa pallens. Next base: position 105,783,673 of record CM035592.1, on the reverse strand, counting down.
ATTCCAATTCAAATTGAGCTAATTAACACACATGATATAATGTATTACAATACAATAAACTTTTTGACTTAGTATATTTTATGTAGCTTAATAAATCTTCTCAGTCATATGTCGGGTATATAAACAAATAACACTGTTAGCTGTTATCTTTACTTGTTATGTAATGGTATTAATTTTTAAATCTGCATTCGGTTGATATATATATATATATATATATATATATATATATATATATATATATATATATATATATATATATATATATATATATATATATATATATATATATATATATATATATATATATATATATTATAAATGTTTGTTGTTTTTCAGGAATTATCAGAAATTCATTCCGGATTTTTGAGTCAGTTAAGAAAAGCATGTTACAGTGATAATAATTTAACAAGCGGTACAAATCAAGTTAGACTTAGTGAAGTGTTTATTAATTGGCGTGAAAAATTTTTAATTTATGGTGATTATTGTGCAAATTTAACACGTGCTCAAAGTCAATTACAAGAATTATGTGATAGAAATGAACTTTTTAATCAAGAAGTCATTGTAAGTTAAACTTCAAGTGCTTTTTGTTACAGTCGAACTTATATTAGATTTATACTTCTGGAATAAATTAAAGGAACACAAAAATTTGTCTAATTTTTTTAGTGGAATTTTAACGACCGTATCACAGTGTAAAATACACGCATCGAATTGAAAGGAAAAGCCTTATTGAAAATTCAAGCTTCTAATTTTGAATACTTATAACAAAAATTATTTTATTGCGATTCTACATTTGTCTATAAATGTAAAAAATGCGTTTCAATGCGATTGCGTACCTCTATCCGCCAATTGATTACCCACTATGTAGAACCATTATGTCGAATTTCAAATTTCATTAAAACAGCTTATGCAAAGAATGATTTTTATAGCTCCGTGTTACCTGTAACAGCTCCATAAATTTTTTAAGTGATCCATCAAAATATTCTTTTTTTAAGAGGAGCAAAGTGTAGAAAAAAACTAAAGGAAAGTTTATTAAATTAACTAAAATAATCACAAAATATTTAACTAAAAAGTAAAAAGAATTAAATTTTATACTTCTGAACTCTTTACAGCTTATTGTAAGTATAAAAAGCTTGTATTTGATCGAAGGATTATAATTATTTTTAAAAACTTCGATTTGTTTGAACAATAAACTAGTGGTTTTTTGTTTTAAAAACAATGAGATTAACTATTTAACTAATAATCCTCATGATTTAATTGATTTCAAATGAGTTAATAAGATGCTTTGTTGGTCATCGCAAATGGTAACTTCCGGAATGGGTTCCCAAACAGATGTCGACAACTTTCAAAATAATTTTAAAGAAATTAATTTTGATATAATCAGCTTAAATGGCATAACAACTCTGCATTTTTCAAGTCTCTGTACAAAACCCATTATAAAAACAGACGTTGCCGGAATTGCGTAATTTTAACAACTCAATGTAACCGAAATAAAAAAAATTAAACGATCACAAATCGAAAATCACAAAAAATCAGTTAAATTTTTTCCAATAGTATTGTTAAAAAGTCGCAATCATATTTTTTTTCATTTTTTGTTAATATTTATCTTCCTACTTGTGGTGAAATTTCAATGAAGTTTTATTTTAAGTTCAATCGTAATAAAACTAAAACAAAATTGGTTATCATATTTAAATTATGTTTAATTTATTTTTTTTATTTCAGAAATGTGAAATGGATGCGAATAATGGAAAATTTAAATTACGTGATATACTATCAGTTCCCATGCAAAGGATATTGAAATATCATCTACTATTAGATAAATTAATATCTGAAACGCAACCGGTAAACGATAAATTATTTGTATCTTAACTATAAGAAACTTATTTATATGATATGTCCTACTTTTTAATATGAAAAGATGTATTTAAGAAGGACACTATGATTAAGGGAAGTGTGTATAAACACTATTCTTCTATAACTATACTCCAGTGCGCTTCTTCAAGGCACAAATTCGTCTCTAGGCTTGTGTATATGACTTAACTTTGTTCAGCCCAACAATTTTCATTCTATTAAAATTATCTTACGATGGTAGGAAATTTTTGTACCAGAACACAAATTTGAAATTGTGTGGTATTAATTTTTTTTGTTATTCGGGTGAGAAGATAATTCAATAATAATTGCAGAACAATTTTCTTTTATAATTTTCAGGCTTATGCTCGTAAACGAAAATTTTATGGGCTCCATGAATTAGAACGTCTCACTAAGTTAAAGATAATAAAGCTACACAAAAACGTCTAGAAGTGTATTTACTATTTATAAATGATATTATAAGCTTACAATCATAATGGTCTAGCCTATTTAGGGCGATTCCTTCCGATATCAAAATTATTGTTAATAAAGGGTCATCCAATCCCAGTTTCACATTTTTGACCTTATAAATTAGACAGCTGACGACTAGTATTTGTTTTAAACTCTAGAGACTTAAACCCTCAGTGTTCGAAAATAACAAACCTCACAAAAAAAAATCCATTGGTCTCATATCGCTAAAAAATATTTTCCATCCCCCATTGGTTTTGAGTTAAACATGTGCTAAGTTATAGCCTAAATAACTTGCAAAATAAAATCATTACCTCGAACGAATCTATTGCTGTAGAAGATCCAGAGGAGGCTATATAGCTGATATACCTCTTCATATTTATTCATATTTCATATTTAAAGTATTCCATTATCAGAAATATAACAAAATAGTGAGGATGCACAATTTTTTTTATCATTTCATAGTGATTATACATATGATTCATTCTACGGTAAGAGGTCTTATTGATGTCCATGAAACTTATATATACTTATCTTAAAAATTTAAGATAAATAATACTAGTATGCACAAATGAGTTGATTGTGAATAAAAATGTTAAGAATTATTAATTATAAATTAAAAAATATATTCGTATAGTTCTGGTAATTTTATGGTACTGGAAATCATAGGTAGTTAAGCAATAACGTCTATAGATTCTAGAAAGATTCAGTAAATAGAAACAGTAGGAAGATTATTGCTTCAGTTCCTTACGTTTGAATGAATATTGATGTCGGGAAACTATATTACGAGGATTCTATGTCGAAAAATCCCTTCGGATTTAATAATCCCTTCGAGGTTTATTTCACACCAAAATTTGAAACTAATCTCAATACTGTAATAAAACTAAAAAATTAGGCTCTCTTTATATCTTTGTCTATTCATGTGTTTTGAATGTCCATGTTTTGCTTACTTAAAAAAAAAATAAGTTGACATCCCATATTGAAATAAGAACGAATATTATACAAGATACTTCTACTGAGTATGTACATAAAATAAAAATAAAATTATTCTAAACACTCTGTTAAATTATAGAGCCATGAAGATTATCGAGAGTTAAAAAGAGCACGTGAAGCCATGGTTGATGTAGCACAATATATAAATGAAGTAAAAAGAGATAGTGATACATTACAATTATTACGACAAATACAAGAGAATATTGTTGATTGGGATATGCCAGGTGGCATGGAATTACATCATTATGGGCGATTACTGCGTGATGGTGAATTAAAAATTAAAGGACATGACGATCAAAAGATACGTGTACGATATGTGTTCATATTTGATCAAATTTTATTGATGTGTAAACCGTTAAAGGTAAGTATAATCATTATCACTTTATAAAAGAGTTGGTAGGGTAGCTTCAGTGCGAATTCTAGATATGGGCGAGCGATGACTCTGCAATAGTGGGCTGTCCAAATCAGCAGCTGAAAATGTTACCAACTTTCTATTATTTTTATTTAAACAAATAAAATTAATTGCCAGATGTTCACCATTTGGCTGATTTTTCGATCTATTTGGCTGTTTTTATTTTTATTTTATCCGTAATTGTAAACTCGCAAAGAGAATGTGGCCGTTGAATTTTGTATGACGCTAGCCGTTAAACTTAGTAGACCTTGCAAAAGTGGGAGAAGGAGTTTAAACTTTCATAGCGTTGATTTCAACGAAATTTATCTTGCATATAGAGGAGGTTGTCGATAGTGACACAAGCTATATTTTCATTCTTTCCACTCTCAGAAGAGGAAGGGGTTTAAAGGAGAGGCTACGTCGATTTTAACGAAAGTATGTGCACATGAAGAAGGGTATGTTGAGAAAGAGTATATTTCGACCCCTCCCACGCATGTGCAAAAGTGGCTATCGTGTTAAAACTATATGAAAAAGGTTGAACCGATTTCAACGCATCTACAAACAAGTAGAGGTAACCAATGATAGTGATTTAAAATATTTCCCTCACCCATCCAACTGGGAAGGGAGTATATTAAGCAGCGTGTTTCAAATTGTAAAATGTTACCTCAAAAATTATTACTATTTGGCTGATTGATATTGGTTTTGTACTTTTTCCAGGGAAATCAATTTAGTTATCGTGAAACACTGAAGTTAAGTGAATACCGAATTGAGGATCCTACTGGGAGAAGAACGCTGAATCGAGATGCGCGTTGGTCATATCAATGGCTATTAGTTCGAAAAACTCAACAATCGGCGTATACGCTGTATGCAAGAACGGAAGACTTAAAAATGCAAATGATTAAAGCGTTAAAAGACGCTATGTAAGTTCCAATTTCGTCTAATATTGAAAATTATAAACATCTTTGAACCATATTACATGCTCTTTATCATTTTTTACTTCAATATTACTCTATTCAAGCGGGTTTATTTTGCAGGGATAACATAGAACCGGCAGCATGTCGTAATACCGACCATAAATTTGTAATGTATACATTTACCAAACCAGTTTCATGCGTGTATTGTAGTAAATGGTTAAAAGGACGATTATTTCAAGGCTATAAATGCACAACATGTGATACACCTGTTCATAAAGCTTGTATTCCAAATGCAGGTCGTTGTGCACAAATCCCGCCCCCACCGCCACCGTCACATTATCCAGATCGTGGTTTATCTGAATATTTATGGTAAGTATAAAAAATAGATTAATATGGAAAACGCTTCACCATATTAATTAAGAAATTGACTAACGATAATACGCCTTCGTGAAATACGTCTTGGTTCATTTGTTTTTTTTGAATTTTTCTTACAAAAATTCATTCGAAATATCTATTGTTATATTTTTTCTGGATCAAAAATTTGAACACACATTTTTCCATTGTTATGCATGATATACAGTTTTTGCCTTCGGGCCGAATTGGAAAACAATTGTTTCGACGGGCAAGAAAATTAAAAATTTTAAGCAAAACACTTATTTCTTTTAGTATCAAAAATTTGATTAATAATAGAGTAACTGTAAGTACCAATAAAACAAATGAACATAATAGCTAATGCGACATATTTTGGCGGATTGTTTCGCCTACTATATTTTTGATATGGATCTATACATGTAGCATATTCTTAACAAACCATTGTACAGTAATTAGATTTCGGATAATAAATAATTTAGGTTAAATTTTAAAAAGATTATTATTTTTATCTGATGTCTACGTCATAATAACTTGCAGTATTCCAAAATTTAATCCAATACGTTTAGCGATTTGAGCTTAGCGTTGATAAATCATTAGTCACGATTTCATTTTATATATACAGACAATATATAATAAAAGTGTAATATTTCCATAATACTATTATACTGATTAGAATATATATTATATTTGGAGACATAGTTTAACATAGTGTATGTTTTTAGGTTTGCAGGTGAAATGAAACGTGAGGTAGCATCAATGCGACTAGATAAACGTATTGATGGTACATATATGTTACGAATACGGCCTCAAGGACCGACGCATCCTAATGAAACACCTTATGCTTTAAGTCTCAAGTAAGTTTGTTATTATAAAAATGGCAATTTTCTTCAAATTTAAACGAGTGTATTAAATAAATAAAAAATTATTTCCAACTCTTCCACTTATTAACAATAAATATACTAAAATATTAATATTGTAACAATATTGTTTCATTTTTTAATAACATCTTCAAACAAGCTTAATGAATGAAACAGTATTGTTACAATATTAATAAATGAAGATATTTTTTGTAATAAAATATGTGGAATTGTTGCAAATTAATTTTTGTCATATTTAATATTTTGGAGTTCCACAATTTAAAGCTCAAAATGGTCAATTAAACGAGTTTATTTGTTTTAGGACCGATTGTAAAGTAAAACATATGAAAGTATACAAAAAAGATGTCGAATCTGTTGCTCATTATTTTTTATCCGAATCTAGATTTTTCAAAAGTATTGTTGAATTAATTGGTTATTATGAGCAAACTAGTTTAGTCGAAAATTTTGTTGGGTAAGTGATTTTTTTAGTTGGGTAAGATCGTAACAAATATTTCAAACGCGCAACGGATTAAGTTGTGCCTGTCATAGTTGTTTTCGGAATTAATTATAATGAATTTAAAAAGTGCGTTGCTTAAAAAGGAAAATCATCCTATCATTTTGAAAAAAAATTAATCTCCACAAGATGGGAAGTCTGTATGTCGGATATAATGCTTTCTTAACTAATAACTTTCTTAACTAATAAGGTACGAACGGTTCACATCTTCAGAATTCTCGTAGAAGAAATAAAAAAGAATCTATAGAAATTTATAATTTGATGCTTATTAAATTGCGAAAAGGCGTTGAGTCCACAGACTAAAAGTTTTTGATTATTTTAAAAACTTAGTCTTTATTTTTTAATCATTATGAGAATAAGGCATGTGGTTAACTACTTGAACATAATATCCAAAATCATGATCACGACCCAATAGGGTTCTGGATTGATTCTAAATTTGCAATATTTCACATCAAAATGTTAAACTAGTGAATACCGTAACAAAACTTGAAAATGAAATTAAAATTTATTAAAAAACAAAGAAGTTATTAACTATCAAAGATTATTTTCTTTTCTATCTCTTAATTGAAAACAATATTACATATGTAATTTATATTGAGATACTAACAGTTTTCAAACGTGGATTTTTTCTCTCTTTGTTCAATTAGAAATTTTGAATGTCCATGCCTTGTTTATTTTGAAGATTTAAAAAACAAATAACTTCAAATTCATGTTCGTGATGGAAAGACCCTTCAATTGAAGTAATTAAATAAAATTATTTCGGTCCTCCATTGTTTATTGGCAAAGAGGAAAACCTTTAAGAAAAACGATAACTTAATGAGTTTTAAATTTAAAATAAAATTTCAGATTAGATGTTGTTCTACAATGGCCATATAGACGTATAAAAGCCATAGCTGAATGTGATTTTAATCCTACAGATCCAGCTCAATTAAAATTACGACGAGGATGGGAGGTAATTGTAATAAGTAAAGATCGTGACTCACAAGGATGGTGGCGTGGCAAGTATCAAAATAAAGTTGGTTTTTTCCCAAAAGCATACGTTCGAGTTGAACCTGAGCTTTTTACACATGAGTCTGACTGATGTCCGGAGTGCCTGGTGGCGATACCACCTCCACCAGAATTTGCAAGTTGTTAATATTTTTTCTTTTAAAATTACGAAGTATGCAATAAGTTTAAGCATTTACATAATTGCACATAAAAAACGAATATTTTTGTGTGTAATAATACAGGTTATGCGTATATAGCCGAATTTGAAATTATAGTTTGGATCTCAATTGAAATACATATGCAGCTATAAAAATACTGATGCTTGCATTGTAAAGATATAGCCTTATTCTGTTTTATCATGAGAGGTCTATTTTATTTGTCTTCGATTGATGATCCATGTGTTTAAATGGAGTTTAGAGATTTTTGATAAATTATTGTTTTACGATTTGTCAGCACCACATGAATTGTTTTTGAGCCAATTTTCCAAAAAAACTAGTTTATAAAAGGTATATTGGAAATTAATAAATATTTTTATTGGAATTAACTATAAATATAGCGTTTAATTTTGGGTTAAAATCGTCTCTGCGACACTGTTTTGATAATTTTGTAATACATATTTATAAGATGACATTGCCAGTTATGGAAAAAGAAAATTTCACATAAAACATTTTTTTAGAGATAAAGCACATTTACTTTTGGCTCATTTCATCTCTCCTTTCATAATAGTGAGGAGAATTCACGGTAAAAATCGTATTTCCCTTTCTTCAAAATCCACGCTAATTACTACGTGATCCTGCAAGATTTAATGAACGCAATTTGTTTAAGGCCATTCTACATAGTCGGTAGTCGCTGGTCAGTAGCCGTAGTCATTCACAGTAACTCAATCGATAGACTGAAAAATGTCTGAAATTTGTCAGCTGTAGTTTGTCTTAATATGTTCAGTTTTCTTATTATTGTTTACTTCCTGTTCTGAATTCAAAATCGTTTGCTACTTAAAAGATAATATAATGGTAGACGAAATTATATTAAATATTATATGAGAGAATAAATGCATTTACGACAAACGTGATATAAATTCAAAAAATACAACAAAGAAAAAAATTTTTTTGTAAATAATCGCTGCGAACGGTGGTCGATAACTGTTTTTAAGAAGTCTTGATCTTAATAAATGGTATAATTCATCAAGTTGCATAATTGTCATTTTTTTTGATATGTCATATCAAATGTTATTTAATTTTATTTCATCGAGTTCTAACAAATTTTACCGAAAAGCTACTAGCCGTCTATGTCCATCAGCCTTAAAAAATTGATAATGTTTGACAGAGTTAGCGTTGTGCGTCTATCTGTTTTGTTACTCATTTCACTTGACTTTATTAATCCCTCTTTATACAATAAAACTATTTTTTAATTTCCAAAAATTTTTTTCTTTTAAAACTAGATGTTGCATTATTAAAGAAGAATTACTCAGATAATTACACGCTTCCCATGTTCTCAAATTTTATTTTATTATTATCCAAATACACCGTCTTCGTTCAATTGTGGAAAAAATATAAAAGTCACTGTTATGATAATAAAAAATCAACGTACTGTAATTTGTTTTACAAAAAGCATCACGCTAAATATTAAAAGTAAACGCATGATGTTTAAGCGAACAATAAAAAACATGCACAATTTGTTTTCTAATAATAGAAATCAATGAAATGAAAGAAAATGTTCTACAATTGCTAATATGTCTAAATTGTAATTTTTTGTCTCAATGTCATTAATAAGTTATCAAATTTTCTTCCTGTAAGTCATTAGGAAAATTACAAAAATTTTGTATGGTTGAAAATTGCCACTACAAAACAAGCAAAAAGGCCAGTGTTAATCTTTTAAAAAAATTTTAATATTGTTAAAAATTGTATAATTTTATTTTGAAAATGTTTTTTTTTTTTTTTTGGAAAAACGTGTAAATAGTTAAATTTAAAAATACATCACACATCTTGTTAAGATATTACGATAATGAATATCGACATATGAATAATTGTTAATAATTATCCTGTTTTAAATAATAAATTTCTTCCTTTATATTTTTGCTGTTTAGAAAAAGATGTAATATATTAAAAATTTATTCAAGAATAAATGACAAAATTAACTCAATTCTATGGTAAAAATGAGATATTTTGACACAAGTTAAATAATAATATAATAGGCACGAATATTTCTGGAAATTGAAATATGAATGCTACTTCAGAATCATTGAACAATACAGTTTAAGGTATGGATAGTTACAAAAATATTCGATTTTGCAAACGAGAATGTGAACCAACGTTTGACTAAATTTATTTAAAAAAATGGATGACTACACCGTCACAAATGTATATAGACAATAATGAAACAATTCGTTTAACAAAAATAAATGGACAATATTATGGTACACAGTAGTAGAAAAAAGATCATATCAGTCTTTAAATAATTGTAAATAAGTTGATATATTTTTTTTTTTTATATATATAAGAAAGAAAAGTTATGAATAGAAAAATATTTTATTGTAACAATTTGTTTAAATTATAAATTTATATTCGTAAACCCTATATTTTCTCGTGGAAATATATTTTCAATTAACAAAAAAATATTTTTACATTTTTTACTCGTAAGATCTATTTTAGGGAGTTCACGGCAGCTGCATTTTATAAGATATTTCGATCAGAAATTCTTATAAGTAATTTTGATTATTTTTGGAACAACGCCACATATCATCAGATAGTCTTATAAGAAACTCTGATCGGCATGTCAACATAATTCATGTGTTCAAGGTTCAATTTATTATTAATTTATTGTTTTAATCATAATCAAAGAGATATAAAAATAGATCCTTAGCAAAAAACATATTGCTTTTTTTTTAGTTAATAGAGCCGAATTTTTTTTGGAGAGAGCTAATGATATATGATGATAGAAGCTTAGTTAATATTAAAATAATAATAATTGTGTGCGTTGGCTCTGATGTGCGTCAGCAATTTATAAAACAATTTAGGGGATTGCAGGTTCACACTAGGTACCTTTCAACATAAAAAAACTTTTACTGCGTAAATGTTTAATGTTCTTTTTTCAATTCCACTTTTTCTATTTCTGTAAAACGGATGTTATGTGTTATGTTGTGGTGCTTGTGAAGTCATAGTGTCAGAAAATTCTAATTTTTTGCATACTCATTAAGGGTATTAAGATATAATTACCATTGTAAATTGAATTCGATTGACCGTCTTAAATTCGAGTTATTTATAATCAAAGTTACGTTGATAATTTACGTTGCGAGCATTGAGGAGTATGCGTTTTAAGTAACGTCCGCGATTATAATAATAAACCTAACATTCAGAAACTAAAAAAACTAATAGAATATTTACCGTTTTGTTATTAAGATATAGCAACTAAAAGTTCAACAATACGTGAAAAAATACACTAGTATAACAGTATGTGTGATATACATATATATGATTATTGTAGCAGTATGTAGCTAATGTATATAAACAACATAAACAGTACACAAATATTTTCTGCTGTACATTATCGAACAAAAATAATGACTTAGTTTACTACAAGCTAATCTACTCTTACCGTCATATGCATTACATTTTTACAATATAGTAGCAGAACAACTACCTTAATACGAAAAAACAGTTCTTCTGTGTTCATAATATTAATAATTGATTTAAATGATAAAATGTGATAAATAGAACCAAAGATCACTTTTTGAGATATTATATAAAAACGACGATAATACTTTAAACTATTTATTTCCAACCGCCTCTTGCAAGTATACTTTTTCTTTTTTGTACATAATCTTCCGTACTTATATTTTGCCTACAAATCGTATAATTTATAAATGTTTGGAGGCCTATTTTATTATAGATATAAAATAATATTAAAATATATTAAAAAATCTTTTACTATTTTAAAGAAATATAAATTTTTACATAAATATATTTTTCTAAACACCATATTACAGTTCAAAAATAAATTACTAATTAATAGTCAAGTGATAAAAATTAGCAAATTTATAATGGAAGATTTTTAAAGTATGCAAAAATTAATTTAAATTAGAAACAAAATTTAGTGCAATAAATATATTAAAATATACTTAAAGCGTATCAAAAAACACTGTTTGCTTTTTAAACGGTGAGTACATAAATCATTAGTGCTGAAGACTCTTATTAAATGGCATATGGATGGACTTAAAGAAAACATGTTTCTGACGAAATAAACTTATAATAAGGTCTAAGAGCAAAATTATAGTATTTTGACATAATATATTTTTTCAGTATAATGCATTTTTTGATCTGTATATAATAGGCATGATTTGTATATATTTCAGATTTTTATTAGTTATAATCGCAAGCATTTATTACGCACTAAGATATAAGGATTTATTATAATAAAAAGGAAAAAATCAGTATAAAAATGCATTTATTTAAAAGCTTACAGTTTATTTTTTGGTTGAATTTAATTTTAATTGGGTTGTTTTTGTTAGACAAAGCCCCTTTAAGGTAGTTATTTCCCGACAGTCCAGCGGCAAATGTATTATCTTAGTATCTACATTTTACGTATATATAACACAGATCCATTCAGTACCAAGACTGATAGCTATATTTTTACAACGTATTGTACTTTTAACTTACACTCACTCACATACAATCAGTATATACATACATGGAAATAATCTTTTAAATGTTAAGTTATATTAATTGCTTATCTAAACGACGTGGTCAATTCATTCTTTCTAGGACAAAGGTAAACAAATCTGTCATCATCTCACGCTTCTCCCAACTATCTTCAAACAAAATGTTTTCATAATATTATACTAAAGCATGACTTCTGAAGTTCGAAATTAAGCTCTCTAGCAATATTTGGCCTATATTTCTGACTAGAGGACGTAATGTGAAAAATATATCCGATGTACGCAAAAGAATATCGATACTCAAAGAAACGGATTTTGGTGATTAATTTGATATAAACTCAATTCCATCAAGTTTATCTCGAATTCTTTATATATCATTCCATTCTGTTTAGATATATGCAGAACTTCATCAAATTAACAACGATTAACATCTACTCGGAGAATAATTGCAATTTATAATGATGATTACTACTTTAAATTCGAAATACGTGTATATTTAATATAACAAATTTGATCTAGGAAATCGGATCAAAAATCGAAATTAATTTCGTAAAATCCTAGAGTTTTCTTTGATAATATTCTTAATTTGTAAATGATTTTATCAAACATTAACAAATAGTTGGTAAGGGTTTTTTCGATATAGCATACATTAAAGAAATATTTCGCAATTTTTGTTTTTATCTCCATTCTTATTCGAAAATTGATTCTGAAATTGAAGATATGCGATCCTTGTATAAAATTTAATGTACTTTCATGTAATAATTTTTGTTGGTAAGATGTATAATTTTCAAATTGAGGATGTAAGTTTTAAACGTTAATGTCTAAAAAACAAATAAAAGTCTTACAAACTATCAAAATTGAAACGATAGAAACTAGCATCAGAAAAATGTTTTTCTGTGAGTGGACTATAAAATACAGAAAAATTATCATTTTTAAACCCAAAGTAAACGACTAAAGGGAATATAATCCAAAAACGAAACATCTATAATAAAAATACTTTTCGTTCAGAAATAACTAAAAAAATATCTATCCAAATGTAATGAAATTTAGCAGGAACGATCTGTACATGAAAGCAGAAGGCTTGACAAAAAGTTTCTTCTAAAATAATTACAAAATAAAAAATTTATTTAATAGTTAAAAGTATTTTATCGTGAAAAACACTTATTCGTCTTCTGTTTTCATATTTGAGTTTTTTTATGCGCAAAAATAATTGCATTGTCTTGAATTTCTAATCGTTTTGTATGTGGGGGAATTTGTCTGTAAGATGTAAAAATACTGTTAAATTTTTAACCTTTTATTATTACTAAATATTAAATGTAGACCATTCTTATCTAATCCGACTTAGAGTGTCTTCCGATTAATCTTTTCTACTGGTTATTTTGAATTTATAACTATGAAAATAAAATATAATTATATCTATAAAATGGAAATTATCATTTGAAAATAATTTCGTTTGATTTTAAAATTCATACCAAAACAAAAAATATACTGTTAAGAGAAACTTTAGCTCTCGAAACTCCCTCTTAATTTAAATAAAAAATACGACAAAACATGATTCAGGAAACATCTATTATTATAGTAAATTATTTTTAATTTTTATTGAAGTGCAAAACAATTTAAATTCAAATAAATATTGTGTTGTATCGAGTCTTAAAGGGGTTTTTTATTATTAAAACGTACTATTAATAAATAGAATTCTGTATACGCCTCTTCTAGTAAACATTTTTACCAGATATTTTAAATAATTTTCAATAAATAAATAAAAAAAAAAACATCACACAATAATTTTTATAAATGAAAATTTTTATAATCATTGTATCTAGTTCAAATTTTTAACACAAAGCGTTATAATATTATTAAGATAACCCTTATAATGTTTATTTAGTGCCATAACAATAAAAAGCGTCCATATTATTTTAAAAATAAAAATAAATTTATTGAAATAATTATATAAATGAAATAATTATATAAAAGTATAAATCACGTTAATTAAAATTAGTACAGTCAAAATATGAGTTTAGTTTATAGAACGAATATATATATATATATATATATATATATATATATATATATATATATATATATATATATATATATATATATATATATATATATATATATATATATATATATATATATATATATATATATATATATATATATATATATATATATATATATATATATATATATATATATATATATATATATAAAATTCAAAGTTTATGTTAAAATTTATATATTGTTTTTATAATCAGAAACTATTTACACCTTAGAGAATGAATAATAGGGTTAATATCTGTTCCGTTACAGGCGATATTGTTAAGATTTCGGAAAATGAAAGTTCTATAATTTTATGGCAATTTTTGTATTAATAATATATTTTAACTTATTTTTAAAATTAAAGGGTATATATCAATAACTTAACTTTATTGAATGATGATAAAAATGTTAAGGATCTGTATTCTCAGAAATGTAAGATGTATAAAAAAATACTATTTTCGGTAAAATTAGGCTAATTGACCAAATTTGCAAAATTGGCTTGATATCTACTCTATTTTAAAAAGTGTTCTTTTGTATAAAATCACATATTTACGCTTTGTTTTTTACGCTGTTAAAATATAATTTCAATCTACCGCGCAACCAACCAAGACTGTTATGGAGTCAGATGTATCGCTTTGTGAAACAACTGAATATTAAGCCCATTCTATGTATATTATTTAAAAAAATTGTCAGTAAGACTGGGCGTACAGGATAAGATTTGCCTGATTATAAATTTTAATGGCCAACGCACACTATCAGAAAAATATACATATCTATAAGAAAATCTGATCATACTTCAGACAGCGTTTTATGTATATCGTACATTATGAGACATTCGTATAAGAAATTCTGATCATACATCAGATCAAAATCTTAAGCAAATATTCTAATGTTACTTCGGACAACATCGTAAGAAGTATACACACACATACAAACGATAAGATTTTATGATCAGAAAGTTTGATGTCTTATGAAAAATACTTACTGAGTGCGGGGTCTAATGTAAAATAAGAGTAACATTAAGATCACGATAAGAGTAACATTAGATTTTCTGATCCGATAAATCTTATCGTAGGCGTCTAGCTAATATGCCATATACTATTATGATTATTTCATACGTCGCGTTTCAATGAAAATCCTGGCTAAATACATAATATAAATATGCGTCTTTTTTATATTGAATACTTTTTTGAGGTAAAATCCCATGTAGCTAAACCATTGTAAAACGGTGAATAGTGTTTGCCTGTTAGACGCGGTGATTGGTGTTCACTGTCATGTGATTAAATGTCCAATTTTTCAAAAAATTATAACAGAGTGATTATATATAAGAGTTTATTTTCAAAAAATTATAACAATCTTCATCTCTTACAGTAAATAATTATTATTATGTCTACATGTTATGTATGATTAATCAATTAGAACGCTAATTTTATTTCTAGTGGAAACTGTAACTGTTTTAAAACAATTTTTCTTGAAAAAATATTTCTAAAACAGATACAAAATTTATAGTTTTAGTAATTTGTTTCGATAAAAACTATGTCAAGACCTCCATTTTCCATGTTAAGATTGTGTATGCGAAATTTTTTTGTTTGCGAGTGCCTGATCACTATTTAAATAAGATAGTTTCATTGTGTGTTTTTACCTCAAACTGTTTAAAGTACTAAAGTATAATTTAAAAAAATAACTAATAAGTCTGAAAAAAGGTCTTCAAAAATTTCATGCTTTTTTTATAATCAATAAAAACCCGTTAGCCATTTTGAAATCTTCATATAATAAATAATACGTCGTATATGATATAACATCTTAAGACATACCATCAGATTTTCTGATCAGAAAATTTAATGTAACTAAATGACATGTATTTTATATTAGACCCCGCTCACGATATGATTTTTACATAAGACAACAGATTTTCTGATCTGATGGTGTGCGCGTACATATAATGCTGTCTAAAGTAGCATCAGAAAATCTTACGATGTTATCTGAAGTAGGTCATCTGTTAGTCAAAAAATTAATTTATAAATTTAAAACATTTGAATGTTCATTGATTCATTGTGGTTCGTTGTACGTATCCGATGAAATACGATGATATGCGCTTACTTAAGAATTTTGCCTGATGTGTAATCAGATTTTCAAATAAGACTGTCCAATGATGTGCACTGGACCTAAAACCCATATAAACTTGTTCTAGTAAATCTTTTAGTAACAACAATAAGATTTTCCGCATATACAGTCATAGTATGTGTTTGTTATTGAAACTAAAATATCTAATTTTGTTATGCGTATACTAACCACATTTTTCTTCGTAAAATAACCAACAAATTTTGATGTTTTACTGTACAGACATCGTTTATATATATTTTCAAAGGTTATTTTAATTTTATTTTACTTTTTGAAGGAAACAACCGATTTTTCCGAACCGAAATCAATAGGATTGAATTTCCTATTATAATTTTGAATAGGAAATCATTTTCTATTCAAATATTGAATAGAACTGAAAAGGAAATCATTTTTTCAATGAAATTTCAAAATTTTGAATTATTTTATACATAATTTATACAAAACGGAACGGAATTTATACAAAACATTAAGCTTCTATAATAAAAACAACTTCTAATAAAACAAGGGGTAATTTTTGTGTTTATTTCCCCTTAATAAAATAAAAATCTACAATAGACCTTTTCATTTTAAATAATAATTATGTTTTTACTCTGTTAACTTTATTGCTGACTGCCTGAAACAATGTCTAGAATCTTGCACGTGAAATGAATCTAAAATAAAACAGTAAAAAAGCTAATTTCCATTTTTTTATTAACAAAAAATTGTTGTAATAATTTACGGTTAATATAAAAAATATTGTTAGGATAATTTTTTGATATAGACTATAAGTTTTAGAAAGGAAAAATTGCGTGTACTCATTTTTATTGTTTATTAACAGGTGAGGTGATAAGTTCATAGGCTAGCATAGAAAAAAATATTTTTTTGATAGAATTTGATTTTATTATTCAATATAGTTTCCTTCGAGGGCGATACAACGATTATAGCGGTCATACAATTTTTCGATACCATTTTTATAATACGATTTGTCTTTAGCCTCAAAATAAGCTTTAGTTTAGGCGATTACCTCTTCATCAGAGCAAAATTTTCGCCCAGCGAACATCCTCTTGAGGTCTGAGAACAGAAAACGTCACTGGGGGACAGATCTGATTTCATTGATTTGTGACATGGTGCATTGTCTTGATGATACAGCACTTTCTTTTTCTTCAAATGAGGCTGCTTTTCGCAATTTCGTCTTTTTAACGCTCCAATAACGCTACTTAATAGTGCAGAGTCCGAATAATGTTTATCAAGGTAAGCCTTGGTTTCAACAGTATTTTTTTTTCGCAAAAAAGCAAAGCTTTATTAACACACGAAATTCCTTTTTATGCATTTTTTCAAAGTAAAAGTTTTTTCACTAAAAATGTTATAACTTAGATACTAATACTGCAAGCTGTCAAATTCATACACGCGGCTAATGAAGGTTAGGGCTAACTAAAAATAATTTGGATTTGATACTATTAGCGCCATCTACGTGTCAGCATACGGACATTTCAGCGAACCTGTTATGTTACTTTTGCGCCTTTTCCATCTGTCCGTGAGTCAGTTATCATGATAACTTAAAAACGAACAACATGGTCGATAATTTCGCTCCAATGGATTCATGGCCCAATTTTTAAACCATAAAAGATAAATGAAAAATTCTAGAACAAAAATGTTTGTTGTTTCAAAACAAACAACATTTTTTTGAAGCATACTTTTGTATGAAATGTTCAGATTCTCAACAATTTCAGCTGCAACTAATCAAAATAGATAGGTACTTATAATACATGTCAATAATTATATATGAATTATATATATCTGTATAGACTGCATATTTACAGTATTTTATGAATGTTAATGATTAAAAATATTTCACTCATTGATAATAAACCAATGTTGAGTATCTAACTATTAACACTGTTGTTATCTTCACTTGTTTTGCTGAAAAACTAGAAGAAAAATATTAAAATGTTGAAAAAATGTCGGTAACCGTTGATTGTACGGAAATTTAAATATTGTCGATTTTTCTGGTGTCATTGCCCTTTTTTCTTTACCATATATTCAGCTAGAATGACTAAAAAAACATTTAATTTTTTGAAAAATTATTTAAAAAAATAGGAAACGTAATTTTTCCATAATTTTTACCTTTGTATGTGGAATTTTTTGACTACAAAAAGGGATGATTATTTTTTATTTTATAAAAAATTTAATTCTATAGTGTTTATGTAAAAAACTCAAATTTTGAACTAGTTTTCAGTTATTCTGAACTAACTGGATGTGGGGCATTATAGACCCCCCCCTACCACTTCCCTCTTAAAAATGCACCTTTGAAAATGTGGACACTGTGGAATTTTATTATATTTAGGCCAAACTAATAATAATAAACAATAAAAATGCCTAAACGCAATTGTTCCTTTCTACCCTTGAATTTAAATAGTCTATAAATAAAAAAGTGAAAATTAGAAAAATATTTAGTGTTATTATTTATTGATATGATATGGCTTTCTACAAATTAACTTTCAATTCAACTAACGAATCTACATGGTATACTCTATACAATCCATTCAATATAGAAATAAGCTCTGTTTATGATTATATATTCTCTAAGTATTAGACTAGTTTTGTAAAGTTTACGAACAATAAAAAAATAAGATGCAATTATGTTACTATATATAAAATAGTTTTATTTGTACAGTCTGATAATATTTATTTTTTGCTAGAAAATTCACTCCGAAATAAAAAAAAAAATTAATTTTTAAAATCGTCACACCATAATTTACATTTACAGTTACTTCAAAATATTACTAATTCTTCTTTTAGTAGTTATATATTCTGCAGTTTTGTATGCTATATATTGGAAACAACAAAGAGAACTAAAAAGGAAAAATTTTAAGTGCCATTTTTTCATTGAATATCCTTTATATGCGTATCTACTTGGTCGTCATTTGTACAACATGGCGGACATGTTTAATAGTTTTCTTTTAATCGAGTTTGGAAAATATTACTTTCAAAAATTTTTTCTTTTAGTTGCTACGATTAGTAGAAATTGTTTTTCCCAAAATTGTAATAATATATCTAAATAATTTATATTACAATTTTAAAATTTATTAATAATCAAAACGATATTTAAATTCTAAAAATTTGCAAATTATTTAATTTCGATAGTAATTGTATAGATTAAAACTCAATACTACATTTGGAAAATATTTAGTCAAGATGGCCTTTACAAATTTTTATGTAAGCTTACATCATTTATTTTTTTGAAAGTGACCGTGAATGAAAATTATTGGAGCAGGCTCGAAATATCGTTTTTAAAAAACGCTACAACAGGCATTTGAAATTACACGGAAATGTCTAACTATTTATATAATCTAATCAATCTTTCTATCAACTTAATCTAAGAAAATTCGGTAGTTTCTGCATTTTGACGGTTTGAAACTTAATTACATTAGTGTGAATATTTAAAAATTAAAAATTACATACAGTTTGTCTTGTAATATAACTATGTACATAAATATTATTTTTGTATATATTTTATTTTTATTATTTGTTATAAATTTTAATTTATCAACTGTATCACAAATATATATATATATATATATATATATATATATATATATATATATATATATATATATATATATATATATATATATATATATATATATATATATATATATATATATATATATATATATATATATATATATATATATATATATATATATATATATATATATATATATATATATATATATATATAAAATATTATTTTAACGTATAAAAACAATTATCAACTTATAATTTTTATAATTTGTGTTTTTTTTTGTTAACCGTAGTTTTTACGCCATACTTGATGTAGAAATCTACTGATTAAGAAGCGGAAGTTAGTTGTTTAAGGGTAATATTTAAACAGAAGCACTAACTGATTCGAGCATAAAATTTACCCTAGATTTTATAACAGTTTTAAAAAAGTCCAATGAATTACAAAAAATTTTCATATTTTTGTGAAATTTTGATAAAAAAGGGCAATTTGCTATTGCTCATTTTTAAATGGCCTATCAAATCTATGGTGAATTCTATGCCAACATTTCTCGACGCTTTTACTTAAGCCTGTGTTTGCATCGATCAAGTAATTTAGTCAAGTAGAAAGTAGTTCACTTATTTGATTTCTGTGAACATCAATATGTTATTTAAAATTGTCTATAATAGGATAAATAGGACCACAATACTTTAAATCGTCACCCTACAGTTATTACAACTTTATAAACGGTCCCTGGTACAACAATGCCATTTCGTTAATATAACTTGTTCGTCCTCAATAGGTTAGTTGGCTATACGCTACAATATACGCAGTTTTATAAGGTTGCATATGATGCCACCTATCAATTACCTGTCTAACGTTTGACACTATATTTATTTAACCACGTTTAATTTAAACAATGATTGATTATGGAATAATTTGTTGCAATTTTGAAGATTTGTTTAAATAAAGTTTCATATTTTATTTAGTGAATAGTAGGATTGAACCACTATGAATTCCATATCTTCAGGTAAATATATTATTATTAAAGAACTGCAACATTTACATTACTCACGATTGTAAGGACATGTTACTCAATCGCACTCAATCCGTTTTTATGATATAAAGTACATTTCAGTATCTTTCATATAATGGAATTCGTTTATATTATACTAAATTATACTGCGTCTAAATACGTTGACTCTGTCACTGAAGTAATAGTAAAACATTACACAAGCGTAAACACATTTTATGTAATATTGGTCGACTTTTGGTTAAATTTCACCAGTGTGCGTCCCTACAAAAATTAATTGTTGCGATGAACTGGTTAAAAAAAGGATCGATAAATAATGCCTAGGTTGGCTTACTTGCCAGACATGTTCATCCTCTCTACTATCAACGACAACTAACACTATTTGAGAGATAATATTTGTAACCCAGAGAACAAGGTACTTTTTAACTATTTTTAATAGTAATAACTTTTGTTGTATTACTTATAAACTTTACAGAAACGGCGTCAGATAATCGAATTTCGGTACATAATATTGGTGTTCGCAAGTCGTCTTTGTCCGAGTCGCAGATAGGCTGTGTATTAGATGCTTCATATAGAAATGTTTTTGGAATTGACAATGAAAGTTTTAATTTTATATCTGTTATAGTAAGATACAGTTCCATTGTGTTATATAACATTGTTTATGAGTGTGTTGCAAGCCATATTCCTGGAAGGAACCCGTTTGACAAGAACCTGGCTTAATGGCTACAACTTCTTGTATGTAAGTACTGAGTTAAAATTAAATTAGTAAATAAATGTTGCATTCTATATATTTCATCCTACAAATAAGTATCCTTAAAAACAATATCTTAAAGAAAAAATTTTTAAACATATTTAAGATTATCAAACTGCCAAAATTGTAAATAATGGCGATCATAGAATATTTTGACATAAATTAATATCATCTATCAATGAACCTAACCACAACGCATATAACCTTAGACATGAAATTAAAGCTACCATTGCCAATTTCCAAAAACGTTATGGTTATGTTTCGGAAGATGATGGTGTTGCTAGGCAGTAAGGTATGATGTCATCATGAATGGTATACGTTTCAAAAGTCCTACAACAGCAATACTTACTATACTTACAACAGAAGCACTAAAAACATATGTATACTCAAGAATAACCATCACATCAATCACTATTGCCATCTTAGATCATAATGTCATCACTATTATTCACTGGCCATTACCACGGTCTTGTATAGAAGGTTTAGGCAGTTTAAATGAACAAGCTTTGAATCTTTTTATAAAAAATGGCGAAACATATTAGTCATATTATCTGTATGTGTGTATAGAAATATGAGTGTATTAATACGTATGTATCAGTAGTGGGTCGTGGTGGGAAGTATACTCAACTTGCATGCACGACAACTTATAAGAGTAGCCATTAATAATTATACACTTTTGTTCATACTTTTGAAACATTGACTTTCCAAACGTGTGTATAAGGCCAAAGCCATTACTTAAACTAGCATAATATGGCGGCGGTTGATGACATCATACTTTTCTGCCCAGTAACGCTTTGACAAAACCTACGGTTTTATGTACCAGTGTATATTGACTCGTTTTGTAAATTTTAATAACATGGATGAAAAAAGATAAATGTGTTGGTCGGTTAGCTCTATTTGCATGCACGGCTTTATGTAAAATTTGTGTTAATAATGTAATATATGTGCACCCACATTTATTACACGTTTGGTCAGGCTTTTTTTAACACGCGTGTCCTAATCTGTATATATGACCATGACAAAATCTATTGTGTATAGTTTAAGAAATATACCATAAAAACCATTGTAAACTTGTGTATTATTTTAAGAATTTTGATTAATTGAATTGTTTCTATTTTTATGAGTAATGGAAATAAATATATTAAAATTTGAAGTTTGAATAGGTAAATAGGGATTTATGTTTATGTTGAGTTAAAAACTCAGGGAAATAAATTAAAAAACGAATGTTTTAAACAAATATTAGTGAAAAACCGTAGTTTGTGAATATTTTTTAGCAATAAGAACCACCAATATTATTTTTAATCAAATTATTTATTAAAGTTTATAAAATGTTGGTGACGATCGTTTCAACTTGTTAAGCGATTTTCAAAATAACGTCAATAAATAATAAATATTTTGCTAAAATAAATTCATATCAATTGTAAGGATTTTCCTGGTAAAATTTAATTTTGAAATATTTTATATAGAACTTACAAATTTGGGAAAGAAAATTTTCTATTTTTAAAAACCAATAAAACATTAAGGAATTTATAATAATTTATTTTTGAAACTAAAATGAATGTCTGTCAATTGTTTAAATAAATAAGAATTTCGAGGTGCTTTAGCAAATTATAAAAACATGATAAAGTTTGTATTAATATAAACTCTGGACAAGTTATAAAAATGTAATACATTTTGTAAAACATACGCATATAGTTGAAAATGTATTCTTCGAGTAAGCACATATAAATTTTTAATAAAATAACATTGAATTGTACTACATGTAAACAAAATTAAAATTTTAAAAGTAATTGAAGTAGGCTCTCAAAATGTTATCTTTATAATTGTTCGTTAATATTAGTATCTTTGAATTATTAGTATTCTAGTTTAATTAAAAGTACCCACCGTTATATCAGAACGTATAAAAAATTGGTCAAATTTGATATAGAATTTAAATCATAGTGGAATTATATATTCATTCAATCACATATTTACGCTTAAAACATTGCTTGTTATTTATATCTGGTCAGATCTTTGATCACGATCTGGAAACACAAGAGTAAAAAAACTTTTAATGAGGAAAATGTCTAGGATTGCCTTTGAAAAGTGAGAAAACATAGTATTTTAATTGCTACTTGTATATTCTTTCAACATAAAAAGCCAAATCCATATCTCAATCCATTTATCTTAAAGTTTATAGCTTAGTCAAATTAGCCAAAATAATGACCAATATGGAAAAAAATTGTGGAAAGTTAAAATATGGCAGTTATTCAGTGGAAAGCCCTTTTCAGAATACCAAAAGTCCCCGAGGGTGGGAATGTGCGAAGGGAAGGGGATTTTTGATGAAGGTATAAGGTATGAAAGCATAAGGAAAACAAAAATTCATCAATGAGTGAACTGTTACCCTATACTAGCACAACAATAGAGACATCAAAAACCGTTGTAGTAGTCAATGGGGGATTTATTTTTCACCGAGTCAAATGGAGCATGGGCTCAAAAATTGTTGTCATTTATCAGCAATATATATCATATATCAGGAAGCTCTATAGACAAAAATTGACTGCTATTTTTGACGGTTATTTATGTTAATAGTATCAAAATGCATGAGCAGAATGAAGAGGAGCGAGCAAACATTCTGTCGACATAAATTGGGAAATTTATATGCAAGTGACTGGTCAACAAGAGCAGGTCCTTTAATGAAAATAATAAAACCAGGTTAATTCAATTTCTCCCAGAACAATTGACAGTTGCAAGATTTGAAACACAAATTGCTACTGATGATGCATACACGAGCATTTTGAACTGTGTAATTGGTAAAACCCTTACGAATCCCACTGTTGCTGTAGTTGGAGAAGGTATCAACCAGTTTGTACTTATAATAACCTTATCACCACCACCAAGCCACATTATTTTCCTCAAGTCATGAAAGGGTAAGATTGTAACCAGAAATTGCTCATCGCATACCTGCAACAGCTATCCTTTTGTGACAGTATACTCTTTCTTCTTTTAGTGGATGTGGCTCTACATCCGCAATATTCCAAAAAGGAAAAAACTCAGTTGTCCAGCTTTTTAACAAACCTACAATCTAAAAATAACATCAGCTCAACATTTTACGACCTTTTAACAACACATGATACAGTTTCAGTAGCTGTTGAGCAAATGTTTCCAGCGCTATACGCTGAAAAATCCAATGTGCAAGAAATTGACTACCAACCATACCTGGTATTTATAAAATTTTCTGTCAACATTAAACCAGACCTTTATTCAGTTCCTCCAACAAAAGACTCAGCAAGACAACACAATTATAGAGTGTATTTACAAGTTCAAGAATGGCTGGGGAACAGGTTATCACCTTAGCAGTAGGCATGGAATCGCGGGGAGGATCACACCTTAGAGCCAAATTTCTGATTTCCGCCTTTTTCCTTATTTTATTGGCTATTAACGTTTAAGCAATGAGTTGCCTATCTTAATATATTATCGATAATATTATTTATCCTATAATTTACTCTATATTTAATCAAAGACTGTAACCTTCTTAACTTTTTTCTTATTACAAAATAAAAGTAATTTAAAGCGTGCCTAAAATGCTATCCTTTGTAATAAGAAATTTTCTTTTAAAAAGCAGTATACGATCAAAGTTCGTTAAATTCAACTTTCAAGTGTTTGGATGTAAACATGTTAGATCAGTTTTATAATAGTAACTTTAAAAAATATTATATTTAACTATTTTATGGTCGAAATTTAAAAAAAACTCTACTATTAAACCATCGACTCTGGTAAATTTTGTGAAAAATTAAGCTTAAAAAAAAAAGAAAAAACTTTTCAAAAATCGGTCCAATAGATTTGGCGATCACCATTTAATATAATATAAAATAAATTCTAAATAGTATAGTCTTAAACAGTTTCGAACAGTTATTAAAAATTTTAAATAAAAGAAAATTTTAGATATATTATTTTTGTGGATAAATTATATTAAAAATAAATTTTGTCATAATCCTATATGTTAATCAAATACGATTATATATTTAAGATTTTGTATATAAAATTAAAATTAAATGAAATGAAATGTTAAATTGATTGTAAAATGAAAATGAAAAATATGTACCTATGTATTGATTTTAAAAAAATAATTGAATGAAAAATTATTATCAATTATTTGTAGAATTGTGTTAATCAAATTATGCATTCCTTTTACTAATGTTAAATAAATATTATTTCCTGTTAAAAAAATAACACAAGACATTTATCATTATAATTTCTTGTTTTATCCATATATGTCCTCAATTGGAGCCATGGTTATATGGGCAAGAAGGTTAGCTAATACGGTAAAAATAATCCAAGAAAATTTACACGTTCAAACAATTTTCGCATATTAAAAATAATTAAAGATTTGTATATTGTTTGAGCATGGGTCCGTAAAACTACATAATGGTATAAAAAAATATATAAAGCTATACAAAATCTAAGTTGTTTTAAAAACAAAATAAATATTATTATATCACTGTTTCTTTTTACTCCTTTTTTCTTAACGTAGTGTCTGTTTAGCTGTCCCAAAAATTTTAACTCGAATTTTAATTCCAGTGATTAATCGATTTTGAAAATTTGCAAGTAGACTCTTTGCGATGATAAAAATGATATAACAAATTTTCGTTTAAATAAATTTGCCTTGATAAACGTAAAAACCTTACATGCATATGAATATTTCACAAACTCTCACTTAAAGTATGATACAAAGCCAATTGTCTTTTACCATCATTTCCATGGAAACTATCTCAATAAATTGGAAATTAAAATAATTTCTAAAATATGTATTCTTCGAAACTTATAATGTTTCCATTCATAGCTTAAAACCATAAAATTAATACTTTTGTATCATTTATTAACGTTTGATGTATTAATAATTAAATGATAATATTTAAATGAAATAAATATCCCATCTATGCAAAGCCAAAAAGAAGGGTTATGATTTTGGATTTCAATATTTTATCTATCTTATTAATAATTTTTTACTCCCTTTCTTTTAACTCCTGTCTGCTTGTCCATCGAAAAAAACGTTTTGGATTTTTTTAACTTAATTTACAAAAAAATGGAGACTAAAAAACTTGTATTTTATGGGTTAGTTTTTTATATTACTACCTTTTTAACAAAAACAAACTTGTTTTTTAAGGTTTACTTGAAACTCAAATAAAAAATAAAACACAGAAATAGAGGCGGTCACGTGTCAAAAAATACTAGGACAGCGTTTTACATTTACAATTAAACAATAATTTATTGACTTTTTGTTTAATTGAAATATGTTAATAGACGAAGGGTTCCTGGGCAGTTTAGGTAACAGTCTTTCTGTTAGACTATAGATTTTTTCATTGATGAAGTATGATTGCGGAAACCACGATCTGCTAGGGTGAAGTATATATGTGTGTAGGGCTGATTCCTGCTAAATATAGATTATAATAAACCAAAAATATAATATCTAACACACATAATTAACCACTGAAAAAATTTACAGCCTTATAGAAAGATCGTTACTCAAACCCCTCACGAGCTCTGACATTTTAACGGACGGAAGCTACAATCTTGAATTAAAACAACATTTTTGTGCACAAATGAATAAAAGATATAAAGTATTATAAAAAATTTATTATGATGAACAATAAGCCATTTTTAAAAATCAGGGGTTTTTATTCCCTTACTTACTATACGTTCACCTTGTGAATAGCTTTCCAGGCGGTATTTGCGGTCAACATAAAACGGGCCTGAGTATTTAGGGTTGAGATAGGGTTGACACAATCATGGATCGTAATCATGGATTTTAAATGTATCAATGAGCTAATATTTTATCTGGGGATATTTTTACTTGTGGGTATTTTGCCTGCGAATATTTTGTTTGGATCGGAGGATCAAAACGTAAGGAACCTTCTTAATGATATTTTTTTGCTTTGTTTACATAGTAGGTTTTTTTTATTAGCATTTTATTATTGCGTAATTTTTTTGTAAATTTCGGTAATTCATTACTATTATCGCGTGTAGTAGAAATTTGACCATTTCTCAATCATCTTTAATAATAAACTATTAATAGTTTTTTGGAAAAATAAAATTTATAAAAATAAATTATTTAAAATTTTTTATTTAATTTTAATTTGCAATTCCGCTTATTTAAGATTTTTCTTATTTTAATATGTTAAAAATAAATAAATAGGTTGAGTTGCAAATTTTATTTGTTTTATAAATTTTATTTTTCCAAAAATCTATTAAATATGAATTTCCAAAAATTGAAGCTCACGATAGTTAATAATATTATAATTAATCTATTTAATTAATTCAAATAAAAAATTAATTTCCCTCTTTTAAATAACAGAGAGATAGAAAGAAAAAGTAAAGCGCTAATTCTCTAGCAATGCGCAAGTCTTAAAAAGCCATAAATAAACATGATATTTCTGTAAAGAAAGAACGAGAGCTAAAAGGCTAACAAAAAGCACATCATTAGTACTAACAGCCTCCACATAAACTCCCTGACCTAATTTGGAGGAGCTGTAAGGGTACATAATGCCTAAAAAACCGTTAAAATGATACTTCTTACATAAAAAAGGGATAGGGCTGGTAGTTTGACACATTCAACAGGCACTTCCTTAACTTTAATGCGAAGTACATAAATTGTTCAATCGTTTAGCTCAAGTTAGAGGAATTGTACATATGATCAAAGTTTCGTCCATTATAATAGGAGAGTGCCTGGGACTTTGGTTGAATTTAGTGGGATTGTACATATGAGCAAACTCACGAAGTGATATTTCGTTCGAAAAACAGAAGAAGAACGGCTGCGTGATAGACACTCACAAATGGAAAGTCCTTGACATTAACTTACTAATCTACTTACAAATTTTCAAGCCTTTAGCTCAATTAAAAAGGGCTGTAAACATCGGCAAATCTTTAAGAACCGTGAATTAAGAGGTTTTTCCCCAAGGAATTCCCTCCGAATTGCTGAAATCAGTTTCCCTTTTTATAATTTAGTTTTGGCGTATAAAAAACAGGCCGAATTTCAACTATTTTCAGGGAAAAAAGGCTGCTGGATGCGAATAGATTGAATTTAAACAAAGGAAAATGAGAATGAAAGTAGATTTTCAAAAAATGATATCAATGAATTTAGGAATCGTTTGTGCTATGCGTTTTTTATCTATGGACGTATTTATTAATTGTCAAAAAATGGTACAAAGAAAAAAAATTAAAATTTTATGTTATACTCAAAAAACACATTACATTGTTGCACGCCACTACTCCTCTACATTACTTTCGATATAAGTGCATAATACAATGCATTTTTTGTGGAAAATATGGCTAAAGACTTTCTTTTTTGCTATTTAGCAGGCTTAATTTCATATAAAATAGTCTTTATCCAGAATTTAAGTATACTTATATTTTTTCATATCCATTTTGGTTACACAAAATGACTGGTGAGGTAGCTTTTTAATTTTTAACATAATATTGTGCATTCTTTCAGCTAACAATTAAATGCTGTCATCTCTGTGATATCACAATGCTTTCACCTTGATTAATAATGAATATAAGTAAAGTACTAAAAACTTTGGTGTTATGAAATTCCCAGTTACTATATTCGGAGTGTCATAGACATATGTAACTAATAATTAAATTCACTTTCACAATGCCATCAATATTAGCATTTAAAATTGTAAATTTATCATATGTATTGTTAAATTTTTTTTTAATACCCCAATTAGACTGTGACTTTCATACCAAATTCTTTTACATGTATGTTAATTGATTCAGAAATTGGAGAGTATTGCCAAAAGATAATTATTTTTGCAAAGCTTTTTTAATGATTTGCTATTTTATATTATCATTTTTTATTTAGCTCCCTCTCATTTCTTGAAGACATTTTGGGTGAAACTTGAAATCATATAGTGCTTTTTCCTCCTTGTAACTAGGAAGCGATGATCCAAGTTTTGTTTACTTGTACCGTGAAAATGTGTATCGTATGTAAAAGTGGTTGTAATGTTACTAGGGTTGCACAGAAACAATAAAACAATTGTACACAATGTTTAATATAAATTAGGATTTAATCCGGTAAATGTACATAAAAATTCAATTGTACTCTATAATAAATCAATGGCCACAAATAATGTCCAAATACACAATGAATTACCCTATCTTATAATATAAAAATGAATCGCAAAATGTGTTGGTAAGCGCATAACTCGAGAATGGCTGGACCGATTTGGCTAATTTTGGTCTTGAAATATTCGTGAAAGTTCAGGAAAGGTTTAAACGGCGAAACATAAATAATAAGTAAAGGAAAATACTATAAACGACAATTTAATTTTCGAATACAAAATGTTCCTAGCTGTGAAACATATTTTGCCTTTTTTTTTCACATGTTATAAATCATCATTTCCATAGAAACCAAAATCTAATTTTGAAATTCAAAATAAAACTTCTTTATCTATTCAAAATAAAACTTCTTTATCTCTTCTCACTAGCAATATGACGAACTGTCAACTATATAAAGTGTGCATATCGCATATATAAATATCTAAAGGGTTTTTTATATTTTTTTTTTTTACCCAGAACCCAATATCGAAACATATTTATAACGACACCATCAATACTAAGCTAGACAATATAATAAAAAACTCTTCTGTGCATATTGTTTTAACTAATAGGAACAGAAAAGCAAAAATTGTATCTGACATGTATAACACTGAGTACTATGTAAAACCCAATGATAAATAAAGAGAATTTTAAATCAATCAAATGTTCAAGTATTACCGGATTCATTCTTGGTTCAGGAGGTCCATATACCTGCCATCAAGTGTATGTGTACCACAGCAAAAATTATCGGGTGAACGCGGTCCCGGGTGTACCCCAGCAAATACCAGGTAAATACCGGGTGCATATAATGTAGCGGGTGCACACTAAATACCGGGAATCCGATAAGAAAGGATTTGAAATTCTTCCCCTAAGGGTAGAATTGCATCCGCGGGCATCCCATAAGAAAATATTTTCTGAAATTCTACCCCTAATGACAACTCCTTCGTCCAATTTGCTTCAAATTTTGCATGCAATCGATGTAATATCAATTGTCACCGCAACGTGTCCGGGTATGTTTTAAAATATATATTAATATCATTATTTATTCTAATTTGCCTTAGCTTTCAGTATTAAGAAATAGAGGAAAGTTGTTAAGAATATGTTATTATACTTAGAAAATGTTGAAGTTAATTAGAAATATGTGGCAAAACGACGTTTGCCGGGCCAGCTAGTATTTTATATATTTAACTCTCATTCCAATAGATAAATCGTACCTTCACTACACAGCAAAATTTGCTCTTGCAATTGTTCACAAATAGTCTAATCACAACCAAATATTTAGTACAACGTACGATTGTAAAACAACCGGTCTATATCATATACTTGTCTTCAATACACTCTGGTAACAATGTTTCAGTTCTATTCAACGGTTCAGTTTAACTTATTTTGTAAAGATGCAAATCAATCTGGAAAAACTGTTTCCACAAAAAGTTTGTCAAGACGAAAGTCGGAAAATGTAACTATTTATTGAAAAATTAAAAAAATCGATAAAAATTGGCCAAAAACTGCCTATATTTCCAAAAATATCCTTTTATTTTTCCGCATAATGAAGCCCTAATTAGGAAACCTGAAAGCTACTTTTCCACCAGGTCGTTTAGCTGTAGCCGAAATTTCCTCCATATTTGCCAATTCACGTGGGCAATAATGTTAAAAAATTATTTTCCTTTATTTTTCTAAAACCCACTAACTTGTCATCATACTAGTTTATTGTTCAATTTCGCTTTTGCCGTTTTTTGTTTGTAGAGAAAATGTTTCAAACAAAAGTTATTTCTTATAACAAAATAAATTTGTTGTATTTACTGTTATTTTTTTTTTATATCTCTCACAGTTAAGGTAGTTTGGTAGCCGCAATTCGAAATCAAATAAAAAACTTTTTTTAATTTTTAATTTTATTAATAAATATACGATGCATGCTATAATAATGGATAAAAATTCACATAAAAATTTAATTGATATATTTTAGCACCGATTATAATTAATTAATTAAAATAATGTAATAAATAAAATATTATTTGACTAGTACTCAACTGTCACTAGATAATACCAACTTTAAATGATTCTCAAAACATAACCCTGAACTGCCAAATTTATTTTTTATATCGTGAATTCTTAATTTTTTTTTTTTTTAATTTTAATTTAAATAAATAAATTATTTTATTAGAAAATAAATTTAATAATATAAAAATATATTTTATATTTATTAATGTTCAATATCCTTTTGTTGTTATATACCATTAAAAACGTTTATTACTATTTGAAATTGGCGCGCTTAACGGACCCGCAATGTTTCCCCTAGTAAATATGGAGGAGAAAGTGTCTAAATAACAGAGATAGAAGGCACATGTGAATATTTAAAAATTAATTACTTCGAAAGTACGTGGTAAATAATTCTGAAATTTTTGCAGTGTATATTTGGGATATAGTTCTATCAATTTAAAAGTTTTTTTTGTGGGGTCAACTTTGCCAATTTTCTACAAAACTTCCATTTCCTTCTCAAAAGAGCTCGTGTATTTTTGCTAAACTTTAATTAATTATATCTTTTAAACGGTGTGGTGAAAAATCTGTTTTTTTTTTCTATAATTTTCTTTAATTATAATCTTTCGAATAAACACAAAAAAATATTGGGTTAACTTTAAGTCATTTGGCTACCAAACTACCTTCAGAAGTTGTAATAATGAAATGCGGGTACATGGATGCATGAATGAAAAATTTATATAGTCTATGTTAGATACTGATAATCTAACTTTCCGCTGGCGCAATTCCCATAAAAAACTACCAATGTCGGCTATATATTCGAATATTTCTAAATAAGTGAAAATAACAAATAACATAGTTAATTTTTTGATACTTGATATATGATTGAGTATCAATGTTTGAATTATTTTTAATCATTACCACTCATAAAATACTCTGAATATCTTGTCTAAACAGTTTTAAATACTTATATAATAATAATATATATTGTAATTATATGTGTTTATTACCTAAATTTGTACTAAAACTGTGGAGAATTCAAACAACCACGAAAAAATGTTTCAAACAAGAGTTGTTTGTGTTGAAAATACAAACTTTGTTTTTTAATTTTTCTTCTTACTTTTTTGGTTCAAAAGTTGTATCATGGAAACATTGGATCCAATGAAACAATTTCACTCATACATGAGATAAAACTCAATTTGTAGATCATAAATATGCCACCAAAGGTCATCTTGATATTCGGCGCTCTGTTAATGATAACTGACCATTATGAAACTGATTTTAAAACAAATAGTTAGAAATTTTTCACTGTGTGTATATCATACTCAAACGGGTTATCTGATTCTGATTCGGGTTTCAATAAAAGTTTAGATTTGTTTTTAGGCAGGACATCAGTTGAAATTTTCCATTTACGCATGTAAAGCTACGTCACAGTCATTTTAAAAATACAATTTCTAAATGATTAAAATTATATACAAAATATGTGTTTATTTTTTTATTGTAAACAACAATTGTTATGAACAATATTTCATATATATACCAGGGTAGATAATTTTTGAAAACAAAAAAAATTATAGTAGGATGAAACCAATTAGAAATGCAAGATAATATGATAAAAATGAAAGGAAAAATAAATTACGGGCGATCTGAGTTAGGGAAGTAGGAGGGGGGTAAGTTTTTAAGGGTAAAATTCGGTTTATCTGAATTTCCGGCAAAACTACAAGTCCTATGGAAAAAAGTTAAATGGCAGAGTTGTGGGTAAGAAAAAGATCTACAACATTTGTATTTACACTTTTTGTGTTGAAATCGAGATAAATCGTGTTTTTTCCTTAAAAACTTACCCCCTCCTACTTCCCGAACTCAGATCGCCCGTAATTTATTTTTCCTTTCATTTTTATCATATTATCTAGCGTTTCCAATGGGTTTCATCCTACTGTAATTTTCTTCCATTTTTTATCACTTTTTAAGGCTTCTACTCTGGTCTAATAACCAATAATTTCATTGCGCTAGCATGTAAATATTAAAAAGTTTTCTAATATACAGATGGTTTTTTTTAATAGGCCCGGCTGAATATCATAACGATAACGTTATACGAAAAAGAAAAAATGCGTATTTAATATTTTTCTTACTAGTTTAAAATGTTGACACTTTTTAAAAAAAATACTTACAGGGTAAACTAGGGTGGCAAAGGTTCACAACAACTTTATAATTTCAAATGACAGTCTATGCTTAACGATAATTAATTTAAAAAAATTTTTTACACTGAAATCACTGATGATTTCAGTGAAAAATGAACAAGTTATGGTACAAGGTTTAAAAAATTATTTTGTGGGTTTCTATATTAATTCCAATAAATTACCTCTTAATTCTATTAATAATGTTAAATAACCTTTTCTGTCAACATTCATTGACATTGACTTTCCTGATATCAATATGAACTTTTTGCAATCGATATGAAATACCAAGAGGACGCGACATCTAGAGACAGTTTACTAAAAAGTAAATAAATTTAAGCAAAAACTTTTTTTTTAAATAAGCTATTATTTAAATGCTCTAAAAAGAAGAAAATAAACTTTGAATGAAATCGAACCTATCAATTTAAAACATTGCACAATTTATATGATATGTATATATAAGCATGTCACGATCTAATTCAAAATTTATTTTCTTCTTTTTAGAGCGTTTAAATAAAAGCTTATTGTAAATATATTACTAAAATTTATTCATATTGCGTATTTTTGTTATTATTTAGTTAATTCATATTATGTAGTTTATGTAGTTTATTTGTTGCTTTTTAACACGCTTTTATTAGCTTCACTCGTATGTTTGTTTGTCTGTAGGTAACTCTCTGAAGTTGGCTGCAGAACGCATCTGAACGGATCCTTTGCATGAGAGTAATAAAGATAGAGCTAGTGCGCGAACTACGCATGCATGCGTGTTTTTTTAGTTTTTTTAAACTATTATAATTATTATTACTTCGTTCAGATATTATTTTTTACTGCGAATATTATCAATATTCTCATTGTTTCTTAATTTTTTATCTTTAGGTAAAAATTATCTATAAACCTTAACATTAAATAACTAATTCAAATATGCATTTAGTGAATCATTCAAAAATCGAGAAAACATGTTTTGAGTCCATAAATACATTTATATTTCATTGAATATAATATCTTCTATATATTCAATTCATTATATATCTTTCTTATTATAAAGGATTAAAAGTAGAAAACTTGAAATGGGATAATCATAATCATCTTTGAGTTGATATATCAACTTAGAAATTTTGCATGAGGATGTCTTATATAACGTATGGGGACGAAGGAGGGTCTAAATTTTGATATCGATCAATATACCATTCAAACCGCTGGGTTAAAAAACGAAATTAAGAACAGAGAGCCTTCTTATAACATAAACGAGGGAAAAGGCAAGTGAGGTTTCAAATTTGTTTAATTCTATTAATGTACAGTCTAATCTGTTAAGTGAGAAAGTTAGAAATTTTGAACAAAGTATTCTGTTCTAGCGCATGAAAGGATTGAGAAAGCTGTCAACAAGGTGAAAGGGTGCTCAAATATTGTAATTTTGGATCAAAGTACAGTCCAAACCACTGATCCAGAAAGATAGAAATTTTACAAAGGGTATTATAATATAAAATGAAAGCAATTTGCGCAATTCAACCTTCAAAGGGTTGATGGGGTGAGTCTAATTTTGAATTATAGATAATGGTACAGGCTAAACCACAAAGTCAGAAAGCTTGAAATTAAAAAATGATCCTGCTATGAAGCAAGCAAAGACTAAGAACCGATTTTTTGAAGATTATATTTAAGTGTATAATATTACATGGACTGAAAAGTCCCGGGCCTAACACATAGATGGTGCTAGTTTTATTGCAGTCACCTTTTTTTCAGTTAATACTAACCTTCAAAAGACAGCTGTTAAAATTTCATGATATTCTATTCATTAGTTTGTGAGTTATTGTGCTAAGAGTGACGCTACTTTTGTTATTCTCAAAACAATGGATCAAAAACAATTTCGTGTTTTAATTTTACACTGCTTCTTGATGGGAAAAAATACCGTTCAAGCGAAGCAATGGCTTAAAAAGTTTTATGGGGACTCCGCTCCATCAGAAACAACAATAAAACGTTGGTTTGTTGACTTCAAACGGGGTCGTAGAGACACCGATGATGCAGAACGCAGTGGACGTCCAAATGAGGCAGTAACACCAGAAAACATTAAAAAAATCCACAAAATCGTTTTGAATGATCAAAAAGTGAAGTTGCGTAAGTTAGCTGACATCGTAAAGATATCAAAAGAACGTGTTGGCTTTATATTGAATGAGCATTTGACTATGAGAGCTCTGTTAAAAGTGGGTGCCGCGTTTGTTCACTGTTGACCAAAAACGAGAACGTGTTGATGATTCTGAGCAGTGTTTGGCCATGTTTAAACGTAACAAACCAGAATTCGAGAATATCGATTGCGTCGATATGTGACAATGGATGAAACATGGATCCATCACTTCATTCCGGAATCAAAACGATCGTCATCTGAGTGGACAGCAACTGGTGAACCTCGCCCAAAGCGCCCGAAAGCACAACAATCGGCTGGAAAAGTTATGGCCTCGGTATTTTGGGATGTGCGTGGTGTAATATTCATCGACTATCTTGAGAAAGGAAATACCATTAACAGTGAATATTATATAGCGTTATTGGAGCGTTTGAAGGCCGAAATTGCAAAGAAACGCCCGCATATGGCAAAGAAAAAAATTTTGTTTCATCAAGACAACGCACCGTGTCACAAGTCAATCAAAACAATGGCAAAACTACATGAATTTAACTTCGAATTGCTCCCACATCCACCGTATTTGCCAGATTTGGCTCCCAGATTTGACTACTGGCTGTTCGCATACCTGAAAAAAATACTCGCCGGTAAGAAATTTCGCACGAATGAAGAGGTGAAACTGAGGCCTATTTTGAGGCAAAAGATAAATCGTTCTACAAAAGTGGTATTGAAATGTTAGAGCGGCGCTGGAATGATTGCGTTGCTCTTGGTGGAGATTACGTTGATGAATAAAGCTAATTTTGAACCAAAAAAAACTGTGTTTTCTTTGTTAGATCCGGGACTTTTCAGTCCATGTGGGTTATATTTAAGTGTATTTATATTATAGTGTATATTTGGGTACAATGTATTACTCAATCATCTGTAACTACAATTTATAAGTCTTTTTATTTCATATTACGTATTGATACCCGTGCAAAGTCAGGACGATTTAAACTTTATAGATTTAAGCTGTAAATAGATAAATCGGAAACTTTAGGGATTTATTTAGGGATAAATCAGGGAGCTTGCAATATTGATCATCGATTTAATTTAAAACGGTTACTGCATGACCAAATTGGGTCAATCCATACCAAAGGAAGTCAAAATACAATAAATTTTATTGTTCGTTATGTAATAATCAGGTGAAACACTCTCCAAATAAAAAAAAAGATCATAGCCTCATGAATTCTTCGTTTAAAATTCTACCATCCAAGTTATTGAAATGGAAACCGGGCAAAGTAAATGTACATCAGTCTTTCCCTTTTTACTCCAAAATAGTCAAAGTTGGCTAGCCATGGTATATCAATAGAAATAGTATAGGGCTTGAAAGAATATAAAGTATCGTGCCAGGCATTTGTCACTAAAATATAAGTGGCACTAATGTATTTTCTTAGTAAGAAATGTTTAAACTTCAATTTGATTATAGTTTGAAGCGGTTACTCGATAGGTACGGTAACACAACAATAATTATAAAATAGTTTAAAAAAACTAAAAAAACACGCTCTATCTTTATTACTCTCATGCAAAGTATCCGTTCATATGCGTTCTGCAGCCAATTTCAGAGAGTTACCTACAGACAAACAAACATACGAGTGAAGCTAATAAAAGCGTGTTAAAAAAATATTAAAAAATGTGTCGTGCTATGGGGTTATCACCAGATTTAACGAGGCACTAGTTCATAATTATTTTCTACTCACTCGAAACTAAATTTTAAAGACAGTTTCAAGTGGTTACTAGATTAGTACAGTTTCTGTCCAAAAAATGTACCGTAGATAAAATATAACAATGTTATGCACCATATTTGCCCTGGCACTAAATGATTTTTTCAATAGTTACAGTGAGTAGTATCATTTAAAAAATACTTTATCCGATAACTCGAGAGTTCAGGTTTTTTTCAGCCAGCTCTCGCTCTACTAGAAACAGGGAGCACTCTAATTTTATCATATTTATATACCAAAGTAACATCACAAACAGTAAAAATGCTTAAACGCAATTTTTATCTTCTCACACCCATTTTAAGTAGAATAAAACGAGGTAAAGATAAATTTACCTCATAGTGAACTGGCGAACTGCTTTCATTGTAAACTTCGGAGACTGTTTTAATCAATTTGTAAGCAAAATTTCAGTTCGTTATTCCTTGCGTGATCAGTCACAGTTAACTTTTATAGGTAATATTTTCGATGATGATATGTTCATAGATCTTTATTATAAATTTTGCATTGGCTAACGTACAAAATTTATCAACAATTTAAAAAATGTAGATGTTAAGTTTATGCATTTTGTAAGAAATGGTCTATTACACGTGACGTGGGGATTGTTGGTATGATAAATAAAAATTTTTTTGGAATGTATCAATAACACAATTTTTATTTGAATCATTTAAAAAAATTGCGTGGAGTTAAATTGAAATAATTATTAAAGCCAAACGTTCAATACACAGTGTAGTAAATACACTTTTAACACTCTTTTAATATAATATGCGCTTCCTAATTTCTGCTGTAACTTTTAAAAGTGGGAGACTTAAATTAGAAAGAGAAATTATCATATTAACATAATAAAAGTAAAACAAAGATGTTGATATATGTATTTAAAACACATTATACACACTCATACTCATGAAACATATTCAATTACATTAATTTAGGAGTGCTGTGTTTGCGACGTCGTTTCAAGACGAAAATAATAAATATTCGACGCGGAAAAATGTGAGATAAAATAGTCCGTACAATAAAAAAAAACGAACTATATTTAAACATTTTTGTGTCTCATTTTCTGGTAAGGTTTCGAGATTTTTGTTTTTTTATTGCCATAAATTCTACGCAACTTATATGTTTCTTAATTTTTAAGCAAAATTCTCCTTTTTTGGTAATATTGTCGTATAGCGCGCGAATATTTATGATTATTGACATGTGTCTTATGAAAATTTTGGCAAATCTATTAGAAAATTTAAGTAACTTTTCTTTTTGTTTATAAATAAATTATATATTTTTTTCTATTATAGATTTGAGTTTATTTTTGCACAATCTATTTATATCCAACCAAGTTCTTTATACCTCACATGAAATGAACTAGTGTTAACTTTGTGCATTTCTCTTCTATTTGACGTATACCTTTAATGCATTTATAAATAAAATTTTTTTTTCAGTGAAAACTTTTTCAAAACAATTAATGGTTTTAATATTTGAAAAGAAAAAAAACGACTTAGATCATTTAAAAAAATACAATTTTGAATAATGATCTATGTAAATCGATTAATAATTATAAAAAAGATATAATAATCTGTGGGTTGAACATCTTAAACCAATCTTTGTGGATTTTGTAAATTGAGTTATACTTCATTAGATCAACCGACACACCCACAGTTTATAAAATAATCTTGTAAGTATTTGATTTAGATATTTATAATAATTACGTCATTGTCATTTATTTAATTAATTTGCATTTGTGTGTATTTATTTATTTTTTTTACCTTATGTGACATCGGATCTAATCAATGTCTATGATTGTATTTAACAAAAAAAAAATAGTTGTTCACTTATATTTATTTATAAACAACATAAAATTCATTGAAATAATAACTTTTTTATTTGAACTGTGTTTTCTTATTTGTTTCTTATGTGATGTCTATAACATTCATGTTATTATTTTGCCTAAGTTGGATATATTACCCATTCAATTCCATTGTTGTAAAAGAGTTTATAAAATATTGAAATTAGAAAATAATATTTAATATATTTCTACTGTTAAAAAGTGGAACGAAATATTTCAAGTCGGTAGATTTATAAATACGGTAAATTTTTAATAATTTATTTTAAAAGAAGTAAAAAGTGTACACAAAAAGAAAGTTCATGCGTCTTTTACATCAAAAAAAAAAAAAAAAAAAAAACTGATCGTTGTATCGGAATTGTGTATTTGACTGACACTGAATTGGCTATATTTCAAATCAAATGTGAAACAAGATGTAATACCATAACAAAATTCTAAAATTTTAAAATTGATTAAATAGAGCAGAAGGAATCGGCCCACGAGTACCAAAAACTATTCCACCTCAATTTTTTTATGCGATCCTCTTCATAAATTGCCCTCCTAATGATATAAATGCATGTTGCCATGGCGCAACCCGGTGCCATATTGTTTAAACCGAAATTGTTTAAACAATTGCAAGGCATTGTTATTTTTCAACCGGACAAATTTTTTTTATATTTTTTATTGAAATACCAATAAAAAAGGTCCTATGACTTTTAACGATAAAGTTAATATTTTTAAAGATATGAATTTTTAAAGGTTCGAAAAATCTCAATTTTGGGTACTTTCAACCCATGAAAAATATATTTAAAAAAAACATAATATCTAAGTAATATTTTTTTTTTAATTCTCTATACAATTGTTAATAATATTTTAAAAAGAGATTTTAAAAAATTTCATTGTTTATACCTTTTTTTAATTGTTAATAAGTATGCGTCGCTTATCTTTAAGTATCGCTGTCTCTCTCTGACTCATTGGTTTTTAGTTAAAAATATTTATTAATATTTAACAAATCATTTATTAGAGACCACTTTTTAGTCTTTAATAAATATTTCTTAGTACTTAAAGTGATTTGTTTGTATTTAATAAATCTGATATTCATTTATTAAATATTAATAAATCTTTATAAATTAAAAAAAGGTATAAACAATGAAATTTTTTAAAATCTCTTTTTACAATATTATTAACAATTGTATAGAGAATTTAAAAAAAAATATTACTTAGACATTATGTTTTTTTTAAATATATTTTTCATGGGTTGAAAGTACCCAAATTTGAGATTTTTCGAACCTTTAAAAATTCATATCTTTAAAAATATTAACTTTATCGTTAAAAGTTATAGGACCTTTTTTATTGGTATTTCAATAAAGAATATAAAAAAAATTTGTCCGGTTGAAAAATAACAATGCCTTGCAATTGTTTAAACAATTTCGGTTTAAACAATATGGCACCGGGTTGCGCCATGGCAACATGCATTTATATCATTAGGAGGGCAATTTGAAGAGGATCGCATAAAAAAATTGAGGTGGAATAGTTTTTGGTACTCGTGCGCCGATTCTTTCTGCTCTAAAAATTAAAGGAGCTCTCACAGATTGTTATTTACATGCTATCTCAGAGATTGTTATTTACATGTTGTCGTGATACAAACAAGTGACAACATATACATATCATTATTATGGTAAATTAAAAATTAAAGAACGTGGATGTACGAAACTGCTCAATATTTAAACTTTACGATTTGTTAAAGTCAGTCTATATACAACCTCCTGCAAATCTTCCATATACTTAAGCTCATCTTTTTGCTTCACATTCGAAAAGCTTTCGTCGCTTGTAATATACAATCGGTAT
Source organism: Chrysopa pallens (assembly GCA_020423425.1). Taxonomy (NCBI): domain Eukaryota; kingdom Metazoa; phylum Arthropoda; class Insecta; order Neuroptera; family Chrysopidae; genus Chrysopa; species Chrysopa pallens. The sequence goes on along the minus strand of CM035592.1, from coordinate 105,742,509 downwards.
ATTCTAATTAAAAACAGAATTGATTAGCTGAGAAGGAATAGACACAGAACATTTAATACAATGAAAAATTTTACGTCTGGCATTAAATTGTTCAATTTAAGAATAATAATAAAAAAAAAAAAACAATTAACCATTGCTATAGTAATGCTTAATATATTTTTCGAAAGCCTTCAACAAGATTAAGTGTATTACTATCATAGAGGTGTTTTTTTTTTCGAAAATTAAAAGACTTCATATCTCTCTTAGGTTTTATAATCTGTGTTCCAAATTTTTCGGCCAAGTTTTCTTTCTGTATAAAAATTTCCAGGAATATTACGAATATTTGCAAAAAACTAGCCAAATCAGGTGTTCCCAGATTTTTCTATTACCATCAAACGTTTTATTTAGAAATTGTTTTTCAAATGTAAAAACATGTGAAGAATTTTATTCAGTATTGAAATCGTATTGCTCTTGTTTGCCAGATAAAAAGCGCATTAATGTATATAAACATTGAACCATCAATGAGAAAGATGCATGATATAAACTTAATAAGATCTCTCTCGAAGCGATAGCTGTAAACGTGACACGAATGCATCAATCTGATTTCCATAAGAAAGCGGTGTATAAAAAAATATTTAATTTTAAACCATTTGCCTTAAACCAACCTTCGGTGTATGACAGGGTATTATCTATAATCGTAAGGGGAGATAAAACTAAATAATCTTAAAAGATAATACGCGTGTCATCCGTAAAGAGAATAGTTAGTTGTTCTTTATAAAGTGGAAAATTATTACTATGAATAGATATATTAAGATGAATAGCAGGGAACAAAAATTTGGCCCTTGAGGCACACCACGTTTAATGATCCTCTTTTCAGGCGAAACTTTGGTGAATTTGGTTATTTATTTCAGTAAACCAAATTCCAGTTTGAGATCGAAAAATAAGACTTAATTAAATCTAAAGTAATATCCCTAATGCCAGAGGAATGTAATTTTTCGAAGACCTTTGAGAGATCAAAAAGTGATAAAACACATATATATTTTTCGTTCCATGCCTTTGTAACTTCGTGAATGGTTTGAAATAAACCATGATATATATAGACACCAGATTAAATTTATGTTGGCTGTGATATAGGGCGTTAATTTTCTGGTATTTCGTTATACCCTTTTTGAACAAAAGCTCCACCACAACAGTAATACATACATAAAAATATATTACAAAAATGCATACAAATATATGCTGTTTTTATGTAAACAGCCATTTTATGGTGTCTGCCGTTTTAAATACCTAGTTGAGCTGGGGAAATAGTATTAGTATACGGTTTCGTAAGGATTTAATGAGATTTTGTTTAGTTTTCTGCAATTTCTTCTTTAAAATTCGAATGGAAGATGCATAAATATATAAAATATTAAGTTGCAGTCGGATACTTACAGGAATCTCACTGGTATCTACGGCATTACACGAGACGAGACAGATTTAAGGGAAAACACGTATCGATCTGGAAAATGTTTTTAACTAAGCGATATCGTTCCTCCAATATAATGTGAATATTTTTACAATTAAAAAAACTATCAACAGTAAAATAAAAATTAACAAACAAATATGTTTAAAAATTTCAAATAATTATATATATATATATATATATATATATATATATATATATATATATATATATATATATATATATATATATATATATATATATATATATATATATATATATATATATATATATATATATATATATATATATATATATACATATATATATATGTATATATATATGTATATATATTTATATATATATATATATATATATATATATATATTTATATATATATACATATATATATATAAATATATATATATACTATATAATTGTTAATGAGAACTCTAGGATTTTTCGAATAAATTTCGATTTTTTGCCCCAATTTTCGGCTCCAAAGTAGTTATCATCAGTATGAATTAGCTAGTTGTAATGATTCACTGAGGAGATGTTACTCGTTGCTAATTTAGTGACGGTTGTGCAAAACAGTGGGGCAAAAAATTGAAATTTATTCGAAAAATCCTAGAGTTTTCATTAATAATTACAATGTAAACTCCACGTAACGTCCCTCGATTTAACGACAAACTCCCTAAAGCGTCGAAATCAATTGACTTTGGTTGGTTTAGCTTGTCTTCCATACAATAATACACTCTACATAGCATTACATCCACTCTTCATAACGACCACAATTGAGTATGTCGGCATCATGTATACCGAAATTTCTAAGAAATTCGTTCTTTTGTTTACAAATTGGGATTGCTTGCACGTGTAGATTGTTATTGACCATGACTAATAAGTAGGAATTATCTTTACGTTATCAAATTCTTAGTTGCTTACAAACTTTTAAACTGTAAACATGGCTACTAAAAGAAAATTACTGTGTATTAACGAAAAAGTTTTACTGATACGCGCAATAGAGACGGGAGAGAAGATAAGTGATGTTGGCAAACGCTTTGGATTTAGTCGCTCTACCGTGTCCACAATATGGAAAAACAAAGAAAAAATTCTCCAAGCTGAGGGCGAGGGGAAAACTTCCAAAAAATTAAAGAAACCTAAATACGAAGATTTGAATCAAGCAATACTATCATGGTTTCACCGACAGCGCCAGAATAATATGCCTATATCGGGGCCGCTCGTGAAAGTAAAGGCGGATAATTTTGTTGAAGAACTTGGTTTAACTTCTTTTAAAGCATCAGAAGGATGGCTCGGAAAATTCAAGCAACGGCATCAAATCAAGTATGGCAAAATAAGTAGAGACGCACGAAGTGTTGATAAGAATGTGACTCATGATTAGATTAATAGAGTGTGGTGAAAATTCACAAAAAAGTACGCCTCAAGTGACATTTTCAATGCTGATGAAGCAGGAATTTTCAAGTTGACTCCTGATAAAACTCTGAAATTTAAAGGAGAAAAGTGTGTGGGAGGAAAACTTTCCAAGGAACGTAGTACGGTGCTTGTGGCTGCTAATATGGATGGCACAGAAAAAAAAGCTAATGGTAATAGGCAAATCGAAAAATCCGCGCTGTTTTAAGAACATTAAAAATTAGCCAGTGACGTATAAAGCTAATAAATCAGCTTGGATGACCAGTCAACTTTTTGAAGAAGTGCGAAAGTGGGATGCAGAATTAAAGGGACGAAAAATTTTACTTCTTGTTGACAACTGCCCTGCCCACCCGTTTATATCAAACCTTCGAAACATAGAGTTGGCATTTCTTCCTCCAAATGCGACTAGTGTCTTACAGCCAATGCACCAGAGTGTGATTAAAAGAGTCAAGAGTCACTACAGAAGGAAATTATTGATGGAGCTAGTCGAATCTTAGGGTAAGACTTCTGCATGCTGCTAAAACCTGGGAAGAAGTGACATCCACAACTATACAGCACTATTTTCGACATGCTGGACTTTATACAAATTCTACGAGTGATGAGGTGGAAACAGAATCTGAGTTTAATAGCGACGACGACCTTCCATTAACTGAGTGGATTCAACAGTTCAACATGGTAGGAAATACAGTAAATCTTCAATCTACATGGAAGTAGACGACTGCCTGCTTATAACGGCTTCACTCACAGACAAAGACATTTTGGATTCAGTGAGAAACTCTGGGGATCAAGAACAAGGAGATGAAGAAGATGAGATGGATGAACCTGAGCCCCCGCCGAGCACTAAAGAAGCTCTGAAAGCAGCTAAATTATTGGAAAATTACTTCCTTTATCGCCAAGATGGCTCAATATTGCAAGATATGAATAAAATAAGTAAAAAGTACAAAATAATTACTGGTGCAGCAAAAGACGTCAGACAAAAATAACAGACTATACGCAATAGCGTTCAAATAAGATTATTTTTTATATACGTAACTACTAGATAACTACTAACACTATTTTGAAATAAACTTTTCTTTTTCTAATTCTGATTTTTCTTATCTCCATTTAACGACAACTCTCTATAACGCCATAAAATGGACAGTCCCTACAGTGTCGTTATATAGAGTTTACACTGTATATATATAAAAAAAGAAATATTTTTATAGAAAACATACCAAATTTTTTCATTTTTATTTGTATGCATGTGACGAGATTGAGACTCGTATAATTTATTTCTCTCGCCTTGGTCGCGTCTCAAACTATTTTACCATATTTGATACAAGACCGATACTAGTATGAATCTCTTGTGCACCGTTTTGGATACTCTACCGGCTTCCAAAATAATTATTATCTAAAGTTTATTTCTACCAGACAAGCATACAAATAAGAATAGACATGTACTACCATATAAAGACGAAGAAATAATAACACAACACAATTGATAAAAATAACCAAATCAAAATATATTATTGTCTATTAATCAATAATTATGCATTTAAATATTTTAAAAAATCACTCAATATGGAAGTGTTAACTAACACGTGATTGGAATTTAACTAAGTTATTGTTTAAAAATTTCTTTATACTCATATTTCTTAATATAATTATTTTCATAAATAGTGATGCTACGTAGTGATATAACTAGTGAGAGTTTATTGTTTAGATACCTTGCATATACTTGAGTATTAATAATTGAATTTCTTATAATTTTATCAAGTTTTCATTTTCCAATTACTAACCACTAACATCGTCAATCGTGCACCTCATAAATGTATTACAACTTTGTCGTGTCATGTTTAAAAAGTTTTTAGAAAAAGATATGAAAATTTTTTTTTGTGTACTTTTTATTTATTTTTTAATATAAAATTTTTCTAATTCAATACACTTTGACAGATGCTCCTTCAATTTTTTTAAGTCTTCAGAAAAGTATAATTTGGTAGTTTCTCAAAATTGATCTCCTAATTTGATATAAACTATTGTCCGCTGAGCCATTCTTTTAGATATGAAAAAAAAAAAAAAACGTAACTCAAGAAGGAAACATCTGTAGAATATGGTAATCTACAAATTCAAACTTCAATTGCTAACTGACCTAACAGTGAACGCATAATATCCCCAAATACAGTAGCTATATTCTCTCAGCTAATTGCACCATTTTTGGCTTATTTGCAGTCCGTTCGCTTTTATTTAACAATTAATTCACTGTTTTGAGAATTCTTTCGTTTTAGGAGTGTCGCGATGTATGTACATTAGTAATCTGCAAAGAAACTAATCTGGATTGGGGTGTATGCGGTCCAAAATAGTGTAAAAAGAGACAACACAGTTGTATTTGTTCTCAAGCGGGAGCTCATGTAATTTAACATGCAAAATTGAAACGACGTTACTTTTTGAAACCCCTGTGGTCTCAATTATTTCGCGGAATTTTATTCTTTGATCCATTGACTACGGGACGCTATTCGTCGCCTGGTTGATGAACGGCCACATTTAAATTAATTTCTTAAATTATAAACTGTTGTAAATACAATCACAGATGTAACATTAATTGAAACCAACTCAGCTTTTATTTCTTTTGCTGTTAAGAATTTAAATAGAAATGTTTAATCATCGCTCTAAACTCACCCTTTTCTATTCGTTTAAACAAACAAAAGTTGTTTACTTCAAATAACGATACGAAATGCGATCACGTTATGAATATGACTGTAATTTTGCAAATACCTAGTTAGGAGTGATGCTCATTAGCGATGCTACGAGCGCTATCTCATAGTTTTTCTATGGTCTTATATAGATTCTTTAATCCGCCTCGGATATTTAATTTTTATATATCTATCAAGTATTTAATTTTTATCTATTAAGATTCCTCGAACCAACTACCAAGGGTGGCATCTAGCGAGCAAAACTACTAAAACTCCACCCGGACATCGTATTTCTCACGCTCATTTCTGTAGTATGTCTGCATATTTGTTGAAACAATGCACTTGTACAAAAGTATCGTGAGGTAAGAGCTCTCGTATATTCCAATCGATATCTTGCGTGTATTTTGCCTATATTGTTTTAGAAATTGTATATAAATTGAAAAAATTTGGCAAATAAAACAAGCTTTATGCTGAAGGCCTTCAATATCTCCAATATATCCACCGCGATCTCTGAGGTCGAAGATTGTTGGCAGACCGTACACCTAAAACAAGGCTAAGGGATTTTCTTACATTCAGAGCGAAGCAAGCTTTTAGCCAGAAGACCTTCCTTATTTCTCTTGTAAGCGAAACGATCACTGAACCAGTGAGTCAAAGACCCCCAACTCCTTCTCTCTCTCTTTTTATCCTGTAAACTATCGGTATAACTTGCAAAAAGGCCAAGTAAAACCTATATAATGTATTTATTTATTATGATTAAAGTTTTAAAAAAATAATAAATAAGAATTGTTTTTTGTTACAGGTGTAACAATGCGCCATAGTCATATAGTCAAGAAACAGATTTTATAATTGAAAATATGTTCAACTCACAAATGAATTAGTAATCGAAAATCAATATATTAATAGTCAAAACTTATAATATGACAATTATAAAATATAAAAGATTAAATCAAAGGTTAAGATTATTAATGAGCGGTCACAAACCGTTTAATTATTTTTTTATAATAAAAAAGTTATAACAAAATAGTAAAAAAAAAAGAATTACCTTAATAATTAACGAAAAAATTATAAAAATAAACCTGATAAAAAAAATACTCAATTAATAAATTATTTATTAATAAAATTATTTAAAACTAGTCATCTTAATTATTTAATTTTATTTAATATAAATAAATAAATATAAATAATAATATTACTTAAATCAACTAGTCACTAATATTTAATTAACAAAATTTTTTTTAAATTTGTAATTAATTAATAAATTGATTGTGTGGTTTTATTTTACTTTTAACAAAATGAGTGGACCATCACAACAATCTGTATCAACAACGGAATTACGTCGAAGTAATAAAATGCAAGATTTTAGTGGTATTAATCGCGAGCGAAGTTTTGTTCGAGTTAATTCGAATCATCATCATCATCCGGTATGTTTTTTTTTTGTTTTAATATAATTAATAAATGGATTTTATCCATATTAAAAAGATAAGTTTTTAGGCAATATAAGCGCTATCCAACCGACTACAATGTTTTAATAACCAATCAACGAGTTAATTTTCGTTAAGAGTATAAATAACTGAAGTATAAATATCACTGATTGATTGGTCAGATATTGTTTAAATGGTTGTATTATAAATAAAATGAAAAAATTAACAGAAAAAAATCTATAAAAAATAAAACCAATTACTTACACTAATAAAATTATACTGACCGTTTGCACAGTGTTAGTACTGATAACTTGACTAATTTATGTTCCCGAGTAGAATGTAGGATTTATGTTCAGGTTTCTTTAATTGGTTGGGATCTAATGTAAAGTAGGTGATTGGCTTATCTTACCCAATCCTATTGGGGAGCTGCCACCTCAGAGCAAACAGTCATGCATCGACACTGTACAGACACTACGTTAATGATTTTCACTCGGCCCTCTACCGTTCAAACTATAAACGCTTGAAAAATCGTAGGGATGAATCATTATGTCAAACATGTCCTCTGGTAACGAGTAAGCCAGATTTATTTTTAATAAATAAAGCATTATGGAAATAAAGATCCATAGAACATAGTATTAGTAACATAAACCATTTTATTTGGAGGATGCATATGTCAAGAATACAATAAATTTGTACTGATAAGTATTAAAAAGAATCCTTTAAATCCTTTTTAAACATATAAATCCAATGTAAATGAACGAATGGGAGTTATTTAAAATATTTATCATATGAAATGAATTCTTTGAAGTTGCTTGGTGGAGCTAGCTTTGAACTAAATAGATTTGTAGTGACAAACGGATGATACATGCGCAAATCAACAAAACCTTTATTTTATTTTTTAACCCCAGAAAAGTCGTCAAAATAACTAATGCGTTCAATACATCTAAATGTCTGGCTACTTTGACTGGGAGAGTGTCAGTAGTTTGACAGGAGCGATGTAACCCGCTATGTTTGTTGAGGTTTTCTGTGGTTTCTCTCTCACAAATCCAGGTCTATGTTGACATAGTTCCTCTCAAAAAGGCGGCTGCAGGCATATTGAAAGACAGGAATTAAAAAAAATTTATTGAATAATATTTATTAATTATTTGGCTTTACCATACTCTAGTCTTGTAAACATTTCAATAAATGTTCTTTATAAATTTGTTGGTTTACTCTTGTTATAACAATTGTATTCTTATACCCTTTTAATTTATCAAGTTTATCTGGTATTAATCCACCACGAAATTCACCTTCAATCACTGGAGCAATATGATAATGTTCTGCAGTCATTGCAATCTTTGGGTTTAATGCTGTTGTTGTCAAATATGTATCAGACGATACCCAATATGAATTTTTCGGTAGTGAAACACTTTCTGCTTTATTTATAAAAGCGATCATATCGTTTTCAATTTTTCCTAACACATTCAAACGCCAATCCTATATGACATAAAATTTTTAGCTTGTAATATTTTTAGTAAATATAAAATAAATCTAATGCTTACTTTGTCCATAAATCCATAAAGAACCATTGTATCCCAAGGCATTAAAATGATTGGTGAAATTTCTTTATCATTTGTTGAATTAAATACAATATGATTTGCTATTGGATCCATAAAAAAATTAAATTCAACACTAGGTAAAACATTTCCATAACCACTAACTGATCCACCCAATATCATCAAATGTTTTATATTTTTTCTAAATGTTGGATCCATACGAATAGCTAATGCAATATTTGTAAGGGGTCCAAGGGCAAATATTGTAATTTCACCTACGAAAATGTTTCTTTCAATGTTGTTTTATTATATATTTTATGATTCTGAAACTTTTGGCTGTGTTATGAAATGTATACTTAATTTAAACTAGTATTATAAATGCGAAAGTAACTCTGCCTGCATGCCTGTTTATTACAATTTCATACCCGAATATCAAACTATATTGAATTATAGTATCGAAAATTGTAAAAGAAATGATACTTAAACGGTATAAAATAGCATATGAAATATTATATAGTGAACCAATCATTTCTCAAGTAAAAATTAAGGTACATAAAAATTCATTATATATATATAATTTTGGTAAGAAATAAAGAATATTTGTATTTTTTTGACTAAACAAGGTCAAATAGGGGTTGATTTATACAAAATTATTTTCTTACCTCTGTGTTGGTATATCTATATTTACCTATATATGTTCGTCTGTTTCCGAACAATTTCTAAACTATTGATGATCATTTTAGAAATGAAGTATTGTCAGAACCCTCTTGGTTATATGCCTGATTATATGCTCTGTGACGTCATATTAAATTTAATACAAAACCTTTCAAAGGAGATAAAACTGTAGAAAAAAATTTGTCGTGTTGGGTATCAAATCAAATGGACCTCAATTAGTAAATACATTTCAAAAATATATTTATTAATAACATTTACTGAATCTTAAAATATTTTTAGTAAAATATAAAGAACGAAAATGTATGCTCATTCGACAAAACAGTTATCGTTAGAAGCGTCATCAGTATAATTACGTCTCTTTTTGTAGTAGCACAGCATTGTACTAGAATTTTAGTTTTGTTAAACTTTTTTTTAACTTCCCGCTAAAAAAAGATTTTAAAAAATCGGGAATTTATTGGTTTTACCCCGTTTTACAAAAATCGAGTTTTGAGGTTGTCACTATGTCTGTATGTATGTGTGTGTGTGTGTGATTGAAAGTATGTACAACGCTTCAAATTTTTGAACGGCTCGACCGATTTCATCGCGGTATGTGCTATTCTAAAGGGCTTGACCAAACTTAGATTTTAAATACAATTTGGATCGATTTGGACTAGGAGATTTTGAAAAATCTCAAAAAAGCTAAGAAAAAAAATTTTTTTAATGTGTTTTTTTTTTTTTTGCAATAACTTTTAAACGCCTCTATCGATCAACTCCAAAAACTATTCAGCTCTTAACCTTGATAAAACACGTCAATTGCCGCCAATCTGTTTAAAATCGGTTGAGATATCGTGAATCGTGAATATCGTGAAAATTTCAAAAAAAGTGTTTTTTTTACATAACTTCGACAGTTCTTTTCGGATCGTTTTTGAAGAAAGAAAATAATTATTAAAGCTTAAAAAACCACATCGCCGACAATTGAAAATCGTAAAAATCGGTGCATCCATTCAAAAGCTATAGATGTTTGAAAATTTTTAAAATAGTGTTTTATCAAACTCTCATCAGACATTTGAACTCGAAGAACTCAACAGTATAGAACAGCTAGCTTTTGAGCTCGGAGAGCTTATAAATAAAAAAATAGAGAAGAGCTCAAAAGTATTGTAATATGTTAATTTTTAAGTGCTTCGGTATGGAATTGGCCGGAAGTTGCAGGCATGGCGTTTAGGGTCAACCGTTTTCCACATTTATTCTTATTTTTCTTTTCTTAGGGTAACTAATTAATAATAGTTATTAATAATATTTTATTAATGGTTGAAGAATCTTTGTAGAAAAAAATCGGATACTCGAAGTACTAATTACTGGCAAACGAAGTTGCGTGCAAAATCCAGTAAGATATAAGAGGTGATTAAAAATACCTTTGTACCTATCTTATAGAAAATAGTACAACGAAAATTGAATACCTGGATTGTCACGAACCAATCGTATTAAAGCATTTACAGCATGTTCAGATTTTATTAATCCAACATCTGGTGGATCAGGAAATTCAAAATCTCCTAATCCATCGTAACCATAATAATATCCATTTCGTACTGAATTATCCAAAATTGTACTGTTGGCACCGGCATAAACAGGAATCTATAATTTAATAATTGTATTACTACGAAACCTGTTAAAAACAGTAAATCAAACTGTTCATCGCAACAAAATGATTCGAGATCAATAGAGTTCATCGTATTGCTTTTTTATGGATGAGACAATACAGTGAACTGTTTCTTGAGTTTGGTGTAAAAAATATTCAAGACCCTCATATTTGGTTAGTGTATATCAACATCACACAACAATTCTGTGTGTTCACCCATCCAAGTACTAATTGTGTATAATGTTGCTTAACTTTGTTTGATCGGTTGAGATCAGTAATTACGTTACGTCAGTGGGGGGGAAGGGTCCTTTTTTTATAGTATTGTAATAGATTCAATCGATACTTAATTACATGGATTTTTTTATTGGGAGTTTTATTTATGATTCTAAAAAAGTATACATCTGAAGAATTTTTTTATTAATTTCAATTTCCACGATTTCTACAGACATTAGAACGGTCAATAAAATCGTATATTATATAACTGTATTTTTTTGCATTTTTAAACTAAAAACTAATAATAGAAAGAAAATTTTTAAACTATTAACGTAAAAGTATAATTAATCAACTACATTTAAAAAAAATTCTCACGTTCGAAAAACGGTTTGATTTTGTTTTGACTGGTTTTGTTTCACCAACAGTCTTCTACTAATACTAGTTTTTATTTCTTTACCTCTAAGCTTTTTGCAACTTTTAAAGTTTTTAAGACATTTATCTTAACATTATCCAATTCCGTATTTCCATGTACACATGTAATTCCAATAATTTTCGAATCATTTAATTCTTTTTTTACATATTGTATTGATGTTAATATTGCCAACGCATCATCTGCCCCAGCATCGGTGTCAATTATTATTTTTGTATGTTTTATATTACGTACATATTCTAATGGATCAAATTGCGAGTCTGCACCATATGATCTGCAAGAAAAATTAAACGTTTTATTGTTTTAGCTAAAAAATCTCTCTTAGCATCTCGCTAAGAATATTCATAACATTGGCATTTATTCAATATGTCTGATGATATTACTTAATAGAAAAATTCTAAATTATCCAAAAAAAGAAAACCTTGATAACGCCTTATATAAACGCAGAGCCGAAACCGTTTGACCAGAATGTTGAAATTTTGCATGAGAGATATTTGGATTTTATATCATAAGTGAGGACTAAGAAATAATATTTGGAAATTCGTTGTTGAAGATGTTGAAGAGGGGAGAACAAATTTTTATGTATCGATCTATGTAATGCTTTTAAATTAAGACCTAAAGGTCTTGTAATAACGTAGGCGTAGGCCAATTAAAGGATTTTTTGAAAAAAAAAAAGCTTTAAAAAAAGAGGAGGAGCTTCAAATTGTTTAATTTCAATCAAAGCACTAACAATTTCAATCAAACTGCTACGCGAGAATGCTTGAAATTTTCAGATCATCATGCTCTAATAAAGTAGGTGAGGATAATGGAAAGTTTTTTTTTTAAATTCAACCCCTAAAATGGTGAAGAGAGTGTTTAAATTTTGAAATTTTGGATTAAGGTACATTCAAAGTGTGAAGAGTATAAATTTTAATATTTTCATCAGGGTACAGTCAAAGCTCCTGGTCAAAAAAATTTATATTTTGAACAGATGATCCTGTTATAATGTAGGGGTTAGGGGGGCATGATGGGATAGCGGGTAAGATGGGAACCTATCTTATATCAAAAATTGACACACAGCCACCGTAATAGTCATAGTCGGCAAAAACACATCTTGATTTTTGACTAAAATTGACAGCCGTTTTTTTGTGATTCGGTTAGAATTTGTTCACTTTTTTGGAAGCGTTCTGTATACAATAACCTTCAAAAATACAAATAAGGTTATTTACATGCGTCAACAATCATATTTCATATGATAACGTGTTAAATGTGAGAAGAATCTTTTTTAGAAAATTTTTTTTAAATTCAATTGGGAGAGGGGCAAGGCGGGGTATGGGATCCCATATTGCCCTTATTAAATTAATAATTAAGTTTTTGCTACTTATAATAATAATAATTATAATAATAATAATATTGATACTGGAGATATGACGTTTTCTACTTTTTGAGAATTTTCTAATTAATTACGTAACATATGTTCCTAATTCCTAATTATATTGAATCATGAAAGAGTGATTACCTAACATGATAATAAACGTAAAACTGATAACGTAGACACGAAAATGTCTAAATGAACAGAAACAAAAAAAAAAAAAGAATTCCATCAAAAGAGGCAAAATTTTAAATTATTCAAACCAAGGAAAAGTTTGATATTTAAATATAAATTCATATTCAAAGTTTTGTATCCATTAATCACTCCTTGACGAACAACAGGCTACTTTACATCAAGCTGAGCATGCTAAGAAATGAAATACTCACGCCAAGTAAGTTACAATTGAATTCACTTATAGCTAAACATACGTTTTACGTCCACCCAAACAGAAGTCCATTCTTATATGCGCATTAGTTTAAAGGCACATTAAATTAACAAGGTGTCTAGATTAGAGAACGTCTAGAATAGGCAAGAATCTTGAAATTTTGATCATGAAATGAAATACTAAAACTGAAATTTTCAAAAAAAAAAAAAAAAAACTATTTATAGTGGTCAAAATCCTGAAATTGTATCAGGAAGTAAGAATACTTGGCAGATTTATTTCATATTTATGAATAAAAACAACTATTATTTAGTTTTCTCCTTAAAAAAAAGGCTAACATACATTATGTATTTCCAAACATTATTTTGCATGGATTAATTAAATTGTGAATTATTTAAGGCTCGAAAATATTTGGTTTCAAATTGATGATAAGCGAAAAATATAAAACTAAATGTAGGTTAATGATGTATAATAAATACATCATAAAAAGAAAAATTGTAGTAAAATAATTTCAAATCGTTGATCAGGAGTTTTCTATTCCAATAACAAAAAACGGATTTCTATCGATTTGGATCATTTGAGAAAATAGAAAATTTTAAGGACTCCGATAAAACGGCTCAATTTTCAGAATTTTTCAGAGGAAAAACTTAAACTAAACGTTAACGTTACACTAATCATGACTTAGCCGTATACAAATTTTTAGAAGTGTTACTTATAACTTTCTTTATATGATTACGGGCATCCAGTCTATTGGTAGACTTGTTTGAAAGGTGTTGAAGATCCGATCAGAGAAATTTCAGATATATTAATAATAAAATTTCTCAACAGATTTAAATTTCTAGGGTATTATGGCCATACTGAAAAATACATACCAGCAAGTTGGCCAGCACGATATAACGTCTTCAAAACATGATACTTAACATTGTTAGTATATAATATTGACGACATCATATTATACTCCTAATTTCGTACTTAGAGTTAGAGTTTTTGATTTTTACTTCAAAATATCTACCAAAAGTAGTAAAGTTTTTTAATGTATGCATCCAAATCTTTGACCCTTTCAATTAACGTGCATCTCTACGATAATTAAGCGTACGCGTGACCGTAACCTTAATTGTTGCTTTAAAATTTATATTTAAAGGCTAATGAAACATGTTTGATTAAATACAATGTTATTTTAATTAAAAGATTAAAATTAGCTCAGAAAATTAAGTGTTTTAATTACCTTTGCATTGAATATATGAGAATTATTAAAAACGCAATAAGTGCTATATTTAACGTACACATTGTTATATTGGTTAACATCAATAACAATTTTTATTTTTTAATCGTTAGCGTTAATAACAATTTTAACTTAATTAGTTATTAATAATTGATAATCAATACGTCGTGTTTTATATAATAAAATATAATAATTGACACTGCCAGTCAAGTGAGATAAATAAAAACAATACAAAATTCACTAATATCATAATGAGTATGAATGATAATCTTTCTTTGCAACATGAGATTAATAGATTATTTACATTTATCTGAAACTCGTTGTAAAATTAATAGGACAGGACCGTAGCTAGATTAAATTTTTGAATGGTTATTTTGCTTACGTCTATAAAAATTTATGCTCTTTTCATTTCAACATTCTAAAGTAAACATGGTAATTAGTATAGTAAATACCACTCGAGTAAATACCATGTCGATACAATGTAACGAAAGTATTCATTGCTAGACTAATTTCTACTTAACGACACTATTTATGCGTACAAATAACAATAAAAACGCGTTCAAATTTAATGAAATTTCGTACGCACAATCTTGATATGAAAGCGGAGGGCGTGTCAAAGAGTATTAGACTTATAGTGTCTTACGGCTAATTCTACTTCTTTTTATTAATTGGTATTTCGGATTAATTCAAATTTATACACAACTACTATTGAGCATGTACGCTAAGATGTCAGTGTCAGTAGCAAAAAAAAAAACTCATAACACAATAACACAGTCGGCTGATTATTTTCCGTTGACTAATCAAAATGTGATTAGTTATATAAATATATACACTATACATTATTATGAAATACTCTATCTATTACAAGTTTTATGTCTATAGTGTTTAAATATTGATAGTTCTAAATAGTTTTAATTATACCGGTAATTAGAGTCTTCGTTTGCATGAATGTCCAATAACTAATCGTCAAATGATCCGTTCTGTCTAAAGTAAATTCTGTCTAATAAGATATCTCGAATAGAGACAATGAGCTGAAATTTTGATAACGTATTCTATACAAAGAGCAAAATTTAACAAATCGATCCGCGACCCCTTAATACGACTCTACATTGGATTATTTTCTGAAGCTTTTTGTTTAAATCGATAATTTTATAAATGGCATTTTAATTATTTCAAATAATTTAATACACTACACATCATTATCGTATATTATTTTAATGGGATTTTAATTTTGTTTTAATAATTAATGAATGATGCATCAGTTGATTTTTGTATAAAGTTCTAAGTTATATGCAATTTTTCTAAGGTCATTTCTTAAAGAAGTCCGATTTTAAAGTAAAAGTGAAAATTAAAGTTTTTATTTCAAGTATTGTAGTATTTGTTTTGTTATTTTAATAAGTTATAAAGGTTCTTTAGAAGTTAAAAGGGTCTTTAGAAATTGATATTTGAAGAATTTTCAATTACTTTTTATTAAAATTACTTGGGTAAATTTAGAAAATTTAATCAATTTTCATAAAAAATAAAACGAACAGTAATTATTCAAAGGTAATGGATTTTGGTATTCAAAATAGAAGAACATACGATACAGCGCATCAGATAGGATAAACTAGGATAAAAATTTGTACTCCGTATCTAGGCTTCGGTAATAGCTATAAACGTCTTTAGTGCCAAACATTGGAAATACTAGACGACCATATTACCATCGGGCAGAGATTTTTTCACATTGGATGCAAAAACATATTGATATTTCTAGCTTGCATAGCAAAAAAGTTTCTGTGGAAATTTTACCTGAAAAGGAGGATGTATTCAATAAAAAGCTTCTAAATAAAATATTTTTAACTGACTTCAAAAAAGGAGGTTCTCCATTCGAAAGATTTTTTTTTTTTTGGTTCGCATCGATTGAGAAGGATAATTGGTCACAAGAAAAATTTAAAATTATTTTTTGCATTTTAGTTCATTTTTGAAAGGGGGTTGATTTTGGTTTAAAAATATTTTTACCTGTTTATGTTATTTCTTTTCACATCGATTGCAATAAAATCGCATCTCTCCAGTATGTATAGAAATAAACTTGGTATATTGGAGATTTTCTCCAAGAGTCGGATAAAATTTAAAAAAAATTACGTAGTAAATTTCCTGAATGCAATAAAAATGTTTACCGAATTTGAACGAACTCTTATTTTGAATTTGCCAATTCGAGGTATTTATATGAAATACGAGCATACATTTTACAAAGAAATGAATGAAAAAACAAACGATTACAACCGCGATAACTGTCACGAATTGACGAAAACCATCCACTGAATTTCGTAAGACATCATCTACACGTTAATATTTTCTTAATTACAATTATGATTTGTAACACTTAAAATCAATGATAACATCAGCATTGAAAATCAATGGTTCTAACTTTGATAAAGTTTTTTAATATTATGAATTTCTTAAAAGTTCATCAGGTGAATATTGAATTAGCTTATTTTAGTGATAAAAAAATACGTAAATAAAAGTTACTTGAATGAAAAAATGAGTTTTTTCTAATAAATTTCCGAGCATGAAAATTCTACATTAAATAAAGTTAATGATTTCCCAGCTTAATCTTGGAGTTGAGTATTTTGGATTATACCATGTGAATAGGAGGGGACTTGAGAACATACACGCAATTTTAAGAATAAAAAGAATTGAATTTTGGGCTATGTAAGGTCATTAACTAATATATTAATGATTATATTACTATATGAGTAAAAAAACATGGCAATTTAGATAAAACAATTCGTCAAGTCAATAAAACATCTAAAACTTCTCAAAAACAGTTACGATTTTAATGATTTTTTAAAAGCTTTTTCCAATTATTTAAAATTAGAAATCTTTGGAGTAGAAAACTTTTTGGGTAGCGGATGTCATTCTTTCTGAAAGATCATTACTTCAACTTTAA
The DNA here is from genome assembly GCA_020423425.1 of Chrysopa pallens. Lineage (NCBI taxonomy): Eukaryota > Metazoa > Arthropoda > Insecta > Neuroptera > Chrysopidae > Chrysopa > Chrysopa pallens. The sequence goes on along the minus strand of CM035592.1, from coordinate 105,725,219 downwards.
AATTTAACAGGATCAAAGAAAAAATATTGCCAAAACATTTTGAATTATCCATGTTTATAAAATCGAATGAAGTAAATATATTCTGTTCAATATTTCACTAAAATTTCTATAATATAAATAAATAAATTCTAAATTACGAAAATAATATCTTTTAAAGTCGAGTATCAATAAAATGAAATTTTGTACAATTTACTTCATCAATAAACTATGGGTATGGTTCAGATGGGCAAACATATAATGTCACTGTACATCTAGTTTATAATAATTTATTTTTATTTTATAATCTACAAAATTCTAACACAAAATACAAATCATACATCTCTTAACTTGTCTGTATAATCATATATTATTCTATCTATCTAGTCGGATGTGTGTGTTTTTACAGTCCTCTGCATTACTTTTTATATCTCATTTCACATGCATACTCATAGAGGTCCTATCATTCGCACAATTAAATTAAGATAATATATAAGAAGGTATTCCAATAACCCCGGACTGACGTAACGTAATGACATGCTTAGACCAACTAATACAAATTAAGCAACAGCAGTCACAATCTGTATTTGGATGGGTGACCACCTAGCATTACTGTATACTGTTGTTGTATAATAACAATAATAATCCACTTTGGTTAATGGCTATATAGCTGAAAATAGCTAAAGCCAGAAATTAAAAAAAAAAAGGTATTCCAATCCTGCAATGCATCATGGGAAATGTGTCAAGGGGTCGCGCCACCACGTGTGTGTCAAGCACACTAGCCCTAGCCGGCATCTAAAGTATTTTCATCGTAACTCTCGGAATAATAACAAATATTGTTTAATAATTAATGACTGTCTAAAAAAATTATTCTCACCTTTCAATAATAACAATAAATGATAATAATTATTTTAAAACCCTGCGGAAGAAGTTTTTGCGACTTACAAGAAGTCTCCTCTTCATTTGCAGTCTGTCCATGAAAAAGTAATGAAGAGTATATTAGAAGCTGCTGATAAATCATTAGTCTTTCCGAAATATCATGATATTTGTAAAAAAGTACTGGGCAAATTCATTTCATTACGACTCCATGTTCTCACAAAAGACATTACAGTGCAACCGGACAATCCGAATCTTGTTGTCTTCAGCTATAGGAGCGCATATATGCGTACGTCAACAAAAAATGTCCGTAAATAATTAAATTTTACAATACTAGTCCTTGAAATCTATCACATATTCTATTGTAATTTTAAATTTGTTGATTTGATAAATATTTTAAGCAATAAACTTTGAAAAATTTGTTTTAATATATTAAAATGACTGTGTACCTTAATTACTTATCAGTTAGAATCCTAAGTCTAATTTAATTACTACTTATATTATTATTTTTATTAATTAATAAGTAATTATAACGAAAACTATTTAAAAAAAAAAATTCATGTGCTGGGATTCAAACCCATAATTATTATTGAAAGGTGAGAATAATTTTTTTAGACAGTAATTAATTATTAAACAATATTTGTTATTATTCCGAGAGTTACCATGGAAATACTTTAGATGCCGGCTAGTGTGCTTAACTCGCGTGGTGACCGCTTGACAAATTTCCCATGATGCATTGCAGGATTGGAATACCTTCTTATATATTATCTTAAATTAAATTAAGATAATATATAAGAAATTAAATATAACATTCAAATCATATCATTTTAAATTCAAAATAATTATTTCACCAAATTATTTTAAATCATTAGTTATCATACGCATGTTCAGATAATGCAGAAAATAAGTTTCACCAGCAGAGTTTTTCTTTACAACTTTTTTGACCTACGATAATAGCTCTGCATTATTTTTTTCGATTTCGAAATTTGAAACATTTATGATCTTTCAGTGGCTTGGGATCATAATGCTCCTAGCAAACACTACGAGGAGTACTCCATAGATATTTTCGAACAGTAAATGATGTTTGCTTCATTAAGCTTATATCATTTCTAAAATAAAAACTAATTTTTCAAATCAAGATATTAATAGAGCTATTATGAAATATTGTTATTTATCTATAACTTTTAATTAATTTACAGAATAATAGCCAAAGATTACTTATAACTTTCAAATATTTTACTTAACTAATACAAAAACATCAACAATACTGCAATGTGTTTGCAACGTACATTGAATCGTGCTCTACAACTACTGCAGGATTTTTATTAATAATCGTAGTAAGTTCAAGGCGGGTTGTTCGAACATCGCATTCATAATGTTCCAAATAGTCGCTTAGTATTCTACAGTATAATAAATGTCCAGAATTAACAAGCTTTTTTCCATTAATTTAGTTACGGCTACTAGTCGTTGAATAGAAAAAATTTAAAACTTCACTTATCGATAAAATGTTAAAAACTAAAACATGTTCGACACCTGATTACTCATTACTATAAAGTATTATACACTAAAATATAAATGTAACCCATTTTAATTATTGCACCATTCAACCACAAAAGTGTTGTCTTTCAAAAACAATTGTCTTTTCGAAAATTTTTTGATTTTATTGGATTGTTGATCGTTTGTTGGTGCAAATTGTTTCCAAATTTGTTGATTTTATTGGATTGTTGATCATTTATTGGTGATTGTTGATGCAATTTTATTGTTTGTTTTTAATTGTTATAAAAATTTTTTGTGTGAAGTTCGTGCGAATAAAATTTTCATTTCAAAAAAAAATATATAATTGTCTTTTCCAATTTTTTTTTATTTTATAGAAATGTTAATCGTTTGTTGATGCAATTTTATTGTTTGTTGATAATTATTTGTTTTGTTATCAACAATTTAAATTTTGTGTGTGAAGTTATTTTATTTGTTGATTAATTATTAACCAAAAAAAAAATTAAAAATGTGATGTACACCGTATGATCACGTTTGCGCAGGTCGGTAATCTGATTGGCGGAATAATTAATTTACTGTAGGTTGACGATTAAAATTTTTATAAAATTTTATTCAAAATAAAGCTTTATTTTCAAAATATTATTGATTTTATTTGGATTGATGATGCATTTTATTATTTTTTGATAATTAACTTATAAAACAATTTAAATGTATGTGATGTTGGCGAATAAAATAATTATATCAATTTTTATTTTCCATTCAGAAGATAGGAAATCGTTTGTTGAACTTATTATTTACTACTATTTCAGTTATAATAATTAAAATTAGTTATAAATAAATAAAAAATAGTAAAGTTAATCTACACCATTAATCTACACACTTGGCCATCCAATTGGCAGAATTATTGAAGTTGGTGAATAAAAATTTTCAAAATAAGAATTTCTTTTGAAAAAATTATTGATTTTATCGGATTATTGACGGTTGATTGTTGATTCAATTTTATTTTATTTTGGTAATTATTTGTTTTGTTACAAACAATTTAAATGTTAATTAAAATGTATGTGAAGTTACGAATAAAAGTTTTATATCATTTTTTTTTTCATTTTTTTTCCATCCAACCGATAGGAAACTTATGTAGAAAAATGGTAAAAGGTGATTTGCACCATTATGATCACGGTTGCCCAAGTCTATTATCTGATTCGTGGGATAATCATCAACAATTCTATAAAATAAAAAAATAAATAATGAAAAAGAAAATTATATTTTGAAAAAAATTGAAATAAAAAATTTTATTTGCCAACTTCACAGACAAAATTAAAAATTGTTTATAATAAACCAGATAAAATCAAAAAAATTTGGAAAAGTAAATTATGTTACTAAACTTAAAGTAGGTAATGCTTAAAAAAATTTCTAAACTCTTCAAAACATGATAGATGCGATTAATTGATACTATCATGCAGAGACACTTACGATAGGTGCTTTTGTTTCAGAACTAAGAGTCCTTATCATCTGTGATACTAACTTAATTGAAAACTATTGTGTTTACAGTTTTTGTTGAAAATTTGCCGGGCAACTAAATTGAAGAAATGTATGACAATGTATAGTTTTTATATAAGTTAATTGTTTTAATTGCAAATATATCTTATCTTAAATATTTTATATAATAAAAACTTAAATTATAACACTATTGTGATAAAAAAAAGGTTAAAAAAAAGAAATTTTTAAATAATTTTTTTATTAAATAATTGCCCTTAACAAAATTTAATCTTGTAAACATTTCAATAAATGTTCCTTATAAATTTTTTGATCTACTTTTGTAATAACAATCGTATTTTTATATTTTTTTAATAAATCAAGTTTATCTGGCATTAATCCACCACGAAATTCACCTTCAATCACTGGAGCAATATGATAATGTTCAGCAGCTGTTGCAATCTTTGGATTTAATGCTGTTGTTGCCAAATAAGTATCAGATGATACCCAAGAAGTAGTTTTTGATAACGAAATATTTTCTGCTTTATTTATAAAATCAACCATATCGTTGTCAATTTTTCCTAACACATTCTGACGCCAATCCTGAATAATAAAAAATTTTCTATAAATTACATATTAATAATTGATTGGGTTGTTGAATAAAAATTACCTATTACTTTTTAATATTTTATTATTTTTTTTTAATATTTATTATTACTTTTGATATTTTATTGTAAATAATATTGAATATCTTAGTGCTCTGCCACACTAAAGATTGTTTCAAACACCTTTGTTGTACGATATATAATACAAGAAATATTATTTGCAAATGGGTCATGTATTTTTTGAAAATAACAAAACAAAAATCATAAAAATTTGAACCATGTTACAACAATAGATACAACAAATCACCAACATCCAACTAACGTCTACAGAAAACTCCGCTATATATGGTATATGTCTATCTCTTATGGATATCCTACAATAACATTTTTTTGTCATTTACTTTTTACGACAAATAATGGTTAATTTTCGAAGCGTTTTATTTGTAATTATTAATTTAATATCTATATAAAAATAACCGTCACCTGCTACATAATTTCTATGATGCGGGGCTAAGGCCAAACACTGCCCCGTGGGTCAAAGGGCCGAGGTACCGGGTGTCTACACCAAATACCGGGTCAAAATTTCGTGTCAAGGGTTTCGTACTTTTTGCTGACGCGGAACCAAGGTCGTAGGTCAACCCAGAGGTACCGGGTGTCGCATACTAAATACGAGGTGTAAATATAAAAATATTATATCAAGACAATATCACACTAGTCTTACGCAATGTATCTAGTCTGTTACTATTTCTTTCTGCATTTTAATAATTTTCTTTAGTATTTATTTGGTAGTTAAAACGAATTAAATATACACTTAAAAAGGTAGTTCATCATATCACTTGTGACAATATGATTAATTTTAGTTTAATGGTTGCAACGAATGAACTAGACTTAATATAGGAGTACTAACATAATGGCTACGTTTAGATGATGGTGTTACTGGGCAGTAAGGTATTATATTATTATGGATAGTATACGTCTTAAAAGTCGTAAAACATTACGATATGACGTAATATTGTTTTTATTACATTGAGCATATGTAAACAAGGAAAACAAAGACAGCATACACTAATGCCATCACTGGCCATCACTTAAATCAGCACAATATGGCGACGATTGATGAAAAGAGTAAGTTTGAGTAAGAGTAAGATTGATGAAAAGACTTAGAATTAATAACTAAGATTACACAGTCTTAGTTATTAATCTGGCTAATTATTCTTACAATTGTATGTATAGAACTTACAGAATATATTTTTATAATTTTGTTATTAAAAATGAATATTCATAAATTAAAAATAATTATTCGTCTATAGAATAAATTGGAATGGTTTTTAAGTATCGAGAATATTGAAGATAAAATTGTTTTTATTTTTAAAAAATTCAACTATATAGATGCAAGCGGTGAAATTATTTTTTTATTGTTAAATACTATAAACTGAACAACGAGAACTTAAATCAAAACTCGTAAATAAGACAATAGTCGTTTGTCATTTGCCTTTTAACATATAGAACAATTTTACTTCAAAATGGCATAAGAACTGTTTAGAATAATGTAAATGAAAATAATGTTAACTTATTATCAATTGAACTTATTCTATTAGAATCGTACAGCTAAATCAATTCTTTCAACTTGAAATACTTATTAAAAATTTAAATTTTTTATGAATCTGTAAACCAGTAAATTAAAAATTATTTTTTTGTTCATTTATTTACGATTTTACTCCCAATAACAAAATATTAAAAATGATCTGCGGGGGCAATTTGAAGATGTATTTTTAATTAAACCAACAATTGTTTATAGCAAACAATCAAGAACAAACGACAAACTAACAATATATCAAAATAAAATTTGATAATTAAAAAAAAAAATATTTTCTTGGCTAAATTTTGTGACCCGTCTGTGAATTTCGTGACTTATATTTATAAAAAACAATTGGATATTCACGGTAAGAATTCCAAGCGCCTGAGTAACAAAAAAAAAGTTATTATAATATATTAAACACTATATATTATATATTATTCATTTATTTATTACTCCATCTATTTATTGCAAGTTTTATGTCTATGGTGTTTAAATATTGGTAGTTCGAAATAGTTATTAATTATACTAGTAGTTAAAGTCTTCGTTAGTGTGAATGTCCAATAATATAGCATTTAAAAAATAACAGTTTTATATAGTAAAATAAAATAAAAAATTTCAATTCGAATGACAATAAATATTCATACTTTAATCTTAAATTATTTAACCTTAAATTAATGAATAATTGTATTTATTCTAAAAAAAAAAAGGTAATTGATTAACAAATAAAAAAATCATTTTGGACAAAAACATTTTTAACAATCTGTTGAACACAACGCAATATGAATACCGGGTATTTATGCTTTACACAGTTCTCTAAAAACTAATTACTGCCCTTAAAATAGTCAAAGTGAAATAAAAATTGGTATCATTTTATACTAAAATTGACCATAAAAAATAATATTTTTTAAATTATTGTCCGATTGCCACATTCCATTTCATCAATAATAATAAGAGGTACACGAAATAAAGATTTTTTACTAACAGTATTTCGTTTATCAGCTACTTGACCAGTAACAAAACGACTTACACCACAGCACTTGCCCTTAATTAGTTTATAACATAAAGTAAACAATTAAAATGAACATTAAAAATTGTATAATTGCAATGCCGTTAAAAACACAAATCGTTACTTAAATTTCAATTAGATTCGCATTAAAATAAAGTGATATTTAAATAAACACTTGAAGGCAACAATAACATAGCTTCGAGGGATGCCACCTGTAGGCAAAATATGAACTAATTGCTCGACAGATTTATTAATACACAAAATTACCATAAATGCCAACACTGTTTGTTCTCCGTTAGCTCCTTGGTTGTAACACTGGAATAATTATCAAGGTGCTAATAAATTTTTGTTATGGGTGTTTATAGAATCACCTAATTAATACATTTCGTCTGTCTCTACGCACGTTTCCTGTCAGCCATCGAGATAGCTCAAAAATTAAGAGTTAAAAATAAAATTTTGATGGCGTGTTCTAGAGCCATTAGTTTATTTACGACAATGTTATTTTCTTTAGGTTCGTTCATGTGTAAAATCGGTCGATTGTCTTAAAAACAAGCCACTTTATTTGAAGCTTTTTTCATAAACTGATTATTCTTCCCAAAATTTCACACCAGCTCGGCCACCCATTACGGCCAATTGTTTTTTAACCCCATAACTCTATTATAGATTTTATCGTAAAATTTACCTTATCGATTTCCCCATAAAGTACCATTGTATCCCAAGGCATTAAAATTAATGGAGAAGTTTCCTCACTATCAGTTGAATTGAATACAATATGATTTGCAATTGGATCCATATAGAAATTAAATTCAATTCCAGGTACAAGGTTTCCATAACCACTAACAGATCCTCCCAATATAATTAAATGTTTTATATTTTTTCTAAATGTTGGATCCATTCGAATAGCTAATGCAATATTTGTTAACGGTGCAAGAGCAATTATTGTAATTTCTCCTGGTAATCAAAAAACCCTCTTGTTAAAATTTTTTTGAACTTTAGAATTTTCGAAAACCTACCTGGATTTTCACGAACAAGTCGTGTTAATGCATTTACTGCATGTTCAGATTGTATTAAACCAACATCTGGTGGATCAGTAAATTCAAAGTCACCTAATCCATCATAACCAAAAAAATATTCATCTTCTATAGGTAATGCTAAGATAGTGCTATTTACTCCGGCATAAACTGGAATCTATAATTTGAAAATTGTGTTATTATGAGTATTAATTTGGTCATTTAAATATTATAACCTCCAAACTTTTGGCAACTTTTAGAGTTTTTAAGACATTTATCTTAACATTATCCAATTCCGTATTTCCATGTGCACATGTAATTCCAATAATTTTCGAATCATTTAATTCTTGTTTCAAATATTGTATTGATGTTAATATTGCCAACGCATCATCTGCCCCAGCATCGGTGTCAATTATTATTTTTGTATGATTTAAATTTCGTATATATTCTAATGGATCAAAAAGCGCCTCAGCTGCATTTGACCTATAAAATAAAAATTACTACATACTATTTTATGAGAAATCTAGAGACGAAAATCTCATTCATCATTATGTACGGATGATTTTTCAATATAATATAAAATTTGTCATAATTCGTAAAAGATGTAGAATTTTCGAAGAGAATATTTGTACGGGTACTTATCGTTCCAGTTTGATTATTAAAATTAATAGCAAAACCAATGCTTTTAGGAAATATGTTACTTGTCGCTTATTATCAATGCTTTTACCAGATATGTTACTTGTCGCTTATTTAGTAACCCTTATTTCATTATAAGAGCGAATAGGTATTTTTTATAATGCAAAACACTTATCTAGGCATTGTGCAGGTTTTCTTTCCAACACACTAGAGTTCTCTATTAATTATGTTTAATACACAATCTATTAATTATTTATATTGATATTGGTTTTTTGTAGGTGCATTTTCAAAAATGTTTTTTTATTTAAATATTTAAAACCAAAATTGTGAATAAATTGCTAACAATTCATATTCAGTATTAAACTTAACGTACTTCTAAAATAAATTTGGATTAAATTTTGCAAAACAGAGTTTCATTTGCAAAAATTATATTTTAACTGGACGATGTAAAATTTTTTAGTTTGTATACTCATTAACGATGTTAAGATACAATAACCATTAAAATTTGAAGTCGATTGACAAAGTCAAATTAGAGGTATTTATAATTACAGTTCGGATAATTTACTTTGCGAGCAAGGAGTATGCGTTATGAGTAATGTTCGCGATTATAATGAAAAAACAGAAACATTGAAAAAGTAATATAATAGTAACTAATTATTTATGAATTAAAAAAAAAAATCTTTCACCCTTTTCTGTATTCAGATTTAGCAACTGAAAGTTCAACAGTACGTGAAAAAATATGCTAGTTTACGAATATGTGTGTATACGCATATATGATAAGTGTGGTGTGTAGGTAACCTTCCCTCCTGAACAAAAATTATAACTCATTTTTATTACAAGCTAACCTATACCGCGCATATGCTCCATAACATTTTTACAATATTGTTGCAGAACAAGTACCTGGGCATCGAATATAGTTTCAAGTATAAAATCCTGGCGGGCCGTGTAATTTTTATTAGTTATAGACAGATTCATACTTATTCTGTCAATTGTGTGATCGTGCTTTTTTACTAAGTTTGTAACAGTTCCGATATCTAACTTACACTTATTCAATAATTTTTCTAATTAATATCAAATTACAAAATGTGTAAATTTACTAAAGGACATATTCTCAGAAAAAATAAATTTTCTCAATGAAATTTTAATGAGAGATAACGAATTTCAATTTTTTATCTCTAAAAAAATATTAAAAACTTGTTGGAAGTTTTTTTAATCATTGATTAATAAATAAAAATTATCTAAATTTTATAAAAAATTAAAATATTTTTATCATTCACAATGATAATTCACAAAAGTATTCATAAAGTAAAAAAAAAAAATGTATATATCCAAAGATCAGGAGTTGCACACTTCAATTATTTCTTTTTTTAAATCTAGATTTTCTAGAAAAATCAAGGAAAGTTGTACAATTATAATATTATTTATTAGGCTATATACATCTAGACTAAGAACCATTATTTCGATAGCTTAATAGTCTTAAAAAATTGAACCTTTCCCATTTTTAATTGAGTCATTTTTAGATTTTTGAAAATTCACTTATTTATTGCATAACTGATAAAAATTAATGTTCAATATGATAAATCATAGAAATTATGTATGATACTACTAGAAAGCTTATCCTAGATTAAAAAGTTGGACGACCCATTTGAATGAAAATTAACCACAATCTTATTACTGAAATTAAAAAAATCCAGCTTGGCACAACAATGGATTCTAATACCGTTCAACAACAGATGGAGTTGAATACATTAAGCCAAGATATGAACCAAAATAATGATATGCAAGGTACTGAAAAAAGTCAATTTCAACTAAGTACAATTAGTCGAGGCGCAAACCAATTTGGTAAAGTTGACGTTACAACAACAAACAGGAAACAAAAAACAAATGACCCACAGAAAACTAAGCAAGTGACATACGCACAAAAACTTATTAATGATTTGGCTATAAATAGAGTAATGCCTAATCCTGATATTAATACTATTAATCCTGGAGGAAGCAATAGTGGACAATATCACGATTCAGATGGATTTACGGAAGTAAGAAGACGGAAAAGAAGAGTAGTAGTCGGGAACTCAAATGAAACTGAATCAATTTCTGCTGCCGACCGAAAGTTATGGATTTTCCTTGGACGAATGAACGCAACTACCACCGAAGAGCAAATACTCCATTATTTACAAGGAAAAATTCCTGGTAAAATATTTGAGGTGTCAAAACTGGAAACAAAAGGAACAAATGCTTGCTTTAAGATAGCAGCCAATGCAGATCTCGAAGATACCATGTACGATGGAAGTTTTTGGCCAAAAGGGGCAATAGTAAAAAGGTATTTTTTTCGTAGGCAACAACCTGGGCGAATTTAAAAATAAAGATGGAAAGCTCATAAAAGAATCATCGAGAATGAATAATTTAATACTTCGCACAAAAATACTCCACCAAAACATCCAAAGTTTGTTTAATAAAGTTGAGCAAGTTGAAGTTATCATTAAGAAGTATGATATTGACTTCTTATGCTTAACGGAACATTGGCAAAATGAAAACTCACTAAGTTGTTGTTTACCAAACAATTATTCCATAGCTGCGTCTTGCTGCCGCAAAACCAGAAAACATGGAGGTGTAGTGATATTTTCAAAAAGTAACATAAATAAATATGTGAAAGAAATTGAGTTGAAAAGCCTATACTTGGAAATTCATTTCGAATGTGCGGGTATAGTGTATAAGAAAAATAAAGAAAAATTATTATTAGTGACTATTTACCGAGCCCCGGATGGGGATATAATATTGTTCGAACAAAACTTTGTTCGTCTTTTAGAATATTTAAGGTCAGAAAAAAACAATGTCATCGTTTGTGGTGATTTAAATATTGATTATTTGAGTGACACTACAGCAAAACGGCGATTGTTAGATATTTTAAATTCGTACAAATTAAAAAATTTGGTATCAGAACCCACACGTACAACTACATCTACCAGCAGTTGTATCGATTACATGATTATTAATAATATAGATTATTATAATTATTATAAAATAGCTAACATATCGACGTGTGTATCGGATCATGACAAAGGTCAATTTCTTGAGCTGTGTATAAATGAATATGAAAATGACAATTGTGTAAATAATATTTATAAAAGAGCATTCACTCATTCAAATATGCAGTATTTCACTTGGTTGTTAAATTCTGCTGACTGGAATAATGTGTATGCGTGTGTTGATATTAATAATGCTTACAATGCTTTCTGGCAAACTTTTCAATTTTATTTTGATGTTAGTATACCAATAAAAAAAACTCAAAAAAAAATAAATAAAAAAAATGACTGGATTAATTCAGACATAATACAGGAAAGTGAAAGGTTAAAAAGCATATACGATTTAGCCCAGGCTAGTAACAATAGCCGATTAATGCAAGCATACAAACAACAAAAAAATGAGTATAAAGGCAACATTCAAAGAGCAAAATCTGTGCTATTTAAGCACAGAATGCTTGAATGTAGCAATCGCACTAAAGAACAATGGTTAATTATTAACGATTCTTTAGGTAGAAAGAGGCCTAATAATGGGGAAATTAGGTTAATGAGTGAGGATGGTTCGTTATGCACTGATAAAAAAGATAATGCAGAAACTTTCTGCAAATATTTTGCAACAGCTGCTATCGAAAAACTCCGACAAAACTACAATAATGATTTGGTAGAAAATCAAATATTAATGTGCCTTAACATTAAATCGTTCTTTATACGACCAGTAGTTAAGTTAGAATTGATTAATATTGTTTCATCAATGCAGAACAAATTTTCATGTGGTGTTGATGAAATACCTATTAAACTTATAAAAGAAAACTTATCCCAATTAGCGGAAGTGCTAGTTTATATTTACAATCTATCGTTTGAATGTGGGATATTTCCTGATATGTTAAAAACCAGTATGATAAAACCAATTTTTAAGAAAGGTGAAATGTCGAAGCCTGAAAATTACCGACCTATATCTTTACTACCGCAATTTGCTAAAATTTTAGAAAAAATCATGTACAATAGACTCTCTGAGTTTTTAGAAACGGAAAACATCTTGACTAAATGCCAACATGGATTCCGACCCAAACACTCTACTTGCTCTGCAAGTAATGAATTTGCGCATCATGTTCTAAAAGAACTTGATAAAAAAAGATATGTTTTATCACTATTTTTTGATTTAACTCCAGCCTTCGACATGGTAAATCACAGGTTTTTGTTAAATAAATTAGAAAGTCTTGGTATAAGAGGACTTCCACTTTCCTGGTTTATGTCCTATTTAGATAATAGAAAAATAATAACGGATGTTGAAGGTATAAAATCAGGCCCACTCTGTGTCAACATTGGAGTTCCACAAGGCTCAAATCTTGGACCATTATTGTTCTTGACCTACATAAATGACCTTCCGTCCTTTATACAGTATGGTAAATTATTACTGTATGCAGATGATACCTCTGTGATATTATCTTCAGATAATATACATAGTTTAATGAATGAAATGAATATTGTAATACAACAATTTGCTGATTGGTGCAAAAATAATCATTTGATTATAAACATGACTAAAACAACATTTTTAGTTTTTAAAAATAAAGTTATTGATGCATCAATTATTACGTCATCAATAAAATATCCGATTACGCAAGTAAGCGAAATGAAATTTTTAGGTATAATTTTGGATGAAGGTATGAAATGGAATCGACATGTTGATACAGTGTGTAAAAAGTTAGGCACGGCTTATTTTTATATCAAAAAATTAAAACAAACTCATAACACTGAAGCTTTATTGGCTGTGTATTATGCGTTTGTATATGCTGCCATGCAGTATTGTGTAATATTATGGGGGCAATGTTCAGATTGTACACGAATATTTATACTACAAAAAAGAATTATTCGGCTCATGTTTAATCTTGATTATCGCGAATCATGTGTTAATCATTTTAAGCGGAATAATTTGTTAACATTCTATGGCATTTATAACTATGAGCTATTAATATTTATCAAAAAAAATTATCAAAACCTACCACTTAGAAGTGAAATACATGATTATAACACTCGTCATAATAATGATTTGCATATTGCAAACTATAGATTGCAAAAGTTTAAAAACTCTCCGGAAATTATTGGAAGTGAATTGTACAATAATCTTCCCGGAGAGTTAAAAAACATAGAGAGCATGCCAAAATTTAAACGTGAGCTGAAGAAGCATATTGTAACGTCGTGCCCATATAGTTTAATTTAATTTATTTAATTTTCATGTTGACTATACCTATGTACGTTTGTATCTTATGGTGAAAATAAATAATAATAATAATAATAATTGTGAAAAGCAGCGCCTCGAAGAGCGGATGGAAGTACTAATTATACCACAAATGTTTATAAATTATATTAAATAGCTGATTTGTAATATAGGGCTGAAAGGAATATAAAGTATCGTTCCAGGCATTTGTCACTAAAATGGAACTGGCACTAATCTATTTTCTTAATAAGATATGTTTAAACTTTAATTTCATTACAGTTTGAAGCGGTTACTCGATAGATACGGTAACACAACAGCAAAAAAATTAAAAAATGTGCCGTGCTATGGGGTTATTACCAGATTTAACGAGGCACTTGTTCATAATTATTTTCTACTCACTCGAAACTAAATTTTAAAATCAGTTTCAAGTGGTTACTCGATTGGTACAATTTATGTCCAAAAAATATACCGTAGAAAAAATATAGCAATGTTATGCACCATATTTGCCCTGGCACTAAATGATTTTTTCAATAGTTACAGTGAGTAGTATCATTTAAAAAATACTTTATTCGGTAACTCGATAGTCTAGGTTTTTGCAGCCAGCACTCGCTCTATATAATGTGCTGTAAAGTATAAAATTACACTAAATGGATGATAATGATTTTCGAGTATATGTAAAAAACTTTATTGATAAGTGGGATAAAGTATTTCGATTACGGAAAATATATATATATATATATATATATATATATATATATATATATATATATATATATATATATATATATATATATATATATATATATATATATATATATATATATGTATGTATATATATATATTACTTTTTCGTAATCGAAATACTTTATCCCACTTATCAATAAAGTTTTTAGTAAAATGATACAAGCATATACCATTGCACTTAAATGGTGTCTAATTTGATGAAGAACCCATGTTATTTACCCATTCCTTTTTTCAATATCATTTTTTGTAATGAAAAAATTGAATGATATTCCGTGTTCAAAATTCGAAAATTGTTTGCAGTAATAACAGTTAACCATTGATTAAATTTTATTTTAGCAATAACTACTATAAATGGATTCTTTCAAACTCCAATGGTCAATAAAAAACCACTTTCGGGATATTAACCATTCTATGGGGATATTTATATAAACATATAAATGATATAATGTTTTATTTGTAGAAAAAAAAATGGAACCGGGCCGTTGTTCCATGTAAAATCAAATTGAATTGTAATTATCAAAAATATTTAAAGGGTAATAAAAACATATTTTTAATTAAAATTGAAAACAAATACGAAAATTTTACAATTATTATTAAGAAATAAATTTATATTTTAATTACACCGAGTTCATTTTGATAAAAATCACTATGTATAACAATCGTGATAAAACAACATATGCTAGCTAAATGGTTTATTCAATTACATGTATTATTTATTCATTATAAAAATATAAAGAGGCGAATTGAGAAAGAAACTTCCCCTTTGTTAAAGTCGCTTAAAAATAAATGTTTATTTAAAATACATTTGGTGTTTTTTATTTCAGTCATACAGTTTACTCGTTTTCAAAAATTAAAGTATGCAGCAAGAAGATGTAAAAACTTTTATGTAATAAATAGACAAAAGTCATAAGACTGCCGAAAACTAAAATGAGTAATAAAAGAACAATTAAAGAGTTGAAAAGTGTATTATAATCATTTCAAGAATTAACAATAATGTCCGAACAAGATGATGACCCCCTCCACTGACGTAACGTAATTACCGATCACCAAAGTACCTCTCAACAGTAAGAGAAACCAAAGCTGGGGTCCCCTAGGGTTCGGTGTTGGGACCAATCATCTTCAATTTGTTTATAAATGATATGGAGGGTAGAGATAAGGAGGACCATCTCAAGTGGAGGACAAGTTGAAAAAGTGTCCATCGTAAGCAGGCAAATTATAGTTCAATAACCCACCAAATAGCGCTAGCGTAGCAAGAGGTAAGGATATGAATGTAGCAGTTGTAAGCGGAGTGAAGTGTGCTGAGTTGGAAAATTTAATATCTCTGGTGTATGGAGGGTAGAGATGTCTCTACCCTCCATATTATAAACCGAGTGAAATGTAATTTGATAAACGAAGTTTTTAAAATCTTCCCACTTGCTACTATGGCGCCACCTTAATTTGCTCCCTTTCGATGGACACTTTTTAATACATTCAGATGGTTCTCCTTCCTTTTCTATACTCCATGATAAATGATATACCGAAATTCGCAAAAACGAATCTGGCCGTATATGCGGACGATACCGCCATATACGCGCATTCCTCTAATGCGCAGGTGGCAACTAAACAAACACAGATACATCTGGATATGATCCTTGCATATGCAAACAACTGGAAAATACAAATTAACAACACAAGAACAGAGCACATCTGGTTCACTAAAAAATTCACGAACATAAAAATTTACGAACCATTAAAAGTGAATGGGATAAGCATACCAGTAACAAACAAGGTGAAATATCTAGGTGTATATCTAGACAAAGGTATGTCATTTATACCGCAGATCAAACATCTCGTCAATAAAGGTCACGGGGCTGTACATCAGCTGTACCCGTTTCTAAATAGATACAGTGCGCTAACCATCAAAAATAAGAAACTGTTGCAATAATAAAACCGCTCATAACAAATGCGGCTCCGATCTGGTGCAGTGCGTCCAATTGAGACAATACAAAAACTACAAAACAAATGCTTAAGACTAAGGCACATCGCACATGAGGTGATTTGGGTGAAATCGGCGAAATCGCCGATATCGGCGATATCACCGATATCAGCGATATCACAGCATTTTAGTCGCACACGGAGCAACAGAAGTTGCTCCGACTTTGTAACGTTTTTTGAAGAAGGGGTACTACGTAGTTTGTTTACTAATAACAAAATATGTATATACAGTGTCTTAAAGGATGAAATACATCAAGTAATAAATAATATAGATTATAATAGATTATACTTTAAGCCATTTGAAATTCTCATTTCGTCTTACAAAAACGACAAGAGATAGCTAGTTGAACTTTTGGTGTCATATTCTGGATCTTAAAAGTGACTCTAAGTTCGTAAATTGACAAAATCGGTATAATGGGCTAATTAGATCTATGATCCAACTTAACCATAAAAAAAGATTCAAAACAAACACAAAAAACTTGTATGAACATTTTTCGTATATAATAAGAATCTGTTAATTAGCTTAAACTGTGGCGAATATAAACATTCCGAAAAATGATCAAACATTTTTTTTTTAATCAAACAATTATTGTTTTGAATCTTTTTTAATGGTTAAGTTGGGTTATGGATCTAATTATCCCATTATACCGATTTTACTCACTTACTCTCTTTTAAAATCCAAAATATGACACCAAAAGTTCAACTACCTGTCTCTTGTCTCGTTTTTCAGTTATCTTGATGACGAACGGGAGACTGAGATGGGTTAATACTAATATACTCTGACTTAACTTAACCATATATATATATATATATATATATATATATATATATATATATATATATATATATATATATATATATATATAAATATATAAATATATATATATATTTATAACTGTGTATATTAGAGTGTTTTTTGAATGCTAATGATTAAAGTAGTTCAAACATTGATGCTCAATCTTATATCGAATATCTAAAAAATTTACTCTGTTATACCTTAACTTGTTTTATTAGTTTAATGTGATTAGAATAGATACAGATTATAGCCACTGTACAATTACTGTATTTATACAGTTCATTTTGTAAACATATTAAATAATAAAAGAATCAATATATATAATATTTTTCAGTAATAGTATAAGATGTATTGGCTTAATTTTATAAAATAAGTCTAAGTTCATTTCTGTTTATTTACTCTGTTATTGAAATGAATGAAATTAATATTGACCCTTGAAAAGTGTTATAAATAAATTTATAAACTCTTGCAGAACGTCATTACGGCCAAAATGAAGAAATGTTGTATCTATTGCAACGTTGCTACAACAATTAAGAGACGTATACCTAGAGAAAGAGGTTTTTCCCTTTTTGCTATCCACAAATAATAAATATGTCTAGAAATTTTTTAGGTTGAGCATTTAACTGAGTAATACTATAGGTGAAAGCTCTTATGTATTTGACAACGTTGCTTACGAATGTAAAATTACATACGATTGTTGTCGCATCATGATGGAATTCTTACGATTTCAGTATTTGATTATACATATCTTACACAGTGCGATTTCGTACATGTAATTTTCTTATGGAAAGTAATCTCTATCCGTATACGACACAACAGTTGCAACAATACCATATATGTGATAAAAGTATAGCATGTATTCAAAGATATAAATATTGCAGGATAATATAAGCATTTACTTAATACTCGCTACTCTTCGTTCCTTTTCTTTAAAGCATATGTATGTATATAAAAAAATTTATGATCTGTTTTATAAGATGCGCCTATTAAGCCTGTTCTATATGGTTCAGGACATCAATCTAACCTTTTTTTTTTGTGTATAAACAAGCATTGACAAGTTTTTATTTTTAAATATTAAACATAACATTATTTAACTCTCTATCTTTGTCATAAACATTGATTTATATGACTGTATAAACAAGAATAAAAAAAAGTTGCCCATATGATTTTAAAAACGAAGCATTTTTACAACGATTTTTTTATCACATGTATGATTTCAAATCACCAAAATCACGTCGTGTGCGACTATACATTGGTTTCCATAAGCAAATCATATGTATGATATCGCCGATTTCACGCAAATCACCTCATGTGCGATGTGCCTAATACTAGCTGCAGTCAGATATACGAGAATACAAACTCTACACCAATTAACAAACATACCGACAATAGATGGACACATAAATAAAATAGCTACAAAATTTTATAAACACCGAATAAAAAATAGCAACCTAACAAAAAACATAACAAAAACAGAAACAGGTGTCAGAACAAAACACCGACTAATTTACAGTAAAATCGACCTGCACAACTGACTGACTAACATAAAAAAACATAAATTAAATGAACTACATACAAAAAAAAAAAAAAAAAACAAATTCCAAACAATAATAAATTAATAAAGTAAATCATATCCATCAAAATACCCAAGTAAATCATAAACAGTTTTTTTTTTAATTTTTCTGTAAAGACAACAAAAAACTAACATCTTCCAGAACAAAAGACAAAAATTAATAAATACAAATAACAGCTATAGGCAAACACCACAATAAATGCTGGATGAAAGCACAGTATGTGCTACTAACTAGTAGCAAACAGAAATGTTTTTAAAACATGAAATATTAATTTTATTTTAATGTAAATATTCTTGTACTATTCCATTTTTGATATTTAATAAATTTTATTTTGAGTTGAGAGATCACCAAAGATCATCAAAGTTAAGCATCAACAGACACAGTCAGAAAATGGATTGGTGAACATCTAGGAATGCCGTGTACTGTTGTTGTATAGATTGAATATAATACACTCACTGTAGTCATTATATATTTTTAGTAGTTGAAAAATAACTTAAAAAATACATGATTTTTTTAAATTTTATTCAATTAGCAAAAACACAATTTTATTCTTCGAAGTTAAATAATATTTTAATTTTTCTATGTCATTATTGGATAAAAGTAAAAAAATAAAATATAAATAATATCTATTTATGATTTTTATTGCATAAATAACATTTGTTCTTCCTTCAAATCGACGATTTTTTATATAATTAATAAGTTTAATAAGCTGCATACTTGTATTCAGAATATATGTGTATTTCGTATGCTTAAATATAAATTTGTCATCAATCTATAAACCTGTAAATTAAAAATTATTTTAGGTCATTTATTTACGATTTTATTCACATATCTAAATAAATACACATCCATATTAAAAATATACATGCATGTAAGCGTTCTTATATACCTTATTCGCATATACTGACGCATATGCAATATACATATATTCTGAATATAAGTATTCAACTAATTAAAATTATTAATTAAACAAAAAATAGGTGATTTTAAGGAAGAACAAACGTTATTTATGCAAGAACAATCATAAATGGTTATTTATAACCCAATAATGTAAAAAATATATAAATGAAAGATAGTTTGAGGGGGGGAGGGTGTTTTTGCGAACTGACGGTGTATTTTTTTATTTTTTAATTAACAAATTAAAGCTAAAAATTGTTTATAGCGAACAATCAAGAAGAAACGGCGAACTAACGAAATATCATAATAAGAATTTGCACCTTAGAAATAGTTTGCGGGTCTGAAAATATTAAAATTAAATTTTTCTAATATTATCTTCATTGATAGCTAGCTCTATGAGACATATTTGTGTAAAAGAAATAAATTTTACAATTAACAATTAATTCGCGTATCGTTATTTTTTTAAGTTAAACAATTACAAGATTAAAAGTCTG
Organism: Chrysopa pallens; assembly: GCA_020423425.1. Lineage (NCBI taxonomy): Eukaryota > Metazoa > Arthropoda > Insecta > Neuroptera > Chrysopidae > Chrysopa > Chrysopa pallens. Next base: position 105,704,847 of record CM035592.1, on the reverse strand, counting down.
ATTTTGTAATAAATATTAATGGTTGTTCAGTAAGCGGTGTCAAAATTAAAAGGTTATAGGGTTATACCCTTTCGAAATTATATAAATAATAATTTTTTTTAATAACAACATTAACTCATTAAAATAATAATTCATTTAAATTTATTAAACAACCCCCCACTGATGTAACGTAGTTACCGATATCAACCGATCACCAAAGTTAAGCAACAACAAACACAGTCAGAACAGGATGGGCGAACGTCTAGGATTTCTGTGTACTGTTGTTGTATAGAATGAATATATACCCACTGTAGTCACTATATGACTTTAGTAGTTCTAAAGTCGAAAAGTAACTTAAAATAATAATAATAAAAATAAAAAAAAATTGATTAAAAGAAATCAAAAATCGTTACATCCGGAGCCGCGTTTAGGCAAATATTAAATCATTTTTTATAAAAAATTTAACATTGAACAGATAATAAATTCCATTGAATTTTTGAAAACAAACGACGAACAAACAATTCAGAAAAAAAATAAAAGTAAAAAATATTAATATAATACCGCCAAGTTCAGATAGCCTATAAATACAGCTACCTGGACTTGTCGGTATTATATTAATTTTTTTTGCTAGAGCGTTTGTTTGTAAATGTTTTATAAAGTTTATTATTCGTTCAATGTTTAATTTTTTATAAAAAATGATTTAAATTGTGTCTGAACCCGGTTACTAAAGCTAAGGCCGAATTTTGTAAAAACATGTTTTTCACTATTACATAGGTACAGGAACAATATTCAATCAAAAAATCGCACATATAAAATTTTCCTTTTTATTTCATTTTTGCTCCCTGTTGCTTTGGCTATTAACTACAAATATCAAAAATTAATAGTACAAAATTAACAAAAAAAACTTCAAAAATACAAATTTTATACATAAATCACATAACAAAATCTTTAAAATAAATACAAATCTATAGTATGTATATCTTTATGAAAATAATCAGCTGACTGTTATAGCTTTTGGTTTATGTTTTAGCTAATGTAACGATGAAATTTTATTATGAATAGCAATCTGTCATAGTATTTAAAAATACTTCTTCAACCGCCCGTAATAACACATTCCATTATTGTTATCATTTCTAAAAATTATATTAAGATTTTGCTTACCTGTGCATTGAGTATAAAATCAATACTAAAAACGCTCCCAGTCTTACATTTAAATTACACATTGTTAAATTCGTTTACATCAACAAACAAATTTCAATTTTAATATAAAATATACATTTGACTTTCTTATTTTTAAATACATAAAACAACTATTAATTGATAATTTAAAAAAATTAAGTTTGGTTGTAAATCATATCAATAGATAACTGATAAAGCTATTTATTAATTAAAAAAAGAGATCTATATCTGTTTCCTTTCCTAATTAAAACTCGTTGAAAATCAATTATGCAATTTCGCCTTTATTACTTCAGGATGAACAGACGTGTTGCGTGGTAAAATATATCCAGTATTGGAAATAGATGTTCAGTGTCACATTCATAGATATATAGATTGCTTCTCTTAATATGGTCAATTATTTGTAAATATCAACACACCGGTATAGTCAGCCAGCGTCCCCATAACCGTATGACTGAACTAAAAAATACCATTTTGTAAGTGGTCACGAAATTTAGCCCCGCTAAAAATTGTTTTTTCAATTTTTATTTTGATATATCGTTATTAGTTTGTAATTTGTATAATTTAAAAAAGTTAATTCAAAATAGTTTACTAATCTTTAGTTCTATAGTAATATTACACACTCACACCAACAATTATTCATGTATTTGATTTATAACCTCGACATATGTGTATTGCTTCCACTTCTCTCGGCTCCCCCTTCTCTCTGCTCTTTAATAAAATTATGTATAATCACGATATTTTTAATCACGAGTAATTCAAAAAGTATATTCAAAATATTCGAAAATACTTTACAGGACAAATAGATAAATAAATAGACAAATAAATAGGTAAACATTTTAGTATTTAAAGTATAAGACATAATACAGAAGATTCCATATGGATACGTTCATTGTAATTGAATTCCTTCCTTTTCATGCTTTCAATTTAGGGAATCAACGCTAGTCGATAGGATAGGATAGTGGATTGAGAACATACATGCTTTTTTAATATTATTATAATAGTTACTTACTTAATATGTGATGTCATAACGATTGAGATTGCAGATTAATGAGTGAATGATGTACAAAATAAAAAACTTTTATAAGATTGTAATATTATTATCTAATCAAATTTAATAAACATAAATATATTTGTATTCACTTTTATTAATATTCATTCAGACAGGATATGATTTATTTAAGCACGCATACATAACTAAACTATTCTAACATGGTTTTAACAAATAAAAAGTATAAAAAGACTTCACATGTCAAAATATTCGTACTTTATAGAAACCATACACAGTAAATATTAACAAACATTTTTTTATCAATTATTTCGTTGAATAAAATGGATAGAATAAATTTGTTAGCCTATATACTATCAACGAAAATGTTGTCAACAAATATGACAAACAAATTTACAAAACACGTTCCAATCGGCTTTGCCATCAAGAAGATTATTGAAAATAAATTGATATAAAAATACGCAATACCATTGCTGTGGATGATAAACGAATTATCTTCCGCAGAATGTGTTCTAGTCTTTAGTTACATTATACTTACTATATCTCACTGTGTGTCATCGAAATATAAGCATAGCTTTAAAACCGTTATTATTTATGTAAAGTAAAATGTTTTCAGGTTTGCCATTTAACATATTATATAAAATTTTCAACGTATTTTCAAATAAAAAATTATTTTAAATTCAATTTATTATTTAATTACCTATCGATACAATTTTTGTACATGCTATTATAATAAAAATAATTTACTAGAGAATTACTGGAAAAATACACAAATAAAGTTTGACCTTATATTCTGGCAAAGTATTAAAATTACGTGTTTTATTGTATCACCACACAATTGAAACAGTTATGTGTGTTATTTCCGAATTCGTATGCGATGCCTTATATTTTTAATAACATCAATATACAAAACTCATACATACATACCATCGCACTTGAAACAATAAACAGTAATATAATCTTTTTTATCGGCTAATTGTGTTAATCTTTTAATGGGAAATGGTTTGTAATTTGTTCATTAACATGTTTCGTCTGATAAATTGATAATGTAAGAATAACGTCCACATGTTGACGAAAACGTTGAGAGGTATGCAAGAGCATTAACACGTGGACGAAACCGTTGAGAGTATATGGATCCAATTTTACGTAATTATTATGTATTTTTAGTTCCCCAGTATGACCGGTTATATTTATAGACATTATAAAGATAGGCAGTATTCATAGCGTTACAGTATAGTTGACGAAATTAACAGCCAATATTCATTTAATTGGCAAATAAAAATACACTGCAAATAATGGACACAGAATTTTCTACATTTCAGCTACATAAAATTCTCTGTAACAGTAAGCTTACCAAGTTAACTTCATTTTTTTTGCTATTTTTGATTTTGAAATGTTTATCTGAATAATAACAATAATAATAATGTAGTTTACAGGCTAATAAGTATATACCAGAGGCCACTCGCATCATTATTTTATTCTTTATATTTTTTATGATGTGGGCTAATACATCATCTGCCGATGCCTGAATTGGAACCCACAACCTCCAAGTCTTATTAGCCAAGTTTTATTAATAACGTTTAAAGGTTTTAGAGCCTTTCCTCGCTAGACCACCAAGCCGGTTAATATTCAGAATAACTGACCAAAAGAAAAATTTAAATACAAAAAATGTTACTGTCTCGAAAACAAACAACTTTGAAACACAAACGGATTAAACTCCCCACAATTTCTACACAAATTCAGCTAATAAACACATATTATATAACAAACTATTATGACGGCCAACTTTTTTTTATAAATTATTCCGCAATCTGTTACTGTATGTAAAATATAAAAAGATTATATTCTACTATAAGTTATGACAATCTAAGAATACAAGAACTTTTGTGGTGGGTATAAAATTTGAATAGAATTTAAAAAAATAAGGGTTTTTCATTAAATCATTAGAATAAATATAGTTAAAATATGGTTTTTATATAATTATTTTAATTGCAAATATATCTTATCTAAAATATTTTAAATAATTAAAACTTAAATTATAACACTATTGTGATAAAAATAAAGGTTAAAAAAAGAAATTTGTAAATAATTTTTTTATTAAATAATTGGCCTTAACAAAATTTAATCTTGTAAACATTTCAATAAATGTTCCTTATAAATTTGTTGATCCACTTTCGTTATAACAATCGTATTTTTATATTGTTTTAATACATCAAGTTTATCTGGTATTAATCCACCACGAAATTCACCTTCAATCACTGGAGCAATATGATAATGTTCGGCAGCTGTTGCAATCTTTGGATTTAATGCTGTTGTTGCCAAATAAGTATCAGACGATATCCAATATGGTTTCTTGGGTAATGAAACACTTTCTGCTTTATTTATAAAATCAATCATATCGTTTTCAATTTTTCCTAACACATTCAAACGCCAATCCTACATGACAATATATTAAGGATGTGATATTTTAAGTAAATTTAATCGAATACTACTTACCTTGTCCATAAATCCATAAAGAACCATTGTATCCCAAGGCATTAAAATTATTGGTGAAATATCTTTATCATTTGTTGAATTAAATACAATATGATTTGCTATTGGATCCGTAAAAAAATTAAATTCAACACTAGGTAAAACATTTCCATAACCACTAACAGATCCTCCCAATATAATCAAATGTTTTATATTTTTTCTGAATGTTGGATCCATTCGTATAGCCAATGCAATATTTGTTAACGGTCCAAGGGCAAAGATAGAAATCTCACCTAAAAAATTATTATTTAAATTTTTTAATATTTTTTTAAACTGAAATCTTGATAACCAACAATTTTAAAAACTATATTTCAAGGTCAATGTTTGTATTCCTCGGTCACAGTTGTTATTAAGGACGAAAATAATGATTTAAGAAAAAAATTTTGATAAAAAAAAGTGGAAGGATTTAAAGAACTTTATTAAACATGGCCTTAATTTTTATCACTATTTTAGATTAAGTACCTGGTCCTTTTTTAAATTCGGCTTCTGAGCCACGGTTCCTGCTATAGCTACTGTTTAACAAATTGCCCAATTTTATATCAATACAAAAATAACGAAAACAAAAATTATGTTCGATATTTGGTAAATAAACTTTGAATTTGTAAATTATGAGCCAAGAGCAGACCGATTAAAAGTTTCATGGATCAGATACATGCAAAATTTTTGGTAGATAGTGTAATATTGCTATGCATTGAGTCTTTGTAAAAATTAAAAAATGATTACTTTTTGTTTAAAAATGGATTTTAAAAAAATGAAGTGTTTAGAATACGTATAGCAAATACTTAAGTACTGAAATTATGAACTTATCGATAAAAATATATTAATCTAAAATAAGATCGGCTCGACTGTAAACACATACATTCACATCAGTCTTTCAGAAAAATTTCAATATGAGCTAGTGTAGAAACTATTCATTTAATAGGGGATTGGACTAAATTTTTTATTACTTCAACTCAAGCCTCTTTATACCTCGGGTTTTCAGTTATTTTTTCAAATCTTTAAAAATAAGCAAGATATGAAAATCCAAAATTCCTAATTAAATTCTGAAATTCCTAATAAAAGTACGTTGCATCTTCATATATTTTACATGTTAAAAATCGTTTTCAAGATAAAAAACAAGAAAATAATCTTGATAGCTTATAACTTCTTTGCTTTTGCATCAATTTAAATTTAATGTTCAAGTTTTGTTATGGTATTAAGTCTACTTTCACATTTTGATGTGTAATATAGAAAATTTATAATCAGTCCGTTACCCAATTGACAAAAATAAAATACCTGGATTCTCACGAACCAATCGTGTTAAAGCATTTACAGCATGCTCAGATTTTATTAGCTTAATGTCTGGTGAATCGGGAAATTCAAAGTCTCCCAAACCATCATGCCCATAATAATAAGCGCCATGTACAGTTGTGTCTAAAATTGTTGTGTTTGCACCCGCATAAACAGGAATCTGTAATTTCAATATAACTGTATTGGCAAGATGATCATTATAATATTAGAAATCTTTCATAATGATAGAAATCGCAAGTCTTCTCGATTACTTGATAACCATCTCAAGAACTGTTGAGTACCTAAACATTTTTTTTTTTTGAGTAAGATTACTTCAACCCACATTAGTTCAGTTTGTGGCTTAAATTTAATGGAAAGGAGGAAAAAACAAACGCGTTAATCAAAAACCTTTTTTAACAAATCCATAGATATAACGCATGGACTGAAAAGTCCCGGGCCTAACAAAGAAAACACAGTTTTTTTGGTTCAAAATTAGCTTCATTCATCAACGTAATCTCCATCAAGAGCAACGCAATCATTCCAGCGCCGCTCTAACATTTCAATACCACTTTTGTAGAACGATTTATCTTTTGCCTCAAAATAGGCCTCAGTTTCAGCGATAACGCGAAATTTCTTATCGGCGAGCATTTTTTCAGGTCTGCGAATAGCCAGTAGTCGCTAGGAGCTAAATCTGGCGAATACGGTGGATGTGGGAGCAATTCGAAGTTAAATTTATGTAGTTTTGCCATTGTTTTGATTGACTTGTGACACGGTGCGTTGTCTTGATGAAACAAAATTTTTTTCTTTGCCATTTCGGCCTTCAAACGCTCCAATAACGCTAAATAATATTCACTGTTAATGGTATTTCCTTTCTCAAGATAGTCGATGAATATTACACCACGCACATCCCAAAATACCGAGGCTATAACTTTTCCAGCCGATTGTTGTGCTTTCGGGCGTTTTGGGTGAGGTTCACCATTTGCTGTCCACTCAGATGACGATCGTTTTGATTCCGGAGTGAAGTGATGGATCCATGTTTCATCCATTGTCACATATCGACGCAAAAATTCCGGTTTGTTACGTTTAAACATGGCCAAACACTGCTCAGAATCATCAACACGTTCTCGTTTTTGGTCAACAGTGAACAAACGCGGCACCCACTTTGAACAGAGCTTTCTCATAGTCAAATGCTCATGCAATATAAAGCCAACACGTTCTTTTGATATCTTTACGATGTCAGCTAACTCACGCAACTTCACTTTTTGATCATTCAAAACGATTTTGTGGATTTTTTTTATGTTTTCTGGTGTTACCGCCTCATTTGGACGTCCACTGCGTTCTGCATCATCGGTGTCTCTACGACCCCGTTTGAAGTCAGCAAACCAACGTTTTATTGTTGTTTCTGATGGAGCGGAGTCCCCATAACACTTTTCAGGCCATTTCTTCGCTTGAACGGTATTTTTTCCCATCAAGAAGCAGTGTAAAATTAAAACACGAAATTGTTTTTGATCCATTGTTTTGAAAATAACAAAAGAAGCGTCTTAGCACAATAACTCACAAACAAATGAATAGAATATCATGAAATTTTAACAGCTGTCTTTTGAAGGTTAGTATTAACTGAAAAAAAGGTGACTGCAATAAAACTAGCACCATCTATGTGTTAGGCCCGGGACTTTTCAGTCCATGTAATATATGGGTTGATAAAACATAGATCACGTGAGTGAGTTTTTATCTATCCATACTTAAAAAATATAAATGTACAGATCCTCGACTGAGTATGTGATTAAGACAAGATAGAAACACTCCTATAATGAGCTTTCTTTTTTTATCGTTTATATTGCAACCACTTACATGATACTTCCATTACTCTACCGTGGCGTATTGGCAATACTCTCAAATGACGTCAGCCTACCACAACTATATTAATAAATTTTTATTGCGATAGCGATAATCGCACCTTCGAGCAGTCATCAACTTTACCAACTGAGATACCTGAGCTGATCCAATCGAGCACAATTACATAAACTGAGAATTCTTTCATATAAGTTAAATTAATAGAAATTGTGTTAGATATTAGAAACCGAATCTGTTTAAAAGTTTTACCTCTAAGCCTCTTGCAACTCTCAAAGTTTTCAATACATTAATTTTAACATTATCCAAATCGGTGTTGCCATGTACACAAGTAATTCCAATTATTTTTGTATTCAATAGTTCTTTTCTTAAATATTGAATTGAAGTTAATATTGCAATCGCATCATCTGCTCCGGAATCGGTATCAATTATTATTTTTGTATGTTTTAAATTACGTACATATTCCAATGGATCAAAATATGCATCCAGGCCATTTAAGCTATAAAAAATTTAAGTTTTAGATTAAATTAATCAACTGGGTTTTAAGATTTGTCACAATTTGTTCAGTTTCAAAAATAGGGTTGATTATAGATGAATGTGAGAATTACTAGAGTCAACTATATGGTTCGAAGGAAGTGTGTGACAAGGGGTAATGACTGATTAAAACGTTGTATTCTTTGATCTATCTTTAATTTGACGAGGATATATACTCGGGTATAAGCATTGCAAAGGATAATAAAGCGCCTGGGAAAGATGAAATTTTAAACACCGTAATTAAAATAATGCTTTAGAAATGTACAAAATTTGGACCTTTAATCAATAAATTGTTCAATAGCATGTATTTTAGCCAGGTATACCCTCGCATTTGCACCACTGGAATAATTACCAGAGGTTAAGGCGAACGTACTGATCTTACCAACTATCGAAGCCAAATAGTTGTAAGCTTTATACAAAACTTCTGTCGGATCAATTATGACAATGGTTAGTTGAAAATTTTAAATTGTGCGCAGGTTGGATTTCGAAGCCAATATGAAATAATGGATAATGTTTTCGCATTAAAAGCAATAATTAATAATTCGTTAGTAGCCAAACGATCCAAGAGTCATCTTTGTTACATTGACTTCGAAAAATCCTTTAAGAAGGTCAAGAAAGTTATTATGGAGTAAGTTGTTGCATATTGGTTTATCTAATAGATATATTTTAATATATATATAAAACTATTTCAATCTGCATTCTTGCTTTTAAAGGAGTATTATGGGAAGTGGAAATTAAGTGTGAATGCGAGAAAAACTAAAATGATGATTTTGAGTAATGAACGAAAGCGTTGTGAAAATGAGGTGTGATTGTATAAAGAGAAAGTGATCAAAAATTTTATATACTTTGAGTATCTAGATGCGGTGTTCTCTTGTAATGAGAGTTGGAATGAGCATATGGAACGAATGAGTTATAAAGCTAATTGAATATTAATCTGTATAATACGTCGTGTGTAAAAATATGAGAATATTCCTGTAAATGTCCTGGTGAAAATGTGCAATGCTTTGGAATTCCTTTTTTTGACCTATGGTAGTGAAGTATGGGTCACAAATTTTAAAAACTGCAACAACCAGTTTAAACAAAATAATGTTGAACTTCACAATTTTTTTTAAAGAAGTATTAGGAGTTAAGAGCGTTGCATATCTCTGTATACAAAAATCTAATAGTTATCGCAATAGAATAATTCATGGTGGCAAATGGTTTTAAATAAAATGTTGGAATGGCAGATCAATAAGTGTGCTGAATGAATTATTGAATAAAAGAGATATAAATGGTGTAAATGAAATATAGGTTAAAGTATCTGTAAAACGAGTGGTCAACCAGATTGCTTTGACTGACTGTTTGAAAGACATGACGAAGGGGATAGAAAGAATTTAATGCTAGATCACTACATGCAAGGAGCTAGATATTTACCAAAGGGTGGGCACAACCTTGTGACTTTTATTTTAGGATGAGATTACGTTTAATTATTGTATCTCTATAGGGTGTTCTCCCCTTGCTCACATGCAACGCTCAATCGCTTCGGAGAAAATGTTGTTCGATTATTTTCGTTTCAGCTTTATATCCCTAATATACTTATATGGCGTCTAGTTGATAGAGGCGCTGTGTTCAGAATGGGCGTTCGGGGTTCGGTTCTCGGTAAAAAGCTTTTTTATTTGTTCAAAGTATATTTTTTAAGGAATAATGAATATATAATTTATTTATTTATTGTAAACTGCTGAAAAATAAAAATTTTTAAATGTCGCAACTGGGAACAGAAACCCCAACGGCCATTTCAAACGCCATTTCTCTACCTACTTCGCTACCTCGCCTATTACTATTAATACACCATATTGGTATATAAAGTATATTAAGTTGAAATGAAAATATTCGAATTTCATTTTCTCCGAAATGATTGAGCCGTTGCATGTTATTATTGAAAGGGAAGTACCTCCTATAGAGCTACATTAATTAAACGCAATCTCATTCCCATGTATGGTTTTAGATGGAATAGTAAGAAAGTAAATGCTGTAACAGTATGCGTCATGTGTGATGTAGCTCAGAGTATATGGCATTTGATAGAAGACCTATCTTTAGTTATTTCATTTATACAGTGAAAGCACGTAATAGGAAAACCTTGTAACACACATTTTATTTTGAGAAAAAGTAATGATCTTGGACCATATTTTAATAAATTATTTATAAGGAATGTATGTGTCATGGCGCGTTATTAGTTTTTTTAATTCAATCACTTTTAAAGTATTCATAATTAATTTTTACATTTTTCGCCCAATCTATCGATATTTATTATGTTTTAAATGTATTAAACAAATTTTTTTTTTTTTTGTCACAAAACCAAATCTTATATATTTCCATTAAATCTATATCTATATATATATATATATATATATATATATATATATATATATATATATATATATATATATATATATATATATATATATATATATATATATATATATATATATATATATATATATATATATATATATATATATATATATATATATATATATATATATATATATATATATATATATATATATATATATATATATATATATATATATATATACATATTAATAAAATTAAATTTCAAGGTTGGCTTCGTCATTGATACCTCTATAATACTTCTTAATTTAATCTAAGAATGCGACTAATCCATTTTTTGAAAATTAATTATCTTAACTTTATTGGTTACTTAAAATTTATAATTATTAAATTGATATCATTTGAAAGAATTTGATTTTAAAACTCATTCCGTAAAAAGATACAATATAATTTTTTAATAAAAAGTTTTACTATATATATATAAAATTAATTTTTGAAAATTAATTTTCTTAATATTATATGTTACTTAAAATTTATAATTATTAAATAGTTTTAGTCTTCCAAATTTCAAATTCGTATTCAGTAACCAAAAGACATGTCTAAAGAAATTTCTACTGGGAAAAAGTAATTAAAAATTACAAAAATTTATAAAAAATTCTTTGTTTAAATCTAAGCAAGTTTTGCCTCATACGAAAAGGTAAATAGTTTTCGTGTATACAATTTGTAAAAATTTGCCTGTTAAAGTATTTTCAGACCTTTAAACCTATCCATTATAATAACAAATGTACAGGCAAAAGTTTAACTTTTTTCTTTATAAAATCCGAATCTGTAAGAAAAATAGAGGATTTTAATTAAAATGTTGGCCCTCATTTAACTTTGAAAACCCATCCTCATAAAAGTATGTACTTGAGATTAATGGAGTCGAATTATTAAACTCGTTTTAAACAATTTTTTATACTTATTTTTATATTTAAGTTACCAAAAAAAACTCGATATATATTGGGTATCAAAGAATGCAAAAATTATATATATACTAAGGAATAAAATATCTGTTGATCCTGGGATTAAACGTTATTCAAAAAAGTGTAAATGAGTTTTAAAATTACTTTTTTGTTAATTAATAATTGTTATTAAATTAAAAATGTAGACCTAATATTGAAAGTAGGTATAATAATGAATTGAGAAACTTGACAATTAACGTACTCTTTACTTACAAAATTCTGTATGAGGATTTACATGGCAATTATATTATATAATAAGTTTACTTACTCAAGATGGGATGTCATAATATATGTTATCAATTATCTACTTAATTGTTAAAAAAAAAAATATTAAATTAATATATGTAAACAGAAAACTTGACACTAAATAACATGAATTCAACTAACTTTTAACTAAGACGATATTCTTTATATTTTATCTCTAATCTGTAGATAATAATGATGTAATTTATTTTGAATTAATTCATCTAATTTGTATAATTAAGGCTTGTTTAAACGTGTAAAATATTGTTACTGCAATGCATGGCTATCATACAGTTGCTGGTAATATTACCAGTATTAGTAGCCATTCTTTGTAATATGACTAGTAGTCCGGCATATATGTGAAATAATTGGCCCTTTTATGAAAGAAGCATACAATTTGGATCATATATAATACTACGTATAAAGGTTAAAATTTAGGTATTGGCTTAATTTTGTTATGCCGACCTATCGAATATTTTGAATTTGTATGCAGTCAACATTTGATAATTTTGCTTATTATAAATATTTCTATTTTACGCATATCATCAATGACATTTGAAATGTTAGAAAGACTGTCTAGAATCTGTTTATTATATTACGCTAATTGATCTGCTGTTACAAATAATTGTTGTTTTCGATTTATTCCCAGTTTATTATTCGTAAAAGTAACTATTCGTCTATTTTTTAGTTATTTAGTTTATAAAAATGCGTATATAGTTAGTGGACCTTATTGAATTCGTTCCAAATTTTTCTAAGTATAATTATAGTTTGAACGTCATAAAAATTTGAAAGTATATTTGGAAAAAATCCAAAATTTTTTGTAGTGTAGAATGAATGGCTGCTTTTGCCCTTTTATTATTTTGATAAAGATTGGCTTCCGGTTTGGGCAAAAAGCTTTGATTTGGGATCAATTTATGTGTCAAAGATTCATTTTGGCTAACTAAATAATTTAATTTTTTTAATTCTTTTTGGTTTTCAAAATCAGATGTTTTTGCGTCTTTTAAATATTAAAATGGATATAATTTAAGACAAAAAATGACAAGATATCCTTTTTTGTTGAAAATGGTTAAGTTGATTGCAAACCAAACTTAATTTCTGATAAATTTATACAAGATTGTTATAAATTTCAAACAAAAATTCCTCACTATTGAATATTGCCGAATTAGCCACGTAGTAGTAGTAGAAAACACCTCGCACCTGAGGATGCCCAGACTATGTACAGTAAATAGTTACATTCAGATTCATAATAGGACAAAAACGTTTAAATGACATAGCTACAATGAATATAGGAAATGATTTTCTTAAAAATATTTAAATGACTATTATTTTTAAAATTTTCCAAATTTGGTAACTAATAGTGCTTATGTAAAATGTTCTGTTTTATTAACATCCTAAATTTTAATAGGTAATGCCATTCTTTAGTTCTGTTTAACACATTTCCTACGCGTCCTGTGGTGACCGGTAATTATATTACAATCATTTAATAATCTACTATATCAAATGATGTTTTCTTATTTGTGGTTAAAAAAATATTGCTTCAATGTCGTAAGAAAAAGTATATTAAAGATCTTAAGAGTATGGTTAAGTTATTTCAAATCAGTTACGAGAAATTAAAAAAATAAATAAATAAATAAATAAAAACAAATAAAAAACAGGCACAACCAATATCAGTAAAAAAATTTAATAAATACATGATAAAATTTTTTTACTGACATGGATTGTGTCTGTTTTTATTTTTTTTTTAATTTTCCATAACTGAATTGAAATAACTTAAACATAATCTTAAGATCTCTAATATACTTTTTTTTACGGCATGGTAACAATATTTTTTTAACCACAAATAAGAAAAAAATCATTTGAAAAAATCACTGTATAAAATTAATTTAACAAAATATTTGTTTGTTTTTTTTTTTATCAGACATTTTAATTATCTAATATATAAAATTTCCATGTCACAATGTTAGTTACCGTACTCCTCCGAAACGGCTTTACCGATTTTTACCAAATTTTATATGCGTATTCAGTTGGTCTGAGAATCGGCTACTATCTATTTTTCATACCCCTAAGTGATAAGGGTTGTTCACCCTTAAAATTTTTTTTTTTAATTTTTGGACGAAATTTTTTGTTTTTATTTTTTTATAATGTGGCATTAAAAAATACATACAACCCTAAATTTTCACCCCTCTACGATCAACCCCTATTTTTATTTGTTAATTATAAACTTTAATTGTTTTGGCAAGATTTTTATTTTTATTTTGTCATGACTTAGAATTAAAAAAATTCATATTTTTCTTAATTTTCACCCTTCTACGATCAACCCCTAGTTTTCCATCCCGATTTTTATTTTTTTCATTCTATCCACAGATCCGCAATAGGGTTGCAAATCGCAATCGAATATAATAATTGTAGTACGATAAATTCTTATTCAGTTTATAATTTCAATTTCCTTTAATTATGATTTTTTTCTCAATTCATCTCCCGCCCTCACCGGTCGATAACTGATCATAGTTAAAGGGAAAAAACAATAAAATTTAAAGGCTAAAGACGGACTAATCACGATAATATTATACACTTTATTGCGCTGAGAGAATTATCTTTATTTTTTTCAACTGTCATAATTGATAGTAAAATATGAATTATAATTTTTGATGTTTAGCTATCAAGAATTTTAATTCAAAATATATTCGTTACTTTCATAAAGATTAATTTATTAACCTAAATAAAGCATACTTTTATTGTTTAAAACTTTTTTCGGTTATAAGTACATCTTCGCACACTTATAGTAGATAGTTATTTTTATTGAACTAAAAAAATGTTTCCTGAAAATAATATGCATGCAAAACAACGTTTGCCGGGTCAGCTAGTTTTTTATTAATATTTGAATTTATTATAATGAATGAAAATGGAATTAGGTAATTATCATATTGAAATTTACATAAATTCATCACATTTTCGTTTTTTATAAATAAAATATTTATAGAGATATATTTGCTATTTCAATCGTTGAGTTGTTTTTTTCATTATTTAAAAATTATTAGTTATAACAGATTTTCTATGCATACCAGAAATAAATTCTACAGATTATCACAGTAGGTTGATTTATAGATGATTTCTAAAGCAAATTATCTTTCAAAGGGTTAAAAAAGGTAAATTATTAAAATGTGATAAAATATATATTTACTTATATTAAAATGGTATTTACAAAATGATTTGAACTAAAATACAGGAAACGATATTGAGATTTTAATATTTGTTGGCATTTTGAAAATACATCGCAATACAAGTTCAAAAATATATGCAACCGAAAAACTGTGTAAATGATAGTCTTGTATTATACTAACAAACTCAGATGTAAACCGTGTAATGACTTTTACGGTTAATGTTGTAAAAATGTGGTAGCATTTTCTAATATTAATTAGAAGGTTTGCTCCGTTTGATTACCGTTAAATTTGTAATAGTTACAATTATTTCCATCTTTCAATAAAAAATTGTAGTAAACGATTAATTACTGCGTTAATATAACAATAGGTGTTAAAAATTAACTGGTAGAATTTGTAAAATAAAATAAAAAGTGCTACTAGTTAAATTTCGATGATTCTTTATATGTACAGTATATTAAGAGGGGAATTGTTACAGCGATCTCACACTCCATCACCTGAAGGCAATGGAGTGTTTCAGAATCTCTTTATATAGTCTTATATGATAATATGTCTTCAAACAAAATATGCTAGACATTGATGATATAGCTTTTCTATAGTAATTAAAATTTTTTAGAATCAGTTCAGTAGTCCCAAATATTATGCCTATAAAAAAAAATTAAATAAAAAAATAAATCATTACCTGTATAATTTAACGTAAATTAGTAGGATTTAATAACATCATAAAATTTTTTTTATTCAATACATAATCTGTAATTCAAAATTTCATGAACAAAATCTATTTGTAACATCAACTTTGGGAACGTCCTTAAAAAATTAAAACAATTATTGTTAAAATTATGAAGATCAATCCGCAAAATACGTTTGTCTTCGTAATTCCTAAATAGTGAATTCCTTACAATTTTAATAGCATATATATCTTTTGTTGCAGGGGCGCAGTGAGAAAAAGCGGAGTCATACATCTGTGGCGATAAATATGCGTGGTAAACCAACGTTGGAAATTTACAGACCTCCAAGTATATGTAAAATGTTTTCCCCCAATTATTTTTTGATTGTTTTTGTTTTTAATAAACGAATCAATGTAGAACAAATGTCACTTTAACATCCCCCCTCATTCCTCAAAAATACCTTTCTTTGTTTTTAATTTAAATGAACGAGTATTTTAATTTTTAGGTGTTCGCTTAGACGGATCACAAAATGGTTTACAAAATCCAAAACTTAATGTTCATGCAAAAGAATTTACAATGAACCAAGGGAATAACTTACAAACATCCAGGTTGGTAGAATCCATTTCACTTAAAATTGTTTTGGTTAATTTTTTTATAATTTTACTATTCGACACATATTTACATTTTCTATTTATCGCCAAAATGTACAATTTTGAATATAGAAAACTTTTGGATCTCAGGTCCACTCAGTATTAAAAATATTCAGTAAAAGATTTAAATCTTACTTGCTTTCACTCAACATTTGCTTTTGAAATTTCCTTTCCACTTATTATAAATAGCTTTAATGTAAGGAAATCTAACGTGAATAATTTGAAAAATAACAGGTAGTAGAATTAGATCTATGACCCAACTTATCCATAAAAGAAGATTCAAAACGATAATTGTTTGATTAAAAAAAAAAAAAAAATTTATGAACATTTTTCGAAATGTTTATATTCGTCACAGTATAAGCTAATTAACAGATTCTAAAAATGTTCATACAAGTTTTTTGTGTTTGTTTTGAATCTTTTTATGGTTAAGTTGGATCATAGATCTAATTAGCCCATTATACCGTTCAACTAGCTATCTCTTGTCGTTTTTTAGTTATCTTGATGACGAACGGGAGACTGAAATGGGTAAATACTAATATACTCTGACTTAACCTTATATATATATATATATATATATATATATATATATATATATATATATATATATATATATATATATATATATATATATATATATATATATATATATATATATATATATATATACATATATATATATATAATTTGTAAGACGAAATGCGAATTTCAAATGGCTTAAAGTATAATCTATTATAATCTATATTATTTATTACTTGATGTATTTCATCCTTTAAGGAAGTATGAGCGGCAGGTATGGTGGGGATAGGCTACTCTGAGCGCGCGGTGATGGGGTGATGATGATCACGTGATCGCGGCAATACGTATGGCAACACTGTGATTACTATGATTATTATTTGTGTTGTTATTTGTCAATTCAAAATATACATTGCGTATTATATATACAGTTGTAGGTTAGGTTACTTTACTATTATGATTATTGCTTTGCTTCTATCTCTTTCCAATATTTTTTATCTCTTTTTAATGGTCTACAGTGTTGCCCGTTAGTACCAAAGATAATCGACGCTACCGAATTTACTGAAAAAGTTCATCTTTTTAATTAAATATCTTTTTAATTAGTCGGGAAAAACGGGTTGTTTTTTTTCAATTATTTATTAAGGTTTTAACTTTAATTTAAATAGTTTTTTTTAAATTTCTAAGGCTAGTTTCGGAGATATTTACGAAAACGTATCACCCGTCTACCGTTTTGCCATAAAGCCAATGTTAAATATGCCTACTTTTGAAGTCATTTATTTATTTAAATCTGTTTAAGATATGCATAAACAAATACTGAAATCGTAAGAATTCCATCATGATGCGACAACAATCGTATGTAATTTTACATTCGTAAGCAACGTGGTCAAATACATAAGAGCTTTCACCTATAGTATTACTCAGTTAAATGCTCAACCTAAAAAAAATCTATACATATTTATTATTTGTGGATAGCAAAAATTGAAAAACCTCTTTCTCTAGGTTTACTTCTCCTAATTGTTGTAGCAACGTTGCAATAGATACAACATTCCTTCATTATGGCAGTAATGACGTTCTGCAAGAGTTTATAAACTGATTTTCTTATAACACTTTTCAAGCGTCAATATTCATTTCATTCATTTCAATAACAGAGTAAATAAACAGAAATGAACTTTAGACTTATTTTATAAAATTAAGCCAATACATCTTATACTATTACTCAAAAATATAATATATATTGATTCTTAATATTATTTTATATGTTTACAAAATGAACTGTAGAAATACAGTAATTGTACAGTGGCTATAATCTGTATCTATTCTAATCACATTAAACAAATAAAACAAGTTAAGGTAACAAATAACAGAGTTAATTTTTTAGATATTCGATATAAGATTGAGCATCAATGTTTGTACTACTTTAATCATTAGCATTCATAAAACACTCTAATATCTATACAGTTTTAAATATATATATATATTTATATATATATATATATATATATATATATATATATATATATATATATATATATATATATATATATATATATATATATATATATATATATATATATATATATATATATATATATATATATTTATATATATGGTTAAGTCAGAGTATAGTATTAACCCATCTCAGTCTCCCGCTCGTCATCAAGATAACTGAAAAACGACAAGAGACAGGTAGTTGAATTAGATCTATGACCCAACTTATCCATAAAAAAAGATTCAAAACGATAATTGTTTGATTAAAAAAAAAAAAAAATTTATGAACATTTTTCGAAATGTTTATATTCGTCACAGTTTAAGCTAATTAACAGATTCTAAAAATGTTCATACAAGTTTTTTGTGTTTGTTTTGAATCTTTTTTATGGTTAAGTTGGATCATAGATCTAATTAGCCCATTATACCGTTCAACTAGCTATCTCTTGTCGTTTTTTAGTTATCTTGATGACGAACGGGAGACTGAAATGGGTAAATACTAATATACTCTGGCTTAACCATAATAATTTGTAAGACGAAATGCGAATTTCAAATGTCTTAAAGTATAATCTATTATAACCTATATTATTTATTACTTGATGTATCGAGCGGCAGGCATGGTGGGGATAGGCTACTCTGAGCGCGCGGTGATGATGATCACGTGATCGCGGCAATACGTATGGCAACACTGTGATTACTATGATTATTATTTTTGTTTTTATTTGTCAATTCAAAATATACATTGCGTATTATATATACAGTTGTAGGTTAGGTTACTTTACTATTATGATTATTGCTTTGCTTCTATCTCTTTCCAATATTTTTTATCTCTTTTTAATGGTCTACAGTGTTGCCGGTTAGTACCAAAGATAATTGACGCTACCGAATTTACTGAAAAAGTTCATCTTTTTAATTAAATATCTTTTTAATTAGTCGGGCAAAACGGTTTTTTTTTCAATTATTTATTAAGGTTTTAACTTTAATTTAAATAGTTTTTTTTTTTAATTTCTACCGGCTAGTTTCGGAGATATTTACGAAAACGTATCACCCGTCTACCGTTTTGCCATAAAGCCAATGTTAAATATGCCTACTTTTGAAGTCATTTATTTATTTAAATAATCGGGCAACCCCCCCTAAAATTTTTAGGATCTGTTTAGATTTAGTTCAACTGCATATAAAAAAAAATTCAAGCCTTTTATTAAAAATTGCTTTGGTGCTCGTACTTCCTTGACACTGTATATACATATTTTGTTATTAGAAAACAAACTATGTAATGAAATTCTGTAAATAGCAAAGTGGCGGGTTTTGAACAAAAAAAAAACAAATGATGAAGCTTGTTATAAAAAGATATATGTATTGTATCAAGGTTGCGACTGAACTGACTACAAAAAATGAATCACATTTATGCTAACATTAAAAAGGGAGAGAGAAGTTTAACTTATCCTTTTTTATTTATGGATTAACAATGTATTCTTAACACTATGTATTACCCCTTCTTCAAAAAACCTTACAAAGTCGGAGCAACTTGTGTTGCTCCGTGTGCGACTAAAATGCTGTGATATCGCTGATATCGGCGATATCGCCGATATCGGCGATTTCGCCGATTTCACCCAAATCACCTCATGTGCGATGTGCCTTAGTCTATAAATTTGTTGGCTGTTTCTCTCTGAAAATGAAAGTTTAAATAAAATCGTATTACCTAGTCTTATCATAATTCCTACAGTTATCGAAATCAATCGAATAACTACAAAAAGAAACTATTGAGTATTTTACGTAATATCACATTTTTAATGTACGTGTATATCTTTTATTAAATGTATAGAATTCGCCTATTTGTCTCTTTTAAGCCATACATTCATTTTTATTTTTTATTTAAGCTTCAAGTTCTCAAAAACTTTGCAGCATTGACCTTCTTCACCATTACTTCTTTTTCATTATATACTTAGGATTCATAAAATTTCTGATATTTTTAGATCAATCGCAAATTTAGGCCATGCTTTCCATCAACAACAACAAAACATTCTTCAACATCAATTACAACATTCGAAATCGAGTGGAGATATGTTACGACAAATGGCCCAACAGCAACAGCATCACCACCAGCAGCATGCACCTCAATCTCAGCATATTCAAACGCCATTGTTACATCATTCACCGCAAATGATGCTTCCAGCAAGTGGCATACCATTACTTCAGTCTGCTTCAAGTGGTAATATTCTACATGTAGGTATAAATAAGCAGTATTTTCATGAATCCTTAAAAATACCAGTTGGGAATAAAGTATCAAATTGTTTATTTATTAGATAAATGGTGAATCAGAAACATAATTTTTTTCACAATAAATATTCCTTCAAAAATTCTGATTCCTACGAAAAATTATAATATTTATAAGCAATAAGGAGAGAGCCGAAACTAATTCGAAAATTTCTTTTACTCTATTGTCCACTATACCTTCCTTGAGAAACACTCGTTACTTCTAAGAAAATATGTTTTTTGGTGCAGCATGTTGCGTTAGAATTATAAGATGAAACCTCTGCATCCTGTCGAGAATAGATCCAAAGCAGAAAGTCCACAGTTTCCTCGATTGTTCTCATTATATAATTTTGGGTTAAATTATTCTACATCTAATTATTCGAGGTTTCCACAAGTGAAAATAACGTGAATAGAGAATTCATTACCCCAACATTTCAATATCATGTGCGATCTTCCGAGATTCTCTAATTATGAAGGTGAGAGTTCAACAGAGTCCTGCCAAAAAAGCCTCTATTATTCCGTCACATAATCAGTTTCGAAGAAACACAAATAATTGTCCATCTTTAGTTGTATTCAACTTAATGGTATACCTGAAATCACAACAGGACACTCCCTAAGAAGCGGTATCTCTGATCATCTTGCTAAAGGAATCTATAATACATATCATACAAATGATAGTTGGACACAATGCTACAAAAACAATCTGAAGGTATGTGACTCGCCCTTATACTATGCGGTAGAATATCTTCACATAGCCAGAATGAAGTTCAATACTCGACTGGGCCGAAATAGAAGATTCTGAACTTGAGCTCGTTTTATAATTCTAAAAGAGAATTGGTAAATCCTATAAAAGCCAAAAGCTAATGTAAATGATAAAATGTATTACAGGACAATCCTCTCCTCACATTTGCAATTTAATTATTTGGAAATTTACAATATTTTAAAAAATTAATTAATTATATTACTTGTTTCATTTCTTATTTGTTACAGAATCCACGTGTACATTTTCAAACACCAATGACACCACAACCACAATCTGGTCAACAGTTTTTCCCAAATATGGCAAATGCAACAGCCGTATATCGACCATTAAGACAGCCATATGTAAATCCACAACAAGCATTAAAACGATCTAAAAGTCTTAGTGCTGCGGATTCATTAGCCAGTAAATTGCAAGCACTGAATATTACATCAGAAGCACCTGACTTAGGACAATTTTCTACAGAAGTTGAAGAAGCTTTAAAAATTGCAGTTGAAGGTAAATACAAGTGTTTTTTTTCTTCATGACCCTAAAAATTAAATTTGTTTTAGATCCAAATAAACTAACTGCAAGATGTTTAATGGATTTAGTAAAAAGTATATTAGAAAGAATTGTAGAAGGTCGTAGATATTCATTACCTGGTGCTAAATTATGTCTTACAATTATAGAAAAAGAAAAAAATGAGACATTTTTAGAGACTTTACTTAATACTTGCCAACAATGGTATCAAGATCGTGATAAGGTCAGCACATTTTTTAAAATAATTAAAATATCCTAAAATGAACATCAGTTATTAAGTTGGATAAAAGAGTGAATAGGTATAATCTATACGTGTATTTGCAGATATTATTATGTATTAGTGTAAACTTCCAAAGCTTTTTCTTTCTTTTAAATACCAATTGTATTATAAGTGATATACAATCACTAAAAGATTGTTTTACTCCTCTACACCTTAGGACTAGAATTTGTTCAAAGTATGGAAGCAATCTATAAGTAGAACCTTTCTAATAAATAAAAATTTTCCAATTCGGTTTATAAATGGTAGAGTTGTGAGATTAACACTGAAAAAAATACATTCAAATTGATAACCTCTATTTTTTTGAAGTCCGTTAGAAATGAATTTGTACTCAGAAAAATTAATAAACTATCCGTCTTATTTTCGAACAAATATTGACTTCCAATCACAAACTTTACATGAAAAAAATGTGATTTCAATACCTACATATATTAAAGAGTCTTTTACAACTTTTACAAATAATTATTATTGTTTCTATTTTAAACAGTGAAATCGAACTTATAAGTTTCAAACAGCATATTTACAAATATATCCTTTATCTAGCACTACAGCCCGAAATAAGGCTTCGCCTTCTCTAAAATGAGCCACCAACGTTGTCTATTCTTAACAAGAAAGAACTGATTTTCGTTGTACAAAGATTGAATTCATTTTCTCCTCGTGGTGTATCCAATATAAAAAATATTTTCATAGGCATTCGAAAATCACTCATAGCGTTGTTAATGTCCAAACCACTGGATTTTATGAATCTAACAATGTCTTTTCTTTCCATGATATCATTTAAATCGTGGTTGTGATAAGCATAAAATAACTTTTTATTTTGCTTTCCCATAGAAAAAATTGCATATGATCTTGAATATTTAAGTTTGTACTTTCACCATCTCTAAAATAACATCAAGCTGTAAAATAATTTGAATCCACTTTAGGTATAAAAAAAATAGTTATACGATTTTAAAACAGTATCTGAGTGAAGCTTAACTTTTCAGAGTAGAAAAACCACAAATTTTTTGGCTCTTTTATGATTTAATATCAATGACAATTTCCTATCGAATTTTGCGTAGTTTTTCTTAAGATTATTTTAGGTATAATGTTTATTTTCAAAATTTTATGTCTAAAACTCCCTTCACGAAAAAGGTTTAAATTTAAAGTCCAAATGTAAAGCAAAGGTAGATCAAAAATGATTTATAAATGTGAATGAGATTAAGAAACTTCAAAATCAAAGTGTTTAATTCCATACCCATAATCGATTTGGCAAAAATCAAAATTAGAGTTGTTGAGGTTTAAAATATGACACTCCTCATAATTAAGATAATTTCATCAGCTTTTTCATATATTGAAGTCTAACAAGAAATAAGATAACATATATTAGAAGACAAGCAAATTGACCATTCATTTTAGGATATTATTTACCTTGCAGAGTTTTCTGCAGAAAATAACTTTGTGTATATATTAAAATTTGTAAAATCATTTTTGTAGATTTTACGGAATGCAAAAACAGGTGAAGGCTCAAAATTTACAGCATTTATGTGGTTTTTAACAGAAATGTCCAGCCAATTAAAAAGACGACAATTACAATTGAAGACACAATGTGAAGGTGTTACACCTGGGTTATTACTATTGTCGTTACTTGTCAAATGTTGTCAGGCTTGTGTTCAGCCGCCAAAATCATTACCTGAGGTATGACGAAAAGAAAATTACTTTAATATTGTTTATTTCAATGAATCGTCTAATTTTAAGGTTCCTTGATGGTAAAAATATTATATTATAATCTTAGTCATCACACATTGTATTTTATCTTGGCCTTACTTAAAGCTAGTTCTTTCGAAGAGATGCGAAGACCTGTTTACCAAACAAACGCCATATGATAAGATATAAACGTCATATAGAACAATCTGCCTTTTTAAGAAAATCTAATTAAGATATCATTCTACTCTGTTGTATGTTTTACTGTTTCCTGAAATGTTCCTTGATTATAAGCCTGCTAAATAATCCTTAAATATTCATTGGCTTTAAGCCTACGTTCACGCCGTTCATCAATCTTTTTTACTTCTCTGAGAACATTTTCGATTATTTTTAATAACCTTTCAGTTTTCCAATTTTTATATAATATCCCAATCATCTTAACCTATGTTCTGTTCTTACTGTTTTTACTGTCACATTCATCGCAGCATCATTGTCATGCTGATCTAAAACTTTTATATTCACTGCTGCGAGTACTGCCACAGTCATAATCGACTATTTAAAATGTAGAAAATAAAGGAACACTTTTTCTCAAAACAAACAACTTTTGTTTAAAGCATACTTTCGTAAAGTGTTTAGATTCGCAACAATTTCAGCTCCAACTATTCAAAATACATATATACTTATAATTCATGTTAATAATTATATATGTATTTATATCTTCTATAGACTGCATTATAAGAGTATTTTATGAATGCTAATGATTAAAAATATTTCACACAGTTATACTAAACCAATGTCAAGTGTCTAGCAGTTAATACTGTTTGTTATGTTCTTGGTTTGCTGAAAATTAAACTTTGAATAGAAATATCTCAGTAGCCATTGAACGGAAAAAATTATGTAATCATTTTTTTCCATGAACAACGCCTATTTTTTCTTTTACTATTTGTATTTAGCCAGAATGACTCCAAAGAATGTTATGAATTTTGGAATATTTTGAGTACAAAAAGGGATAATTCATTTTTGCGTTTTTTCATTAATTACTATAGAAAATTCAATTCTCTGTAAAAAGTGTTCTTGTAAAAATCACAAATTTTGAGATACTTCTGATGAGCATTATGCCCCACCCCCTTAAAAGCGCAACCCTGAAAATGTGGTCACTTTGCGATTTTGTCATAGTGCCAAAGGTGCCAAACTAATATAATAAACAATAAAAATTCGTAAACGTAATTGTTCCTTTCTAAAACCTATTTTAAATAGTCTAATATACAATTTCAGAACTCAAGGTTTGAGTTTTTGTGTTTATTTCGACATCAGCTGGTAGTAGAGATCTTTTATTTTAAACATAACTGAAGGATTTAGCAATAAAACTATAAAACAATAAATAAGTTCATAAATTTCTATTATCATCATGTTCAGTTTGACTTTCCTTCGTAATATTGTAATAATCGTAATAAATCAAAGATTCTCACTGCCCATTTAACAATACGTAATTACCATTAAAAAAAATACATGGGGAAATTATACACATAAGGTGAGAAATTATACACTAAAGGTAGTTTAAATAAACTTGCAGAATTTATATAATTTTTTTTTTAATAGTTTTTTTTTTTTTTTTTTTTGATGTATCGATTACGCATTAATTATCTTTAATTTCAAAATTTGATGACAGGTTTTTATTGTTTACAAGAAAAATAATTTTGAAGGCGTTTTTCGAACTTACTAGTAATTTTTTTCAAAATAGAATATTATGAAATAGTAATACTATTATATTTGAACATTTGAGGCAATAAAAAGACATAGCAACTACCCTTTTAATATAAAATACTTCGTATGATTCTCTACATTCTATATTTTACTCCTACAAAATCCATTTCCGTGTACTCCTCGAAAAAATTGTCCTTTGAAATTTAACAAAATTTAACTTTATTCATTATTTTTAGATTGAATGTTTGTTTTTTGTATTAACATCAATCGGACGGGATTTAGAAGCGGAATTACCAACACAACTTGGACAATTATTAGAAAGTGTACGAGACGGTTTTTTAGCAAGTACAGCAGCTCCACAAATCCGAAAAACTTTATTACAATTAATAGAATTAAAAGCATCAAATTGGCAATTGCCTGGATCAACTGTTTTATATTACTATCCGAAAATGAAATAAAAAAATTTTGCAAAATTTTCTTTTTTAAGAAGAAACACAAATATCTTTTTCTTTGTTTTGCGAGGAAAAAAGAATGTAGTTAATACTAATTTTTTTTGTTTTTTTTTTGAGATAAATACTTAAAAAAAAATATATATTTGAGTATTGAAATAATTTTAGTAGCCGAAAAATGGTAATTCTTTTATCACTGGAGTGCATTTATTTATAATACTTTTAAAAGTATTAATTTTTTTTTTTTACGTAACATAATAATTTTTAAAAATATTACCTGTGATTATTGTAGCACCTAAATACAGGTACAGGCAAAATATGGCAAAAAATTATCCAATTGTTAAATATAAATAATATAAGATATTTAGGAGCTTTATTTACATAAAAAAATTATTTACGAAAAAATATTCTCATGTGCGGATCTACTCATATTGGCACGAAGGGCACGTCCAATACACTAATTAAGATCTAAAGGCTAATTTTTTTTTCATTTGATGTTTTATCAGATAAAAATTAATAAATTTGAATATTTAAAAACTACATATCATTTTTTTATAATTATATTAATGTAATTTCCAAAACACTTAGTTTTACTCTGCGCAGAGTAAAATATGCTGCGTGTACATCAACTATCTGGGCTGGTACTCCCAAATATCCACGTAAGATTCAATTTTTTTAAAGAACCTAATTAAATCTATTCAAAAGTAAAATGCTTTGAAGCTTTAAAATTTTCATAAAAATAGGGTATGTAATTTATAGTCATGATGATATTTATCAATGTGAAAACCGGCACATTTATTTTTGTAATTGTCGTCAGGTAACAGACTACCATTCTACAAGCTTATTAATTTACTATTAGTATTATTGGCCCCACAACTTTGTCACATGAATCTTTACAATGTACAAGGCCTCAACTGGAGGGTTATAAATAAATCTTAAATGTCTCCTTTGTAGGAATGTAATATATTGACCGTTAGCATATCCTTAGAGAGATTCGCTTAGATAATTTTCTGGTTGCTCTACTCATTATCTTCCGTATCTTTAATAACCACGTTTCCTCACAAATATGGTTTATTAAATATTACATTTTCAATTACCTAGTTCTGTTTAGAGTCTAAAAAGGTATGTTTTAATCATCTTTTTATGAAAAATTAGTTATGGTCAACTTCGAAATCGTATTTATTTGCAGAAAAACAAAAATGTTTAACCCCATAAGTTATATCAAGTATCGAATATATACAGCACTCCTTTTTGTAATATGCAAATAATGCGTTGTCCATTTCTAATGAATATTCAATTGTTTGTTACTAAAGAGAACAGTTACAAACGAAAAGTAATTACTCGAATATGTTTTAAAAATTTATTGTACGAGGAAAACTATAAATATATTCTCCAAAACGTTTTATTAATCAATAATCAGTAGTTATATTGTTTATATACTTACTCATAAAATATTAAATAATTAAAATGTCCACTTTTAATATTCATATTCGTATAATAAGTATTTTATAAAAATATTATAATTTTTTACTTTTACAGTCGAGAGTTTGATTAATTGCCAAAATGCTAACAAATGGCGCTGATAGTAAACGGCTGTTAGATGTAAACTAGACTGGTTTAAATAGAAAAATATCTAAGAATTTTAATTTTAGGTAGACTCAGATTTGATAAAAAATGACGTTTATATTTTAAATGATATAAAGATATTTAAAGCATGAAACAAACATTCATTCACTATATAATAAAAAAAGGAATATAATAGGCTTATATATATTACAATATTAATTAAATAAATAAATACTTCAGTGATTTATCGTTAATAGTAAACAACAAAAATTAACTCAACTTACGTAAGTTATAATTTTTTGTTTTAATAATTTACTTGTTTTTAAAATGGTTTAACATAACCTCAACATCTTTGATGTTACACATGCAATCAATCTCAAACATGATATATCAATTACTGTATATATAAGTATATTAATGATCCTCTAATATTGGCAATATTAATGACATAAATATTAATTGTTTAATTTTAAATTGGAAATTTGTTAATTTTTATTCATAAATAATTCAAGCAAGAATTCTAAATGTTTTATTAATATTTTCGATTTGAAAATTAGCGCTAAAATAGTACCAGGTTTCTGCTTTTTCAAGTGGCTAAGTTTAGCAAAACGGAAGCCCGTGGTATAGAGATAATAAAGAGCAGACAATTTCTTAGCTGTATTCCATGTAGCTGCGATACATAAGACAAGAGAGATACAAAATATGAGGGTACCGTTTTAATCTTTGTTTATTACATTATAAGATATTATGAGATAATGTTATTTTTTAGAGATCTATGACGATGGAATATCACATTTTCGATTGGCTTACATTAAGTATATTATCTGTATAATTAATTGTATATGTTTTTTTGTTTATGATGTTTTACATTATGTTTATTGGGTTCATTCAGAAGATGTGATCGATTAAAGGTGGTCATTAATGTCAAAACCTTTGTCACATTCTATTGATGGATCAGGTATTTAACTACTTAATACTAATTTAAAATGAAATTAGTTAATCTAGTCACTTATTTAGCCATTTTACTTTTATTATTAACAACAATGATGCTTTGAAACATCAGATTTCTTAGAAAGATTAAGTTACTTTCAATATCATTAATCTATAAAAAAAATTAGATAGTTTGCATATTAAGTTACTTTCAATATCATTCAAAAAATTAGATAGTTGCATATATATTACTCTGCGCATTTAATGGCCATAATTTTTTTTTTTTTTTTTAAAAGAAGTCTTCGAACTTATACAAAAGACACACATAATTTTTTCCCTCGGAAGTTTTATACCAATTATATTGTTTTTTCGACATCTAATCGAATACAGTGTTTATTACAGTGTTGAATATCGTTTTCTATACAATATAGTAAAAAGTAGTAATATTTTCAATACTCAAATTATTTAAAAATAATTTTTATTAAAATATAAAAAGTCAAGTAATTAATACATTTAATGATTATTTTTGTACGTATTTATGATATAAAATCTTTGATTTGTTTTTTTTTTTTTACATAAAAATGAATTAATTTGTACCAAAGTACTTGTGAGTGGAAAAAACAGATAAATATACCATAGAGTATAATTTTTTTTTTATTCTTAACTTTTTTGTTCGTTAAATTATCAATTTTTAATTTGTTAGAAGTATTTATTTATATGTGATTATTTAAAACAAAAAAGTTTTTATTATTAATGTATATAATATAATTTATCAAGTTCATTAATAAAAATATTTCTAAAAAAATAAAGTATATTTTTATTAGTATATTTAACCTATAGAAGAAGTATTTAGATCAAAATATAAATTTCATATTCTATTAAGTATGATTGCATAAATTAACAATCAAAAACATTTTAGAATATAATGCTCGAAAAGGATAAAGTAAATTATAAATTAAATCAGACCCATTAATTTATTCTGGGTCTACTTCCAAATAGACGTTTAAAGAGAACGTTTCTAGCAGATCGTGTATTTCAATTCTTGCGATATGTTCAGCCAAACTCATTCTTTTAAGCTTAATATGTTTGACAACATCCATATCACCGAAAAATTGAATATATAGTTCAGAGTTAAATCGGCATAGCCATATTCCACTTTCTTGGATGCTTCCAAAAATACTCCTCAACATCTTCTGTTCAAAAATAAGTAGACAATTTTCTTCCTTGGAGTTAAGAGTCCAAGTTTCTGAAGCAAAAGCCAGAACTGATCGAATTAGAATTTTATATAAAATAATCTTTGTGTTCCGTTAGATGTGACTTGAGTTTATTTTTCAGGCCATAAAAACATCGATAAGTGGCAGGCAGTTATTCGTATGTTAATTTCCGGATTGCCATGCGACCAGTTAATTGCAGAGCTTAAATAAGTAAACGTTTCAACACTCTGAAATTTATGCCTATTTATCTTGAGTTTTCCAGCATAGAATTTATTTCTGTTCAAAACCATAAATTTAGTTTTCTCGCTCAATGAACCTTAAATTGAATTCGAAGGCTGATATTACCAGAGCGACAAATTGTTAGCCTAGAAAATTTCCTTCAAGATTTTAGCTGATCTAAGTATTAAAACTAAATCATCAGCATTGACAAGAGTTTGAAATGATTTACCAAAAATGGGGCTCGTTATCTTAATTTCAGA
Source organism: Chrysopa pallens (assembly GCA_020423425.1). Classification (NCBI taxonomy): domain Eukaryota; kingdom Metazoa; phylum Arthropoda; class Insecta; order Neuroptera; family Chrysopidae; genus Chrysopa; species Chrysopa pallens. The sequence continues at coordinate 105,674,617 of CM035592.1, read as the reverse complement.
ATCTCGAGTAACCTTTTCCAAAACGATAAAAATGAACAGACATACTAGAGTATCTCCTTGCCGAACCCCTATTTATTAATTAAGGACTCCATAAACTTCTGTCACACCTTCTTGAATTTTTATTTTTGATTTATTATCGGTAAACGTTGGTTTACTTGTCTTGCCAATTTTGTTGGAATACCAAATTACACAACTGCCTTAAGCAACTCAGATCTATAGATACATTCAAATGTATTTTGGAAATCAATAAATGAAATATGAGTTTCCATTTTAAATTCTCGAAACTTCTGTAAAATTTGTCTGATAGTGAAAAGCTGGTCAATTGTGAGCCTAGCTTTCCGAAACCTACTCTAATAGCTTCCGGTATATGCATCAACAAGTGGTGAGATTATTGGAGAAGAACTTTGAAGCATTAGAGAGAAGACTTACATCTCGGTAACTGGCAAAGTGGTTAAGTGAGTCTAATACTTTTAATTATTTGACCACTTTAGTAAAGGTTAGGCAGCGGAATGTAAATAAAAAGGGCGATTGATATCATTGTCGTAGTTTGGATAAGAACGAAGTAACCGGCTCCGCCAAAGTCATAAAAATTTAATTAAATATGGAACTTGGATAGTATTGTATTTGTGGGTTCCGAAGTAAATGAGAAACCTTGGTTAATAATTAATTCAATATGTTTATTATTTTAAATGTTAAAAACTTTACAGTGACCGTACAATAATTATATTCCGAAGTATATATCTTCTCCTCATGTATATATTTTGCCCGCTAATGCGCAAGTCCTTAAACTAATATGTCCGCCTTCCTTATGCGACACCACATTACACAACACTGCACTATACACTTACACTGTGTTCACAGTGTCGTTCATAACACTTGTTCCCTCCTAAGAAATTTAATTGTTCCGTATGTGTTTACAACAAAATACAATGTCTACATTTACATTAAATTTCATGTTACAATTTCCTTAAAATTATTTGAATTTATAAATTGAGTTTTTCAGGAGGTTTTATTTTTCGTACAAATTTCCGTACTTCCTGATTTTCATTTGTATTTGTATCAGTATTTACAGTAGAAGGTAGATTCGAGCGATTTTCGTTTGCTGTGTTTTCATCAACATCATTTTCTTGATTATTACAGTTTTTATTTGTAGTATCAACAACTTTATCCTCAGGATAATCTGAATAATACGAAATTCTAGATTTGTCCACCGGCGATTTGACATCATCACCTACTTCACGCATTTGATCGATGTGTCGATCCCACACCCTCCCGTCATCTAAATTGACTTTATAATGGAGATTTCCTAATTTTTTTATTACTTTTCCAAACACCCATTTCCTATCACGATTTATATATTCGCGAACCGCGACTTTTTTGTTTACCTCGATTGATCGAATATTTTTAAAATTTTCATTTGAATGTTTTACCGTATTTAACTTTGGTATCATGGTATCAAGTCGTGTTCTAAGATTTCTATTTAGCATCAACATCGCAGGAGACTTTCCCGTCGCTGGATGTATTGATGTACGATACATTAACAAAAAGTTTTGTAAATTACGTTCCGTTTCGGATTCCGTATTTGAAATGTATTTTAATTTTTGTTTCATCGTTTGTACATATCTTTCCGCCTGTCCATTCGTAGCAGGATGGTATGGCGATCCCATTTTATGGATAATTCCATTTTGTTTAAAAAATGTTTTAAATTCTTCACTTGTAAACTGCGTCCCGTGATCGCTTACTAAAACAGCAGGTAACCCGAACCTTGAAAATATGGTTCGACAAACTTTAATGGTAGTTTCCGTCGACATATTCGGAACTATCATTATTTCAGGCCATTTTGTGAATGCGTCAATTAATAGAAAAAATAATTTTCCTTTGTAAGGACCAGCAAAATCAACATGAACTCTATCAAATGGTTTACTTGGAGTATCCCATTTATGTATTGGAACTTTAGTCGGGTTTGGTCGTGTTAATTGACAGTTAGTGCAATTTTTTACTAAATTTTCGTTATCAGAATCGATTCCTTTCCACCAGCAATACGTTCTTGCTAATGACTTCATACGACTTATACCAAAATGCCCGCTATGAATTTCCATCAATACTTTTTTACGAAAAACGACTGGTATATACACCCTGGTTCCCCGCATTATACAATTTCGTTGTAACGAAAATTCCGTTTGATCAATTCCAAACCTATCCGTAGCATTTACTATTTTCCCATTTTTTAAACCGTTTATTAGTATTTTTACTGAATCGTCTTTTAAAGTTGCCATTGCTAATTCGTCCGCATTTACCGGCATTGTATTAATTTGAGATGATTCAATTAAATCTACTTCATCTACCTTAAAATTTGGTAATTCTTTACAAGGTAGTCTAGACATACAATCAGCATTACAATGCTCACGCGTATTTCTATATTTAATGTCAAAATTAAATCCTGATAAGAATGCTGCGTAGTGTAACATTCGCGTTGCTGATAGTATTCGCAAGCCCTTCCTTGGCGAAAAAATCTGCATGAGTGGTTTATTATCCGTTAAAAGTGTAAAATGTCTACCGTAAAGATATGTGAAAAACTTTCTTACACCGAAAACTATTCCGTATGCTTCCCTATCTATTTGTGAGTACCTCTGTTGCGTCTCATTTAGTGTTTGTGATGCATACATTATGGGTTTTTCACCGTCTTTAGTGACATGACTTAAAACTGCCCCCACTCCGTACGGGCTTGCATCCGTGGCTAAAACCACTGGTAATTTAGGATCATAATGTGTTAAAACCCGATCCGATTGCATTTCTCTTTTAGTCTGTAGAAATGACTTTTCACATTCGTCGTTCCAATTAAAAGGAAAATTATCTTTAAGTAAATTATTTATTGGATATAAAACTGTACTTAGATTTTTGAAAAATCGACCGTAATAATTTATTAAGCCTACAAAAGATCGAACTTCATCTTTGTTTTTTGGCCTAGGCATTTCCGATATTGCCAGTATTTTGGATTTCATTTTATGGATTCCAAATTCATCAATTATGTATCCGCAATATTCGATTTGTTTTTAAAAAGTTCACATTTATTTATGTTAACCCGCATATTCCATTTATTTAGTGTTTCAAATACTAAATTCAAACGTTTCATATGAATTTGATCATTTGGTCCCGTGACATTTATGTCGTCTAAAAAGACAGAGACTCCCGGAATATGTTGTAAAATAGATTCTATGAATCGTTGCCATAATGCTGGCGCAGAAGCCACCCCGAACATTCGTCTTGTAGTTTGATATAACCCCTTATGCGTACTAAGCGTTAGTAATTCGCGAAATTCATTTGATACCGGTAATTGAAGATATGCTTTAGATAAATCTATTTTTGAAAATCGTTTGCCCCCACTTAAACTTGTAAATAATTCTTCGATTGTGGGTAACGGATGCTCATCAATTACTAAATAAGGGTTAATCGTAATTTTGTAATCACCGCATAGTCTAATTTTATTTTTAGATTTAATGACAGGGACAATTGGAGTAGCCCACTGGCTTGAATCAACTTTAACTAAAATACCATCTTTTACTAGTTTTTCAAGTTCAGACTCAACCATTGGCCTCACTGCAAAAGGTAGCGATCTATGTTTACGAAAAACAGGACTTACTCCTTTTTTTAAACACAGTTTCGCCTCATAGTTAGGAATTTTACCAAAATCACTCGAAAATACCTTCGGTATTTGATTTTTAATTCTGTCATAATATCTGGAGTACTTGAAATTTTATTTACACTTTGTTCATTTCTTAAAAATAAAGTTTTATTAACATCAATTCCTAATGTTCTTATCCAAGTTCTGCCAACTAGCGGTTGTTTATTATTTTTAATAACATAAAGTTTTAATTTAAATTCATTGCCATTTGAATTTTTTACATTAACAATAATGTATCCCAATAAATTCAAATTAGTCCCACAGTAACTAATTAATTTCAAGTCACTTGGAAAAATTTTTTTATTTTTAAAGTATAAAAAAAAATCTTTAGCACAAATTACTGAGTTCTTTGTGCCTGTATCAATTTCAAAATCAATAAACTTATTTTCTATATTAATATTTGTAAATAACTTTTCGTCTTCATTTTTGATTGAATTTATGCTAGTACTTTTTAATGAACATATAAAATCCGTATTTTCGTCAATGCAATTTGCCTCAAATTTAGTATTGTTTTTATCATTACTTTTTTTACAAACCCGGCGTAAATGCCCTTTAATTTTACAATTTGAGCATATTGCATTTACGAATTTACAATTATTAGCATAATGATTACCATCACAACGATAACATTTAACATTACATTTTGCTTTTTGTTTATCGTTAGACTTAACAGTATTATTATTAGAAAAATTACCTTTAGTATTGTTAAATTTCTTTTTTGTATTATGGTTCAACTTACAAACGTCTTCTTCCGGTTTGTTTTGTATACTTAATGCCGCTCCTCCCGCTTCTGAAGCTTCCGAACTCATGGCAATTTCCAATGCTTTTTCCAGTATTAAATCTTTTCTTTTCAAGCATCTATTTTGTGCACCTTTATTTCGTAAACCAAATACTACTTGATTTTGTAGGGCAGTATTTAAATATGTTCCAAAACCACAATTTTTTGCAATTTTCCGCAATGCTGCCAAAAAACTTTTGACAGATTCTCCATGTTCCTGTTTTCTTTTATAAAAGTTGTAATTTTCCACAATTTCTAATCATTCAGGACCATAATGTTTATTTAATATTTCCGTGATCATTTTTAAGCAATTCATATGCTTCGATTCCCATATAATGTAGTAAATATTGTACCTTTTTATCTTCAGCAATTTCATAGATTTTAAAAGCTTGTTCAAGCCTCTCCAACCAAGTTTCCCAATTTCCATCTTTATGTGAAAATACTTCAATTGTAAAATTGACGTGTTTAACTAAAGCCATTCTAAACACAATTTTAATTTGATACTACAACTTCAACAATTCTTTTTCATATATTTCCATACATAAATTGCATAATATATTTAGCATGTGTTTTTTGAAAAATGCGTCGTAACTATATTTTTTTTTTCTTTTGGTTATATTTTTACGTAATCCATAATCATCTCGTCGCCAGTTTATTGTATTTGTGGGTTCCGAAGTAAATGAGAAACCTTGGTTAATAATTAATTCAATATGTTTATTATTTTAAATGTTAAAAACTTTACAGTGACCGTACAATAATTATATTCCGAAGTATATATCTTCTCCTCATGTATATATTTTGCCCGCTAATGCGCAAGTCCTTAAACTAATATGTCCGCCTTCCTTATGCGACACCACATTACACAACACTGCACTATACACTTACACTGTGTTCACAGTGTCGTTCATAACAGATAGTTTGTCAAGTATCATAATTATTAAATTGAAAAATACTTGTCTTTACTTCAAGTTAATTTTTCGAGGTGACTGATAAAAAACTTCAAATAAAATATAATATTGAAAATGGTTACTATCATTTTATAAAGTATAATATTGGCTGTTTCGTTTCCAGATATAACCAATTCAAAGCCATCGTAATTTTCGGTTTGTGTGTTGAACAAAGACTTTCCTTCATTATCGCTTTTCTAGATGAAGAGTTTCAAGAAGACCTAACTTGATACGATTATTATACCTGATTCTTAAAATATACATGAGAAGTAGAACCAGTACAAAGAATGAGTATTGCATCAACATATCTCTTGTAGTTTGAAATGTATTTAAGAGGGGCAGTTGCAGTTAAATAGTTCAGATTCGAAGTCTTCCATATACGCTTCATAAAGAAGCGATGATAGAGGGAAACCCATGCATCACCTTCTTTTTAAAAGCATCTTTTTCAATATCAATATCAACTTTTGTGAAAAGTCTTTTTACATCTAGTGATAACAGGCTAATTGATATCCATATATTCTATGTTTATGATGGCATCAACGAGTTTAAAAATCGGGTATAGGAATAAAATTAATGTTTTTATCATAACTTTTTACTTTATTATTTATTTTTATAAATGAAATTGATAATTTATTCAATTAAATAAGTTAATAAATATCGTTTAAAAGCGTCCATATCAACCTGAGTAATCACAATTGTATTCTTATAACGTTTCAAAACGTTATTTTTATCAGCTATTACACCACCACGTAACTCTCCTTGAGTAACTATCGATATATAATAACGTTCAGCAGCTGTGGCAATTTTTGAATTAAATACAATTGACATTAAATATCCGTCAGAACATTGCCATTTTAAATCGTTATTACGTTTTGAAATACGTTCAGCTTTATTTAAATAATTAATTGCAGTATTATTTATTGATCCTAAAACATTTCTACGCCATTCCTAAGAAAAATTATAATAAATAATTATTATCAAATTCTGATAACATCAATCTTAAATTTAAAGGTCTAGATTTTCCATCCATCTACATCATAAGCCAACCACAGCAATGTTTTAAATCTTTATTTATTTTAACTACAACCAATATTGGTTGCAATTAAATTCCTTAATATACAATTAAATTTCTATGGATGTGAGAAAGAATTTTAGTTGAAGATTAGGAATTATTAGGTAGTGCATCTAGTGAACTAGTATTTTTTAAGGAACTATGCTAATATAAGTCTGGAGCAGTGAGAGGGAAACTATAGAAAACCGGCACAAGCCTAGCCGGCTACTTCGCTCTTATCACCGCAACGTCCGTCTTATCAATTAACTGTTCCCAATACTATAATTGACCAACTGCAGCTACCATAATTCCAAATCGTAGATTTTAATAATTCAAAACCAAACATTATCAAGGTCGTGTTTCATTACTTTTTCCTGCAAGAAAATTCCCTTCTTCAGGAGCTTCTTTTATAAGGGGGCCGTAAAACTGTAATTGCATCACATATTAAAATTGGTGTATATTTGATTAAAATTCGAATAACAAAGACAATAATTATATTGTCCCACTTTTGGCAAAGATCGGGATTCTCAATCGGATGTACGTTGTTTCATACTTGAATGTTGGATGAAATCTTTTCTTTTGAGTGTTTTGAGTAAATATTTTTTGAATTATCTGCTTTTTTTGAATTATATAGCGTCCATACTATTATTATATTAATATCATCCTAAACCAAAGTTCACTAATTTTAAGCTTTGTAAAAATTGGTGTATATTTGATTAAAAATCGAATAACAAAGACATTAATTATTTTGCCCAACTTTTGGCAAAGATCGGGATCCTCAATCGGATGTACGTTGTTTCATACTTGATTGTTGGATGAAATCTTCTCTTTTGAGTGTTTTGAGTAAATATTTTTTGAATTATCTGCTTTTTTGAATTATATAGCTTTCATACTATTATTATATTAATATCATCCTAAACCAAAGTTCACTAATTTTAAGCTTTGTAACCAACTATAAATTTTACGACTTTTGTATAACTTTAATATAGAAGTTCTGGAAATTAAAAATTTTCGTAGAAAAAAAAGGTGTTAGGCGTAATCCTTACAGCAGCCTATTCAATATCACCTCGTGTTAATCTTCCCAAGCTAGATGTTTTTTATTCCATGTTTGTGGTATGTATAAACTCAATTTGGCATAGATTAAAAGAGAAATTTTAGTGATTTTTAAGTTGGTGATTATTTAAGGCTCAATTCATTTGGCAAGCTTTTAGTATAAAAACGAAATAAGAATTGTCTAATTGTTAGCGTCCATACTAATTACAATATGTCTAAAAACCAACACCATATGCAATACTTAAAATAATTCTACATTTATGGCTTATTATTTACCCTGAGAGATAATACGTAATAAAGAATGCCTTTCATCGAATCTTTCAGAAATGAATTGAGAATTTGGTTTAGTCACATAAAATTTAATCCTGATAATTTTGTCAGAGTTAAGCTTCCAGAAAAATTAATTTGTAGTGTTTACTCTGAAAACTCTGATTTTTTTAAATTATAACTGCCTAATAATTATAGTATGCATAAACGAGGAAGGTTTACGAATGTCCTTTAACAAGATGACTTTGCCCTTATTTGTGACCGTATTACAAGCCCCTGTTATGGTCAAAATTCTAAGCTCGATTCATCTATCATCGAAAATAGTATAGTCTAGTCTATTAACTCGTATCACTAATATAGATACGAAACAAAAAACATATTCCAAGAATTTGTGAAGCAAATTTTACCAGAAGAGATACTCTTAACATATGTTGAGAGTGTCGAATAAAACATATGGAAATTTACAAAATCTAATCTATAAGTAAGCGTTTCAGTTCTTATAGGACAGTGCCTGGAAATCTTGATACATTGAATTAGGACAAATATAATTTACATAGCGATATGAAGTTATCTGATGTTTAAACATTCTCTTATTAACCAAATTATGAATTGGCGACTAAAGATGGACCTGCTTTTTTAAGTATTACATATTATATCGGACCACAGGGGTGCGTTCCACTCTAAAATGTTATGAACGTGCCTTTATGATAATAATTGTGCAACAATTGTGAAACAATTAAATTGACCATTGTGTCTTTCAACTACTGGGCACAGTAATAAATGTGTTAATAAAAATTTATTTAATCAAATTCTTTAAATGATAATATTGGTAGGTTACTCACAAGGTTATGGAGTCGAGTTACCAAGGGCAGAGTTTTTTTTGATTATCACAAGAACAATTTTAAATAAATCAACATAGAACCACACTTGACTGTCATTTGACGCGTAATTACGTTATTTAAACTGAATAAATTTCTTGAAGTTAAAAAAAAAAAATATATATATATATATATAAAAAAAAAAAATATATATATATATATATATATATATATATATATATAAAAGACAAAAAAATGTCCATAATCGCAATAATAAGCAAATTGTTGTTTTCTTATTCACCTCATTGTCAAGCTCGTTGAGTGAACTTGCCACCTTCAGGCAGCACCTAAAACACTTAATGTAGCTGAAACCGCCCAGACAATATAATGGTCTCATTAATACCTTAGCCCATCATATATACCTACACGAATCATATTGTATTAACCAGTACTGTATCATATATATATATATATATTCCGTTAGATTTTATACTAGTGAATATTAATTAAACTGAAAAGGCAATACTTAGTGGCATGTCAATGGTATAGATTTATCTTTTATAACATCTCTCCAGACTTTCTTTAGACGGCTTATAAATTTAATATAACTGGTTTACATTGCGTATATAGAATTTAGGTATTTAAATTGAATATTGGTTTTAATGCGGATAATGAAATTTAACAAATTTCTCGCATCTCCTTTAATAACTAACATAAATTTAAAAAAATTACCATTTCAATATCACCATAAAGCATTATTGTATCCCATGGAAGAATAATTAATGGCGAAATGCTATCATTCCCCGTTGCATTAAATACAATATGTGCAGAATCTGGATCACACAAAAAATTAAATTCTGTGTTTGGAGGCTCATTACCGTAACCACTAACTGATCCACCCAATATAAAAAAATGTTTTAAATTTTTTCTGAATGTAGGATCTAAACGAATAGCTAATGCAATATTTGTTAACGGGCCAAGAGCAATTAATGTGATTTTACCTGAAAAACACAAATAATGTAATAAAATCATTAAATAAAACTATAATTTAATAAGTTTTTACCAGGATATTCATTCACTAATCGAATCAATGCATGCACAGCATGTTCGGACTTAATAAGATTTATGTCTGGTGGATCTGGGAATTCAAAGTCACCTAAGCCATCAATACCATAGTACTCTTCAGACTCAACCTGATGCAGTAAACTGGTCTCTACTCCACTATAAACTGGTATCTACAAAAATAGTCAATGGACTAGAGAGGGCAAAAATAGAGCACAATATCCTATCAATGAAATTGTGTTTAAAATAGCTTAAATATTAAGCATCCGCATCTTGTTGGATCAATTTTTAGTCTAACTTTTTTAGAGCCTCACCCTGCTTTTTAAGTGGGCAAAAAAATGTTATGAGTTATTTTAACGATTGATTGATGTAAATTGGGCAAAAATAAAAACTTTGGAATTTTTTCGAAAATTGTTTTGTTTTTGCGTTACAAGCCAAACACGCTAAGCATTAAAATCGTTTCTTGCACGAAAACGAAGAAATTTTCGAAAAAATGATGTCTAAAAGTGTTTATTGCCAAAATACATAAAACAAATACTTTTGAACAATTTTTGAACAAACCATTTTTCGAAATAAACTCCTATAGTTCATAAATGTTTTTTTGCCCTATTTACATTTTTGCCCAAAATAAATAAAAACATTATAGCAAGTCTAAAAAGCAGGGGTAAAAAAAGTGAAACCAAAAAATCAATCTCCTTGAACATTAGAGGGCATTTATAAGCATTTAAAATTTAATTCTACCAACTTTGGATTACAGCGGCATTATCCTTTCGCCAATCTCAATACGACTTAGCATAAACGGTTATGTTGCACTTCGATTATAAGGTGAGTGTCCCTTGAAATTGTTCCTTGATTAGAATAGTTTTTATACTCAACTTTTTCTTCTACCACAACTAGCAAAAATTTTCCATTTCAGATTGTACCGACACAAATTTTTCTACTTATAATTACCTATCTTAACTTTATTACTACTTTTGTTTATCAAAGCCTATAGCCTTAACCTTATAATGGCAATGATAGTTTTAATTTTATATATAACCATAGATATGAAATTAAAACTACCATTGCCAATTTCCAAGAACGCTTTCCCCGTTTTGAGGAATGATGGTTCAAACATAGACATCGCTTTGGTCAATAATACTTACTTTCCAATTTCATTTTTTAATTGGTGTCTTATTCCAAATTTGCAATTGATTGAGATAGATGCAAGCTATCGCTGACACAAATTTAATTAACAAAATCGAAATCTGCGATACTTGCTGTAAGAAAAGCTTAAGCTGTAAGAAAATGAATCCATTTATCAAGAGATTGATAATGGACAATAAAAAATACAAACTATCCTGATGAAGGTGAAGTACCACAAAACCACTACCACTACAAAGGTAGATTGGGCGACTAAGCTAAAAAGTAAGGTGATGCTGGGTGTATGTTAGGATTGGAAGATAATTTCCTACTGTGAAATTCGGAATACATGCCAAAAAATCGATTCAGTACTATCAACAAGTGGACCTTGTGTTCCAAACGACACGCCAAATCGTATATATATATATATATATATATATATATATATATATATATATATATATATATATATATATATATATATATATATATATATATATATATATATATATATATATATATATATATAAATATATATATATATGTTCTATTGACCAAATTCCAGGTCTTTTTATGAATTACTTCCTGTAATCTGGTCAATTGTTGGTAGTACTAAATCGATTTTTTGGACATATCTTCAGAATTTCATAGTAGAAAATGATCTACCAATCCTACCATACACCCAGCATCACCTTACTACTCGTGAAACCTACGTTTGTAATCGTTTTGTGGTACTTCACCTGGCTTCGACCACGATAGTTTGCAAAAAGAACAGCCAACAGCCCAAAAACCATGAATAGGATTGAATAGGAAATCAATCATATCCTATTCAGAATTTTAAATAGGATTGAATAAGAAATCATTTGAATAGGAAATTTCCTATTCAATCCTATTGATTTCAGTTAATTATAGTCAATCCTATAAAAATTGAATAGGACTTTTTTATTAGGGAAACCACAGCATAGAAGTTCACCCCTATGAAATCATGAAACCTCCCGAAAAATAGCAAATGCACAAGGATTATAATGGCACATAGGTACTTACATCAAATACAATTATCGATTTCAAAAATTTAATTAAAAAATTAATAAAATACGAAAAATCTATTATTAAAAAAACTACGTGCTATTTAGCTGTTGTTTGTTTAATCTTACCTGTAAATCGTTTGCAATTTTTAATGTTTTCAATACATTCTGTTTTACATGTTCTAATTTAGTATTCCCATGAACACAAGTAATGGCAATTATTTTAGAATCTGTCTTTTCTGCTTCTAAAAATTTAATTGCTGATAATATTGCAATAGCATCATCCGCACCTGAATCGGTATCAATTATAATTTTATCATGTTTTAAACTACGAATATAATCCAAATGTTTATCCGGAATTTTAAAACTGCAAAAAAAAAAAAAAAATCAAAATTAGAATTGAAAAAATTATTTTATGTAATAATATTTAATTTTTTTACACACCAATAAGCGATTACAACAATTGAACTTAAAAAATAGATAGTTATTTTATTGAACATTTTCTTAAATGTTTAACATATTAACAAACTAATTTTTATTATTTTACTAATCAGATTTTTATAATTCATTCATTGTCTAGTCCGCAAGTTAAAGGTTTTGAACTTGACATTCATTATTTGTTTTTATAAACATATTTTCCTTCTAATGAGAATGATAGTTTAATATGTGCCAAAATCCTTGACTTATACATAACTCTATAAAGGTACTATACTAAAAAAATGTGACATTTAATACGTTATACCTAATTTAAAACCACACGATTTTTATTGCGTATTACGTTGTGTACTAGGTTTAATTTTCTTAATGTAAAGAAGCGTTGATTTCAAACTAAAAAAAGTGGTCAAGGTGTGAAAAATCAATAATTTAGTTATTATCACAAATATGGGTATATTTCTATTTTTTTAGTTTGTTTTATCCCCAACAAAAAACGGCTACGCCGATTTTGGTGACAAGTCATTCAGTTTTAATTTACGTGATTACGTGTTAAATGTAAGTGGTTGTCTACATTTATTATAATTTGTTCTCAAGAGAATCGAGACATACACACACAGACATCTATCTCTCTATGAACGTTGAATTTGGGTTCTAGTGATCTTGATACGTTAAAATATGTGGAAGAGAAGTTAATTATAAAACACGTCATAATAATCGTGTATTTTATAATTTTAAATAAATCACGCGAGTAGCATGTCTAAAGGGTGGAATATGGGGTTAAGTTGTATAAAAGTTACACACAAAATTTTAGGTAAAAAAGAGACAGTCGTGTATTTTATATTACAAGTAATGTTTGAGGGATTCTAAGTGACTAATTGATATTAAAAATACTCTTTAAGATAAGTGTATATATTTATTCAAACACTAATATTTGATATATAAGTTTAATAATTTATATAATTATAACATATCGTATTTTACGCAAGGAAATCTTTTAAAATAGATCGGATAACTTTTGTCATAATACTGAATGATACAATCGAAAGTTCGCGTTTTTAAGATCACATTGAGCTGGACCATCTAAGTTACATTCAACAAGTATAGTATTACCTGATAAAGAGCAAGTATCATCTTAATGCATGGGGTAATTCAAGACGACCACTGTTTATCTTTGAAAGATGCTTCAAAAATTTGTCTAAACAATCAATCTAAGTATACGCAACATAATAAAGACGTTTCTAAATGTGACCGAAAATAAGTTTTATCTCAGGAACAATAAACGGATTTAATCGCAAAAATTACAGTGATGGCCAAATAGGGATTCGTTCTTTCGAAAGCGGAAATTTTGTCAGTGATTCATTCCCTCTAATTTTTATGAAGGAACATATTATTGCCAGGATGTCTCAGAAACTAGTATTCGCTTATAATTTGGATAAATGTACACTGAATTTATTACAAATGATTTTTAAAATGAATTCCTGTTATATTAATTTTTCAGCAGTGTTATGGCACTCTTTTCTTTTTTTAGCCCATAGACAAGATAAAAATTAGAATAAACACGTTTTTCTAGAAAAAATAACTAAATATAAACTTTGAAAACTAAAAAACGCTGTTGTAAAATATACTGTTGTACTATATATCCATAATCTGTGTTGATGAGTAGAAATAGGTAAACAATATCAACTTCTGACGTAATAATGATCTATCAGGGTGTGCTACGTACCGAATCTAAAAAAATTTTTAATTTGATATAATCTATTAATTATAACAAAGAAAACATAATAATTTTTTTTTATAAAACTTAAATAAGATCTTTCCAATTATTATAAAAAAAATTTTGTTCATAAGCCTAATTGCTATTTTTACAGTTTTAAGGTTACTAAAAGCCTGTAGATACCTATTGGAAGATAACAAAAAATATCAGAATTTGGAAAATATTTATAAACAGACAATTTTTTCATTATCTAGAAATGAATTTGAAACATTTTTGGTCTATTATTAGTCGCGGCTTGTTTAAAAATACAAAAATTAAAATCATATGAAATTGATATTGGTATAATTAAGAACTATTTTCAACTACCAATATTTAAACACCATAGACATAAAACTTTTAATAGATGGAGTGTTTTATAATAATGTATAGTGTTTAATATATTATAATAGCTATTGCTTGTCAATAGAAAATAATCATCTGAGTGTTTTATGAGTAGATATTATTTTGGCTAATCTGGCACTGAGATCTTAGCGTAAATGTCAAATAAACTAGATATAATAATGCACTTAAAAAAAAAAACTTGAATATAAAGTCACTTTTTCGTATATAATCTATAAACAGAAACATGCAAGTGCGTATACCCCTATAAAAAGAATCGAATTTTTGAATGTACTTTCATGCATTTCTTGGAAAAACAATAAAATCGTAAAATTTAAATATAAACACATTTATTCACATCTTGATTATAAAATTAATAAAATCGATTAATTAATTAAAAAATGAATATATTCATTTTTGAGAAATGCATAAAATAGCATAAAAAAGAATCTTTTTATAGAGCACGTATATAATAGTTAAAATTGTTCAAAATAATAATTTTATAACTTAGATGCGTAAAAGTAAGTTTATGTTGAAGTTTATAGGTAATGCAAAATTTTGCATACAAAAATGAAATTTCCAATGGGAATGTATATAGTATTTTCGATCATAAATAACTCTAAAAGAGTTTCATTTTATATTAAGTAATGTTTTTTCTCTTCGGCATGCCCTCGATTTTCATGTCCAAACAATGCAACCCAAATTTCATAACTTTTGGATAATTATTTTTTGAGTTATTTACTCAATAAAAAACACATACCCATTAGGTAACATCGAATACTTAACTCGAGTCTGTTGGACTCGCGTAATAGAATCGAGTCAGCGTGTGCAAACTCGATTTTTCGTCACTTGAATTCTTATCGGAATCGATTCCGGCGTATACGAATCTGAATAAATTGGAATTCTAGTTGGCAAATCCAATGCAAAAATCGAGTTTGACTAGAGTCAAGCCGCACTCGGCACATCGTAAATTAATAGTACGTAAAAAATAGAATTATTATGTAAATTTTATACTTACTTTCAATATTTTAGAACATTAAAAACGTTTTTATTGTAATCAGTACCCTCAAAAACAAATTTTTATGAAATTAAATCAATTACTAAGTATAGGTGACAAATATTTCGAGTTTATTTCTAAACGTAATACAAAAAATCGCATGTCTAGGTGATCTATATTTCTAAATTCTATGACCTATACTCCATGTAAATGTATCTACCTTGTTGCATTTGTAGCCATCATTTATAGCCTCTGTATAATAGGATTACTTACTTATTGTGAGCTGCATTAATGAATGATATAAGTAGAAAATATATTATGTAAACAACACCCACAAACATTTTAAACGATCCAATCGTTTAATAATTATATTTAAATTAATAAAGTTTGTTTAACTTGATTCTGAATTCAACTGACTTTTGTTAAAGTTATTTCCCAGTTTTTATTTAACAAAATTTCCGTCAATAATTATGACGAAATTTGTTTTCAATTAATTCATTCATAATTTGTTTTTTTTTTTTTTTAAATCAATTTTTTTGGAGAAAGAATAGTCTAGCCTCCTTATTACTAACGTGCAAATAGATGATACAAGAAAAAAAGCGAAATTTCCATACTAGTACAATACAATAACAATAACAATTACAAGAGCTGCTATAAGCTAATTAACATTCGAAAAATCGAATAATCCAGTATTACACAAATACTTCCTGAACTATAAAAATTTAACAAATTTTAATAAAAGCTTAATATAAAATAGAAAAAAATTTCCAATAAAATCATTTTTTCCCTCATTCTAACTAAATTACTTAAACTGTAAATTTAATGTTAAAATTTTAACTATTTATGGTGGATATAGAATGCCATGATCCTTTGAAGGCAAACTATTTAAAAATCGTTATTATTGTCATGTTAGTACATATCCCTTCTAAACACAGTAAGATCCATTAAATTAAAGGATATTGACGCGGTAGCAAATCGCTCGAATAGCTATTATGACAGTGCGATCACACGCATCATCGACTTCGTTATAATTGTAATTCTCGCGCACAGCAAAACGTAAGTTTTATGGTTTATTTAAGTTAAAATATTGGTAAGGAAAGCCGCTGGTCCCTTAAAAGACCAATAAAATATTTGACGTTTGGCTGTGCTAGGGTACATGTCTTACAAGAAACGTCAACAAAATATGAACATATAAACACTTAGTTTTTATTTATAAAGTTAGTTATAAGCTTGTAATAATTAATAAAGTTAGTCTGTGGTAATTAATATACTTAGTCTGTGGATTATTTTACTTAAGTTTGTTTTCGAATTAAATTTTTATATTGTTATAATTATTTTCGATTTATTAGTCTGAAGAATCGTTAATTTTACTCATTTCTGACTACAAAACTGGTTATCTATGTTCGATTATAAATTCATAATAATTAGAGTACTTAGTCTGTAATATCTATAATTTTATTACAAATGATTAATATGAAAAAATCATAGATAATTGTTAGTTTTGCCTTCTTAGATACGTTTTGGACGTTTTAGAAATGTAAAAAAATTTCTGTAAAAAAACCTTTTTTAAACAATTTATTATTAAGGGGACCCGGTGTTCTAGCAAATTTCGAAAAATTGGTTTTTTTTTATAAATATATTTTGAAAGTATAGTATTTTAAAAATATACTGTTAAAATTTGGTGACGAAATTCCGAATATTTCTGTATTTATAACCCATTACAAGGTCAAGGTAAGTATATTATCATATACTTACTTGAAACTTTAAACGCGTTTATCTCGAAACTACTTTTTTTCGTCTAATGAAGCCAAAAAAAAAACTACTCTACCGATTTGTCTGAAATTATTAATAGGTCATTTTAAACAGTACTGGCTCTGGCTGGAACTAAAAGAATTAGTTTCTGTAAAGTATTTCTATTTTTTTTATTAAGAAAACATTGAAAAAAACGAGTCGTTTTCAGACTCGTACTTTAAACTACGCGCCATTTTGTAAATTTTTTTATATTTTTTATTCTAGTCCCCACTATAACTATACTTATACTAATTAAAAATCCGTATTATTTTTTTAATTTCAGATCAGAGGTAAAGATAACACAAGCTTCATCCGTCAGGTCCATTCTTTGAAGAGGGGAACTTTAACGCCATTTTATTAATTTAAAAAAAAAATATTTTTGTTTTAATTTTTATTTTTGTATACTTAAATAAGTAATAAAATAAGTGTAAATTTGAAAGCATTAGTCATTACTTTTTATTACAAAAATTTTTAGATAGTTCAAATTTTAGGCCGCTAGACCACCGGGTACCCTTAAGGTTGTTAAAAATGGTATAATTATGGAACAAAAAGTATTTTAAAAAGTACTCAATCCGTTAAGTGCTGACCTATAGACAACTGTATTTGATAAGATCACAACATTCGCATACATTTGATTGTTAAAATGTTATAAGTTATTCGTGTATTTATTTCATCCCTTTAACAGAAAGATTTTCGCCATTCCTCCCCAAAAAGTACGTGTGTACATTATCTTAGTGTTTTCTGAGCGTAAATACTGATACAATTTTTTTACTGCAATTGCGTCCAGTTCCACACGAAAGGAAATATTTTTAATAATTATTTTTTCAAAATTAAACTATAATAAAAAATTACATTAAAAATAAGCAACTTACCTAATAATAAATGACTTAAAGAAAACTTTTTATACTTTTTTCCTTAAATTCTTAATTACCATAACATTACCATATTTGTTTGTTTATATATTAATTTTTTATAATTTTTTCCCTTGTAGAAAAACCTGTTTATTAAATTGAATTTTGTATGGTATATTTAAAACTTAACCATTAAATTAACAAAAAATAACTTTATTAAATTGTTGAATACATATAGTTCAGAAGATTTTCGCGAGATACTGGACTCTTGGATATTTTGATTCTTAACACTATTTCATGGTGCGGGTATGGAAATTTTGCCATTTTCGAAACATCGTTCCTAATCGAATGAACTCGAATTAAAAGAAAGTTGGTATGATCGCCACCCTTAGGGGAAATTCATTTCATGTCATCTGTTGAATCCTAATCCTTATTTTTAATATTGGAAAACATTAGCAATTTATTTATCTACATAAATTCACAAATGATAAATTAAAAAATGGAAAATTGCAGAAAATATTTTTAGAATAAATGCGTAATTCCGCCAAAACACAGGTATTTCTACCAATATTAAAACGCGGAGCATGTGATAACCAAAAGACAGAAAAACCATCGAAAACAATATTGGAAAATCAACTGCTATTCCATAATTTAACAACGACCACATTCTCAGATTCTGAAATAAATTCATTAAACAAAGGACTAAACTTCGCCATCCAGACAAATGAATGTCCATCTGTAAATATAGCAGTTGACATAGAAACAGGCATAAAAACATTAGATGAAGCTACGAAGAATCAAATTCGAAAAATTTGCATAAGAATAATCAAAAATACCAAACCACACAGTCGTCAAAAGACCAATGCGAAAACAATCAAGTCATTAAAAGAAAAAGATGTACACTATTTAAAAGCAGATAAAGGAAACGCAATCGTCATAATGGACAAAAACGATTATTCAGGTAAAGTGGCAGAAATGCTTAACGAAGGTCAATATAAAATACAACGATCAGACTACACTACCTACATTCGTAAATGACGTAAAAGATAAATTAAATTAATGTCCAAAAATGATCAATAAACAACTAAAATTTCAATTACAATGTTCTAATCCTATTATACCTAGATTATACTGTTTACCGAAAATTCAAAAAAAGGACGGATCAATGTGACCCATAGTCCCAGGTATAAATTCGCCGATATATAAAATTGCAAAATAGCTAGTTAATAAATTTCAATCATTAAATAATGAGGATCTCTCGCCTTCCGTCAAAAATAGTATTGATTTAATCAAGAGAATCAAAAATGTAGATATTTCACCAAATTCAGTTTTAATGTCATTTGATGTCAAAGCGCTATAACCCAGTGTACCAATACCAGATGCAATTAAGGCTTTAGAAAAATGGCTTAAGAATAAAGGATTAGCCTTAGACGAAATAACGGAATTGTTAAAATTAACTCGTCTGTGTATGTGTCAAAATGTGTTCACCTTCGAATGTAAATACTTCAAACAAACATTTAGAACATCTACGGGCTACCCGTTATCCCCATTCTTGAGCAACATCTTCATGACAGAACTAGAAGAACAAGCCAAACGTACATTCAATTATTTTCTAACAGTCTGGTATATATACGTTGATGATATTTTCACAATTTTTGACACAGACAAAGAAAATCGTCAAGTTTTTCTTAATAAACTCAATAATATATACCCATCCATCGATTTCACAACATAAATCGAAAAAGATGGTTCAATCCCGTTTTTAGATATAGAAATTTCAAGAAATAATAATACTAAAAATTTAGAATTCGACATATACAGGAAACCGACACACACCGAAAGATACATTACAGCGGACTCCAATAGTCCACCTCAACATAAACTTGCCATTTTTAATTTCTTACTGAACTTTTAATTAAAAGACCATTATCAAAGAAAAACTACTTTAAAGAATTAAAACACATTAAACAAGTTGCAATATTTAACGGCTTTGATCCAAGTACAATCACCAATATGATTCGAAGAACAAATTTTAAAATCTTAAGAACTAATTCAATAACGCTACAACTTGACAATGCCGATAAAGAGGATGGTGCAAATTAACATATTATCGACCATGCATCAAGAAAATAGGAAAAGAACTCGGAGAACTTAATTTAAAAATAGCTCCCATCAGCAGATCCAAATTGAAGCAGCTACTAGGAAATCCAAAGGACAAAATTAACAACGAACAGCTGTCAGGAATTTATAGCATTGGATGTCAAAATTGCTCGAAATTGTTACTAGATTCAAAGAGTACATGGCACACATAAAATTTGGACGAACCGATAAATCATGTGTAGCTGCTCATGTCATTGATAACAATCATAAAATCGACAAATCAAATTTAAAACTCTTAAAATCGGCATCCAATCAAACCGAACTAGATGCATACGAAAGCATCTACATTCAAAAATATCACAAAGAGACGATGAATTTAGATAAAGGACCTATTCCAAATTCTGATTTAATAAAGATTTCAAAATTGAAGTTGAACTATTAGAATTGAAACAGTATTTGAACTTAAAATTATTTAATTTTATAATTCTTTTTTAGTATTGTACGTTCAATTTTTAGTTTTAGATTTTTTAATTGACAAAAACCAAGTGGTCCAATATCATAGGCAACACTAAACACGTGATCGATGCTGATTCGTTGACGTAGCAATTTGATAGATACTTGGAAAGTATAAATTGCGCATACACCAACAAACATGTGTGAAAAAATACAAATTCCGTTCCATTTCTATGAGACAAAGGGGGATGTCGAACCAAAATACGTCCTTCATGGCACTATGCGCCACCATTCGGACGATATGGTGGCCGAAGATATAAAAAAGCATGGCTTTAATCCACAAAAAGTCATGCTACTTTCAAAAGTAGAAGGTGAGAGCTTACGGGTATCTCACCTTGTACAATTTGCTAAGGGGACGCAAGCCCAAAACGTCCTAAGCATCAGATGGATATGCGGCGTTCCATGCAGAGTGGAAAAGTATGTAAATAAACGGAGTGCTGTACAGTGCTACCGTTGTCAAGTGTATGAGCATGGTTCACGGAACTGTCGTGGATCCGTACGTTGCGTGAAGTGTGGTAAAAACCAGGCTTCAAACAAATGCGAGATCCCACGGTCGGAGCCTGCAAAGTGCTGTAACTGCGGCGCGGCGCATCCAGCAAGTGCCATGGACTGTCCAACTCGCAAGACTTACGTTGCAGCTACAGCATCTCGAGCTGCATGATTGAGGCGCAAGATCGCTCAGGGCGAGGCTCAAGGCCACCCATCATCGTTTCAGGCCAGGGATTTCCCGGCCCTTCCTCGTTCAAGAGAGTGACAATAAGAAAGACACCGGAAAAAGAGGTCATTTACATTGTGTGTGTCCCCAATTCTCCACTCAACCCATTCTTCGATGATTTAGAATCTTCACCAGTTCCACCTCCATTGGAAACTAGTGGTTATAAACCCCTTGATTTCATGGACCTCCTGAAACTCAGGATTATAGTAGAGGCCACATGGAAATCGTGTAAATCGAACGAAGAAAAACTCTTCAAGTTCTTCGAGATGACCGATCATTTATTCGGAAATGACCTCTCATCCCTCTTCCACTAGATCTCAGATTCGCTTTTTGCAATGGAACTCTCAAAGTCTCCAACGCAAATTACCCGAGCTTCACTCATTTCTGAAACATGGTTAAAGCCGGATAGGAAAATAAGTATCCCTGGATACTTTACCTATCGCCGTGACCGTGCCATCAGGAATGGTGGCGGGGTTGCCTTATTTGTTAGACACGATGTCAAACATTGTATATTGCCACCCGAAGACGGCAATCTCGAAGCCGCTAATTGCGGTAATTATAAAGTCACATCTTTATATAATCCCCCCAGATAGATTTCTAAAAGAAAGGGATATCGTTCGTATTGTGAGAACCCATGATCGCGCTGTGATCATGAGAGATTACAATGCGCGTCACATATCTTGGAATTGCATATCTAATAATGCAAGCGGCAACGCACTATTTGCGCAGTCTCTAAAACGTAACTTCATTGTTGCGTACCCAGATGACCCCTCATACTACCCCGATGCTGCTTCCCGCCCACCTCAAGCCACCGACCTTACAAAACTCAAGAACTGTGACCTTCTGTCGGATTTAGATGTCCACTTGGACTTGCACAGTGACCATCGCCCGATCACTTTCACCCTAGGTGAAATGAACGGTGCTACAACTGTGCAAACCCGGCTGGATTTTGAGAAAGCAGACTGGAAACTATTTAAAGAGTATTTGGATCTGAACGTCGTAACCCTGATCACCCACCAGATCAATTCCACCGACCAAATAGACTTGGAGGTCAGTAAGCTCACGAAAAGTATCGTAGTTGCTACCGAAAAGTTTATTCCTAGGAAAACTCGAAACTTCGGATATCGATTAAACCTAGATGCTGACACACTCAGACTCGGAACTAACTACGCAAATTTTGGCAACGTTAGGCTGCCTTAGCTTCATGATGCCATGAGGCGAATGTCTGCCGATATTCAAGATAAAGTCACGCGCACCAGAGATGACATGTGGAACGAGAGGATTTCGGCTCTGACCACTCGTGACAACAATGTATGGAAAATTGCTAAAAATCTGCGTAATCGTTCGAAAAGACTACCTCCCCTTTTGTCGGAAAACGGGTACCTTTACTCGGATTCTGACAAAGCCCAACTTTTAGCTGACACCTTCTCTAAGACGCACAGCTTAACAGACGGCGACGAATATCACGAAGAAGACACGGCCCACTTGGTGTCCGAATCCTTCCTCGGAAGATGGTTTTACAGCTCAGTTATATCTATACTGCATGCTTGAGACTTGGTTATTTTCCCGACCTTCTGAAATCCGCTATAGTTTTAGCGCTTCCGAAGCCGGGAAAGTTACCTAAGTCGCCTTCGAGCTACCGACCCATAAGCTTGCTGCCATCTCTCAGCAAGGTCATGGAGAATGTAGTTTTGAATCGGCTGCAGTCGCATGAAGGTATCCATAGTCAGCTCATCCCCCAACAGTTTGGGTTCAGATCGAACCACTCCACAGTAAGCCGACTTACTCACCATATTGCTACCGGATTTAATCGGAACAAATCCACAGGCATGGTCCTTTTGGACATCGGAAAAGCTTTCGACACAGTCTGGCACGATGGACTAATCCACAAACTTTCCAAATTCAACATTCCAATATACATCCTAAAATTCCTAATTTCCTATTTGTCCAACCGAAAATCCCAAATCCACATCCAACAAAGTACATCGAACCAATACAGTGTCAAAGCTGGTGTACCTCAAGGCTCCTTGCTTGGACCCCGCCTCTTTTTATATTATGTCAACGATATCCCGAGGAATCAAGCTACCGAAACAGCTCTCTTCGCCGACGACACGGCCATCTATTGCTCTTCATGGCAACCGAAACAAGTTTCGAGTGTAGCGAAATAAAAAATAATAGATATAAATAAATATATTTTGGTATGATATGAAGTTAATGTAAAATAAATATATGTAATTAAAAAAAAGATAGATGAATTAAATAAATAAAGAACGATGTAGAAAAAATGAATAATAAGACGATGTAGAAATGTAATAATATGATAATTTAATAATATAGAAAAATAAAAGTAATAATGGCGCTTGCGTGCTTAGGTGTTATGTCAGGCCCAAACCAACGGATATATAACACGTTGACCCCCAGTTAGCTTCGCCGTATCACTATCTTCTTACCAAGAAGACCCAGCTGTTCTATTGAAAACCCAATTTTGAAAGGGTAAAAGGCTACATTTAAGATTGGAATAAAAATAACACCGATCAACGTATAACCAATTTCAATTTAACAAGAATCTGTATACAAATAAATAACAAACTTTTGGAATATAATAAATAAAAAAAATATAAATAATTTAACTAGCAACACTATGGACACAATTAAATAACAATGAATGTAACTATCTTAACAAAAACAAAAACACGTGGTCCTTTTTTGACCAACACGTGGTATACCCGAATTGATTAGGAATTTGCGGTAAATAATTTATTTAAACAATAAAGGTCATCATAACCTTTAAACATACTAGGAATATATAAAAATTAATTAACTAAAGAAGAAAAATAATGATTTGTCTTCTACCTACATACCTATGTTCTGTAGCAAAATTATATTAATAAACATAGTTACGATTAGCATGTTATGTTCAAACCATTGCGACTTGATACGATGTAGTATATTGACTAATAGGTTTCAAGCAGTAAGCACGTTCACCGAACCTTGGTTGTGACCACTCGGACAGATGTGTAGACAAGGGCCGTTGTTACTGCTTAGACAGTTTAGAAGACAAGAGCAGTTGTTACCACTTAGACGGATCAGAAGACAAGAGACTCTTTTTAATTGTATCTCAACCGAGCAAGTGATATATTATTTTAAAATGAAATGCGCACGCACATTTCTACTGAATAATAAAAAAATAATATAAACAGTGTCGTAATAATTTGAACAGTAGCACAACAGTATATTGGTATGTAGCGATTTTTTGCAATGAAATTATATTTAATTAATATTTTAAATTGTGTAATGATAAAAATCGCTACACGAGTGGCCTCCAATCCCGATTGTCCATCCTTGAAAGCTATTTCAAGTTATGGAAAATCAAAATTAACCCTTCAAAGACCCAATCTATTCTCTTCAGTCGAAAGAATAAATTTTCAGCATACGCACTTGAATTGAAGATGTTTGACACGCAAATCCAGCAAACTCAAAGCAGAAGATTCAGCAATTCCAAAATCGTTGCCTTCGAGTCATTTCGAAAAAACCCTTAAGATTTCCGTCCGAAAGTCTCTACCGCGAAACTGGACACCCAAATATTCACAACTTTATCCAATCAACCTCAAAATCCCTTTTCCAATCTTACCGTTACAATCCTTTCCCGGAAATAAGCAAGCTGGGTCAATTTAACCCACATGTGCTGCTTTTCGGGAAAAGATTTCCCATGCCACACGATGTCGATTACACCTAATTCCGGAGTAATCTTAATTGTATATATTCTCTTTATGTTAAGTTATTTATTTAATTTTAAGTTTTAGGGATGGCCTATCCATCCGCATAGGTTCAGTATTCTGACAATGGTTTTTATTAAAATTTTCCATTTTTCAAACGAAGTATTGTAATCTCGATGTAACTTGTATATAAGATGATGTATTATAGATAAAGCTTAGGCTAGGTGATATAGTTGTAAGCCGACTTGTATTTATATTATGATGCTAATAAAGAATTATCAAACTAAAAAAAACATGTGTGCAAACCGTCACCAAATTAGCAACGAGTAACATCCCCTCAGAGAATCATTACAACTAGCTAATTCATACTGATGATGACTACTTAGTAGTCGAAATACGTATTTATAAAAATACAAAATAATTTGATCTAGGAAATTGGGGCAAAAAATCGAAATTTATTAATTTTATGCATTTTTTTTTTCATAGATATTATATTATTATGAAATTCGAAAACTGATACATGACCGTGAAATATCATGTTCCAAATACTTTCAATTTATAATTTTAATTATTTAAGTAGCAACAACGATTGTGATTATATATAATGAGATTTGATGCAACAACATTAAAACCACTATATATCTGTTAACTATAAACTAATATAGAAAAAATATATTAAAAATATGATCGATCAATTCTACAAAAATGTATTACTATGATTTTTATGCCCACAATATATGAAATATATGAGGGTGTATTATTGTTAGTTTATAATGAGCAAAGTCTGTCCATTGGGTCCAACGAATCTATGACCCAAATTTTATACCGCAAGAGTAAAATAAAAAGAGAGAAACAGATGTTGGGGAACACGTAGTAGGCAGTATGTTCCCATCGAATTTTACGCTATCAAAAAAATTTAAACTGAGTCAAAAATTAAGCGGTATTTGAACGATTTAAAAATGCGAATAAAACTTATTACATAACACTACTGGAATAGAAGTTAATTAAAAGTTATTAAATGTAAGAGAATAAATAAATAATAATTAATAAATTTGATTGATATATATAAAATATATTGAGACATATTTTAATGAAAATGTTTCCGAATACGGGATATTTTAAATACTTTAATTTTCGCCCTAAGATAATTCTTTTTACATTTAAATAATTTTAAATGTATAAAGCCTGAAAGTCCATTCTAAAAATTTAATTAGTAGACGAATTTTTAAAATCGAAAGACTGTTTTCGGATTTTTCATAAAATCTTAACCGCCCTTCCTACTTCTTCGATTGAGAAATTTCAGAGATTTTTAAATCGAATGAAAAATTTGAGAGATTTTTTCGCTTGCGTCACTATTTTTAAAAAAAACCCATTTAAGAATATCTTAATTAAATCCATTGTTATTTTCAACATGTCAGTTTACATGAGAGTTACATGATTTCATGGAATTAATTCTATTATCTCAATAAAATTCTATTATCTAAAAAAATTTTCAATTTACCTATATACCCAATTTTGATAAAAATATGTGAAGATAATAACTAATAGAGTTAACTGTTTAGATACTCGATATATGGTTCAGTATAAATGTTTAAACTATTATTAATCATTAGCTTGTATAAAATATTCTAAATGTGACTGCATATCGTTATAAACACATATACATAATAATATGTACAACTATATGTTTATCAGCTAAATTTGCGCTGAAATTGTGGCGAATCTAAACAGCTTATGAACAAACGTTTCAATCAAAACTTGTTTGTTTCAAAAAACAAAAATTTTTGAAATTGACTAATTAGATGATTATATGAACACCTACGAGAAATAATTGATACGATTTTGTAAGTGGCATCAATATTTTCTAGCCTTACAAACTTAATAGACTCAAATTAATATACTCCGACATATTGTATATGTCGAATATAAAAATAAAGTCAAATGGTAAATATATACACAGGAATAATTGGAATAAATATAATGAAATTTTATTCAAACAATTGACTATAAGAAAAATTGCCTAAAGCGAAGGTTGTTTGCACTAACAGTTTTTCTCGCCGTTTAGAAATGGTATTTTTTTAAATACGGAGCACGCATTTCCAAATATTTTATGGACTCCTCGCATATTCAAAATATTAAGTAAATAATTTGTTTAATGCAGTGAGACTGATGAGTAAGTCAGTATCATTAAAAAAATTTTATTTTCATTAAATTATTTTAATATTTAAATCAGAAGTGAATTTTTAAAAATTTATTTGATTATAATAAAGAAATTTATTTGAATATAGTCAACTTTTTAAACAGATTATTAAAGCATAAAAACAAAACATATTATATCTCAAACATAATTTAGTTTTCTGATCTCCTAATTCATAATCTTATATCTTTAAATGAGCAATTCTTGTATATATATATATATATATATATATATATATATAGATATTTATAATTGGAATCTCGGAATCGGCTCCAACGATTTTCATGAAATTTAGTATATAGGGGGTTACGGGCGCGATAAATCGGTCTAGCTAGGAATCATTTTTGGAAAATGTCATTTTATTCGTGTTTTATCGATTCGAGTAGTCTCAACTGAAAAATATAACTCTTCCTGACATCTATTGGCGAATAATAATACTAAATGCAAAATAATAATACATATGCAAAAATATGACTCTTCCTGAAATCTATTGGCGAATAATAATACTAAGAATAATAATCTTTTTAAAAAAATACCGAGCAAAGCTCGGTCATCCAGATATTATTTATACATAGTCGCACACACAAGTGGACGAAGAAGGAGAAAAAATACTCAAAATAATTAAAAAAATTATTTTTATATAATTTTAAACAAACAATACGAACGAAAAAGGAAAAACTTGGTAGACAAAAACTTTAAGCAAGCGCATTTCATCGGGTATAACGAATGAACTTTCAAATATTTTAAATTCATTAATTACTTTTCTAACTAATAGATAGTCTACATTGACAACAACGTAAGATATTATTATAAGAAATTCTGAGACGCACACCATCAGATTTTCAGATTCTGATCAGAAAATATATAACCAATTAATTATATACCACACCTTCCCAAATATTAATTGACTATTTATTTTGGTGGTTTGTTTCTCTTACAACTCTTGGGTTTATATCACTCCAATGGCCAAAATTCTTGCTATTGAAAGTTCCATTCGGTGAGAACGTACTTTCATCTGTCCACAAAATGTATCTATAAAAGCACATATCCCTTCTTTGTAGAGCTAAATATCCAGCAGCAAAATTTTCGATTTTGAGGATCTCCTTGCGTAATTATGTGCTGATTATAGCGGTACTTGTAGAAAATTATGTTTTTTAACACTCTATGGGCTGTTTTAATAGGTTTGCCTAATCTAACGACACAAACTCTTAGGCTTAAATAGACGTTATCCCTAAAAGCGGTCATGATTAAATTTTCCAATTCTATCGGCCTTGGCCGATGCGTAAAATTACCTCTTCTAAGTAGCACCGTATTATTATTTTTTATTCTTTTAATTAAATTTATAATACTTTGTACACTGGAAAACAGTCCCTTTCAGGAAAACGTTCCCTATACAGATTGAATGCTTCGTGTACATTTTCATCAGTTGCATTCAAACACATCTACATGTCAAAATACATTACACGCGTATATTTTATTATGAAACAAAATAATAAAATACACGCAATATAACTTAAATGAAATTTTAATCATTATTTGTAAAGTAAATCACAAGTAATAACAATCATCCTAAAAAAAAAACTAAATACGCATTAGCTCCTGAACTAATAGAATTATTAAATTATAAGAATTGGTTGTTTGGCTTATATTTTACATGTTCAAACAAGCTTAATCTTTTATGAAATACAAAAGCAAACAATAGAGCCTGGGAGTCTGCAGAAATTGAGCACCGCATTCTGTCACTGAAAGTTATGTTCATTATATAATCGATTCAAGATCGACAAAAGTCAAAACTCGTCATTTTTAAATATGGATACCGGGATTCTACTGCAAATTTTTAGTTTTCTTTTCTGGAATAAATCGTTTATTTTCATGCAATATATTTCTTTCCCTCCCATAATTTATTTTTCTCGTAGAGTTTTGATGACTATCCTATTTCCCCCATCCGCAATGGGATAGAGATTCCCTATCCGTGGAATATCTACACAATAGAATAGTGCAAGGTTTTATCGTTATATTTTCTGGTGGTAGGTGAAGGTTATTTTATTTCTAAGTTTAAATTTCAAAATTAACAATAATATTTTAAAGGTGTATATATGATCATTTATTAATAATTTTGATTTAAGTACAATTTTTCATGATGTACTACACTACATTGTTTAAGGTTTTAATTTTAAAAAAAAATATTGATTTATCATCCCAAGTATGAGTGTAAAATAACCAACCGATAAAGCAAAAAATGTTCTCAAATAAATGAATTTTTTCGAAATGTCAACACGTTTTGAGTTATCCGTGATTAAAAATATCGATCTAATATAAAAAATGCATGTTTTGAACTATTTCTCACGTATAGCTCGAAAATTTTATCGAAAACATTTTCATTAAAAAAAACTTAAGCTTGAAAGAAAGGGTGCCTCTGCGTTGGCACCCTAATCAACAAAGGGATGTGTTGTTATAATAAATATAAATAAGAAATTGTAGTAAAATATTTTTAAAAAACGTTAAACGTTGAGCTTAATTTAAGACATTAAAAGGTTATGGTAACTCACTCTCCACTAGTCGTGTAGTGAAATTTTGCTAATAAAATCTTTAACTCCATTTTGAATAGAAAAACTAAGGCTAATGTTCTACGTGTGGTGATTTTGTTAGATAGTCAGATTAATTGGTATTACAAAACAATTCGAAAATGGGCGACTCCTTAAATATCATTAGAAACATAATAGTGAAGCTATTAGCTACCCAAAGTGATTAACGTATATGAAAGTATAGAAATTAATTTGTATAAAAGTTGCTTCTAACATAGCATAGAAGTTGTATAAGGGACGCTCACAGAATCGAGGATAATTTGATCATAGTTTCTAAGCCAAAAAAATCCTACTTTTGTTCATTTCTGGTAAGTAGGCTAGGGGGGTGGGGTGTGAAAATCTTATATTCTAATGGTTTAGGTTTGATATTTTTTATTTATTTTATGCATTTTGTGTGCATACAACATAATTTTCTTATATTTAGTGAATAATAATAAAAAAATTTTTTTATAAAATGTCGTTCGTTCGAAAGTTTACAAATAGTCAAATTACATCAAAATGTTTATTACAATGTACGACTCAAATAGATTAATCACTATATACTACATTTGCTTATAGCCACATACACTAGGTATAATCTCTTCAACGGTTTTTATCTTCACAGGGTCTCTCAACATTTTAGCTAACTACACAACTTGGCTGCCATCGACTAAAAAAACCAGCCCACTCACATACAAATGCGCACAACACCAATGTTGTCGTGACGCGTTCACTATCCAATATGGCCACTAGAAACTTAGCCTGCTTGTTACTTAATTAACAACAACAACACAAACACTTACGTCAACATGACCAAACATACGTGCTAGACAAGCATTCAATAATAGGTTAGCATAGCTGTACAACTATTCCATCTGACTAGCATCGTTCTATCCCTGCCCATATATTCATTTTTCAATAGAGCGTCTTTTACAACCGTTTACACTTTAAAACCACAAGCATAAATTTAAAATAGAAAATTATGTGTTTTACAACTTTTACAGTTACCACTTTTATGTACAATGCATATTTTACATTTGGATGAAAAATAAATCCAAAAGATTCACTAAATTTCGTTAAAAAAAAAGAAAAGTAAAATAAAATAAAATGTATATTTTCTAAAGACCCTTGTTTATTTTTGCGCATAATGTGACTTTTATTTAGATTTCCATAATCTACGTTTTCACCCTGTCGTTTTGCTGTAATCGAAATTTCATCGAAATGATAATGTTTCAACTAATTTTGGTCGAGTAAACTCAAAGAAAAACATAAACCTTTGCTGTGCATATAAGTAAGAACATTTGTTTTTAATTATTATTTTCAGCTTATACTCAATTAGAATTTTTCATTTTCCTTTGAATACTCTAGTCAAAATATTTTTTATATAATATGGTAATAATTTATTGAAACTCGTTACATGTTTACGTACTTAGATTAAATACAGTCAGAAATGTTATATCAAGTTATGTAAATAGAAAAGAGTATTGACATCTATTTTATGTTTATTCTCCTTATATTGCAATATTCCCTTGTAAGTAAAAATATATTATTAAATCGCAATAAAGTGTTTTTTTATTTCAAACAGTTTTTATTTTAGTTATGCTTCTGTTAGCTTAACAAATCAAATGTTCGTCCTTGTAAAGTTTTAATTTTTCAAAATTTTAAATTGAAAAACCGTTTAGTAGTAGTTAGTGTTTTTTATTTTTATTGGGTTTGAACGCCCTGTGTTAAAAATATGACAAGTTATTGTCATGGCTTCCTGATGGTGCGAAAGGTGCAAAATTGTAAATCGTCAAATAAAAAACGTAACAGCAGCAATGATTCAGAATCATCATCAAAAAATATTATATCATGTGCCCATGATCCATACACAAATGTTCATAAACGTAATTTATATATTGTATCGTTTCCTGTAATATTTTTATTTAATGTTTTACGTTCATTGTTATATCAAGTTTTTATTATTTTAAAATATTTATATACAAGTACTTCCCGATTTCTTTATAAACCTGTTCAACAAGAGTGTTCTAAGTCATTGTTGGTTGTGGTGAATGAACGTGGTGAAGGTGTTACCACCGAAGTTGTACAAGACTTAACTGAAATGCCACAACAAAACCATAAGAGTTCAGGTCCAGGACCTGGTGATCCGTTGCTTGCTAAGCAGAAACATCATCATCGGAGGGCATTCGAATTTATATCGAAAGCTTTGAAAATCGATGAAGAAAACGAAGGTTTGTTTTTTTTATTGTCAGATATGAACGTTTTTTTTTTGAATATGGGTTTTGTTTTAGGGCAAAAGGAATTGGCTATAGATTTATATCGTAAAGGTATTGGTGAATTAGAGTTGGGTATTGCTGTACAATGTTGGGGTGGACGTGGTGAAGTTTGGGAACGTGCACAACGTCTACATGATAAAATGCAAACAAATTTAGCGATGGCACGTGATCGACTCAACTTTTTAGGTTGTTTGCTTTTTGTTTAAAATATTTTTATTGCTTGAAAGTTTTTGGATAGTTGTAATGTTTGTAGATTTTTATTAGACAAATATTGTGGCTAAATTTTGTTGCAGTT
The DNA here is from genome assembly GCA_020423425.1 of Chrysopa pallens. Taxonomy (NCBI): domain Eukaryota; kingdom Metazoa; phylum Arthropoda; class Insecta; order Neuroptera; family Chrysopidae; genus Chrysopa; species Chrysopa pallens. Next base: position 105,642,270 of record CM035592.1, on the reverse strand, counting down.
TGTATCATTAATTCATTTTTGAAGTTATTCTATTTTATTCTCTTTATCATTATTTTAACAATGTTACATATGATGGCTAGAAATTTGTAAGCATTTTAATTTGATCTCCATAACTGTTTTCTGTTACTGATTAATGTTGTAATGTAATTTTATCTGGTTACAGCAAATAGTGATAAGTATTTTCGTGAGAATTTACTCTTACAAGTTCCCTGTTTTAAAGGTTAAAAATTTTAATACTACCTTTTTAGTATCATTTTAGTCCAATAACTTTTTCAAATAAATAATCTCAATTAGGTGTATAGGTCGGAATCCAGTTATAATGGATGGATTTCAATTTTTCATGACTGAAATCCTTATACTAAAAAATAAAAAGTTTTCCCTTTGAATTGTGCGGCTTTTTAAGGATAATGAAAATATTTCTAGCATATCCTTTTTAGGGCTACAAAACCTTATGTAGTAGAACCTAAATCCTAAATTTTTTTAATAAATATATTTAAATTCTCAGATAAAGTAGAACTTATATTCATTTCACTATGAAAAAAAAATCTGTATTCCGACATTTTGCATTTATAACAATAAATTTATTGCACTGGATTAAAACTCAACAAAATCATATATAATATATAAATTATTTAAAATCTTTAGAAAAAACAACATAATTAAGTTTTGCTCACTAAAGAACGATTGTTGTAAGTTATAGAATTTTTAGCTTAAAGGAAAATTAAAATGAAATGTGAAATTTTCTTTCAAAACGACTAAATCGGGAGTGAAAGTAGAATAAATTCATAAAGTCATTACAATTCACTATAAATTTGGACACTATTTGTTAGAAAAATAAGAAGGAGTTTAGTTATTCTATTTCGCCATCAATCATTGTTATTATTCTTGAAACATTAATTCACATATAATTCAAAATTGTTAACATAAAAAATTTTCTTTAATCTTTAAGCATGTTATTATAATATTATTGTATGCGTAGAATCACTTTTGGAGTTATCGAAGCTCCGTTTGGAGAAACCTGAAACAAATAATGTATCATACACGAATAATAGACGAACAAATCCAACACCTCGTTTACAAACACTTACAGAAGGTACTACTACAACTGTTAAACAAAATGTAGAAAATAGAAAAGTTGTTTTCAAGCCTTCAGGTATTTTTTATTTTTCTTTTTGTTTTACGTTTCTTTTTCATTTTATTTTAGTTGTATTATAATATCTTCATGCATATATATTTTGGTATCTTTTTCTGTTCTTTTATATCAGTTTATTAACAAAACAATTTTAAAAATACTCTCTTAATTTCATTATGTTTTTGATACAAAAATTCACCTGTCCTGAATTTGGTGCAAATATAAATAATGCGATAGATAACACGCTTTTTTGGTAAAGGGAATATGTTTATGTTGATAAATCAATGAGGGTAAATTATATAGAAAACTCGAATTTCTCCAGATTTCAACATGAGAATATTAATTATAACTCATATCAATTTCTAAAATATATTTTTTCCTGCTATGTAGTCAATAACTTCGAAAACATTCGAGTGACAAATTCGAACATTTCCACGTGTTATTTATTGAAATTTTCGAATTGCTAACTAAATATTTTTTACTTAAAAAAAAAAAATAACTTTGTAAATGGAATGATAGCAAGTGATATTAAACTTATGCAAAATATAATACGATTGAAATTTTTTAAATTCGTATTATGAAAAGCGGTGCTGTATTTTAAGAGAGTATTTTTGAAATTATCAAATCTTAATAAATTTTCTTGTAAATACTTAATTTTTAACAATGAGTTTTATTCCTGCTTTAATTTTTCATTTTCTTGTAAAATCATGTTTTCATCATCTGTGGTGTATTTGTATAACACATTCGATTAGCGTAATAGACGTTTATCTATTGAGGTGTAGACGTTAAATCTACTTTTATAAGACTAATATATGTGAATACAATTGTTAAAAATCTCTAAATAGCAGGGATTGTCATACACACAAAAATGAAACAATTAATTTGTGGTCGTAATAATAATACCTGCGATATTTTTACAAGTTTTATATAAACTTCCGATTAAATTTAATATACCTTCGTGTAATTCGTGTACATGAAGAAATATTAATTTTTGTCAATTTTTACGCTAAAAGCAATAAGGTCAATTTTATGTGTTAGTTCAATATTATCTTGATAACTCAAAAACGAAATGAGAAATCGTTCTGAAGAAATAATTTTTAGGTTCGTTCACCCCTTTTAAACCGTAAGAAATTTGTGTCATTCTATGCCAAATCAACACGCCTATTCTACCTCACCATTTCAGATTTTCTTAAAATTTGGTATACTTATCGTTTTCGAGATATAGTCTATGTAAATTTTTCAAAAACTAGCCAAAAAAGTACAAAGGCTCAAATTGCTCTGGAAGCTGCCCTAAACCAGCTAGAGAGCTATAAGAAATTCCATTTTGCATCATTTTAGTGCTGGTACTTCTTGACTCATCTTTGAATTTTGTTACCTCTTTTCTACATATACAAAAAATCATAGAGCCAATGGGCATTTGTGGAAATAATCCAATCATCCATGTTTTGGAACTTTTCTCTGTTTTTTTCTATCTTTATAAAATATTTGGTTTTTTCAATAGATAATAACACTGCAATCTTACAATACTAAGCTCCATCTTGATAAAAGATTTCTTTAAACAAAACTCAATATTTATTGTTTTAATTTTAAATACACTAGTTACTAAAATATTTTATGAGTCCATCAATATATAACTCTATACTAAAATCATGTCACTAATAATGACTTCAAATAATATAAAAGTTCAGAGACAGGGCTACGTTTATACAAATGGAATGAAAAATAATTACAACTAAAAGAGAAAAACCAGCATCAGTAATATTTTTTTAAAACAATGATCCCATTAAGAACCTACTTTTATATTTTACTATATGATTCACAACAGTTCTAAGTATTTATACAAATTTTTTGAGAATTTTAACCCTTAACGCTCGATAAATAATATTATACTTCATACCAGCTGGTTTGAACTACGGCGCACAACTGAATAAACACACATATCGTGGTGGTGCTCGATGTCTCCTCTGCGGAGCCTTTCGAACATAAAGGGTTAAATTATGTACTTTTTGAAAAAAAAAAAAAATGGAATCATATATATATGGAGTTTACAAAAAAATTTCTATAAATATCTTTATTATATTGCATATTACTAGCTAAATTAGGCCATAGCGATTTAAAAAATATACCTTAGCACTTTTTTGGTTAGATACATACCTATATTTCGGAAACCATGTGAGATAAAAATTGGCAATTTTCTTAGTATTAGTATCTAGTATAAGTATACAAAATTTTAAGAAAATCTAAAATAGTGAGGTAGAATTTGTTTCTAAACTGTCTTGATTTGGCCTGGAATCACCCATATTTAAAAAGTTTAAATGCAAACGTGCAATTTTTTAAACTTAAGTTTAAAATGCGCTACAATTTCAGATCATAACATATATAATATAATATACTTCTTATCATAACCGTATTTTGAGTATTATAACAATGCCAATAATTCTATAAACATTGCAAATATCGAGCTCTACTCAAACCAATGACGATTATTTAAACAATTAACTCTTATTAGTTATTTTCACTTATTGACTTTTTAACACAAGAAGTTAAAACAATCGTATTTCCTAACACTTGTGGCGTATTCCGAGTCTAATAAAAAATACGTTATTTCTGTCTCTAAATATAATATTATGTTTGCACAAATTTGCGTTATTATCATATAAATAAAATCGGAACAGTTTTTTTTTTTTTTTTTTAATTTTGCATGTACATCTTTTATTCTTAATTTAATTAAAAAATATATAATATTGTAACGTGGTAGTCCTTGACACTAGATAAAATAAATCAAAAGTCGGTCGAACAACGATGAATCTTCCAATGCAATTGAATTATTTTATTGAATTGTATATTTACGATTATTATTATTTGTTTTTGAAGGTTATAATCAATCAACTAACCTACTAAAAATAATGTATTCTATAACAGCTGCTGCTTGATTTAAAACTAGTACGATCATTTAACTCTCACTAATCAATCAAAATGTTATCTATAATTTATTTATTAATCTTCTATATATTTTATTATATAATAATTGTAAATTTTGTAATTAATTGACTGTAGAATTTTTAACTATCAAAAGCGCAATTTTTCACACAATCAACTATTTCAATTTCAAAGAGGTGTCTAATCTTTGGTCCGATCGAAATATAGAAAATGAAGAAAAAACAATATAAACTACAGTTTCGTACTGATATTTGTAAATAAAATGTAGATGAAGGCTAGAAAGCCTTACCAAATTTCAGTTAAAAAGCCTTTCTTCTACAAAGTAATGCACTTCATTTCACGTTAAATTTTTACACAAACGGTCATAAATTATTTTAATAAACTTTCCATCTTTTTGAATGACATTTTATTAGGAATATAGAAGAGAATAGTAACTATTAGAAAAATGCATGAGGTAGAAATAGTTATCGTTTTTAAAATCTTTGGTTAATGTTGATTAAATTGCGGCTCTGAAATCTGCGGATCAAAAACTCAGTAAAGTTATTTTTTTAAATAGTCAGTAGCGAATGTATAAAATTTTCAATATTTGACTTAAAACACTCCCCCTTAAATATTCTCTATCATTGGCATTCCACTTTTTTTTCCTCATTCTTGGTTGGAAGTCTTCGTAAACTTTCGGCTCCAGTATGTCACTTCTCATTTCTTTCGTACAAATTATTCAAAAAATTATCCTTAAATTATTAAAAACATGTGACATGCACAATCATGAAGCCAATAATTAAAATTCTTTTTTTAAATTATATATGTGTCCTCTATTAATAATCATTATGCATAGTAAATTTCATAGCATTTAGATAATTATTTTTTTAGTTATTTTTGCACGAAATTAAATAAATTACAATGTATATGACTTTAGAGATTGTCTTTATAATAGAGGCCTCTATCAAAAACATAACCCTCCATAAAAAAAACTGCTGCAAACGATTAAACGGAGGTTCGGCTAGATAAAATTATTTTATGAATGTATGATGAATGTTGTTGTGAATAAAAAAAACCTTAGCTACCATTCTTTACCTATAGTTGGTAATTTGATAGAAAAGTTTAAATCGGTACCAAAATTTTATAAAGTAAGCAAATTTAGCCGGGATACAAAAATATAGCATGTAAATATAACTTTCTATGGCCATTTAAAAAAATGAAAATGACAACTAACAGTGTTAATTATTTAAATACTCGACATATGTCTTGAGTATCAATTGACTGAGCTATTTATAATTATTAACATTTCTTAAATACACTTGAATATTTAGTCTATACAATTGTGAAAAGTTTGTTATATGTATTTTTATAATGTATAGTGAAATCCAAAAAAAAACGCATCGACCTGAATCTTTATTATTTATTTAAAATTATATTATTTTTATGTTGTTTTAATCAGCTGACATAAAAAGAATATACGATACTATACAAAATTTAGCCTAAATTTTATAATGCCTGAAGCTATTCAATTGGTACGTTCAATAAATTCCAGCGTTAGAAACTTTATACTAAACTTAAAATTCACAATGTTGCAAGGTTTTTAATGTTAGCAACATCATACGTACATAAAAAAATTTACTAACGCAATCGTCTGTAGGTCAACTAAAAACTTCATACTCTTTTTAGTAACACCGCTGTATACTATTACAAACATTAACAGAAAATTTCGCTATTCATTAAATTATACGTTAATATGAGGAAAGCCATATCAATATTGAGCTAATTTCCAATCAATAAATAATAACACCAAATATTGAGCTAATTTCCACTTTTTATTTACAAAAAATTATTGTAACAATAATATTATTTCGGTTAATTTAACCATTTTCAAACAATAAATTCTATTTGTACAACAGCTGTATTTGTTTATAAACAAAATTTTTATTGCTTTAACAATTTTTTTAATACAAGTTAAAAAAGTTACAAAATAATATGCAAAGTGAATGGATGATTACTTTATCATACACTCAATAATGTCCAGGCCTAAAACCAATCTAAAAATACAAGAAATTACTTTTACTACTTTAACTTTGATTTTGGAAGAAGAAAGTTTTGCTCTACCTCCAGAAATATCAAAATATATATATCATGAAAATATTTTGAATTAAACAGAAAAAAATCTAGTTCTTTTAAAAAAAAAAAAATATTTTTTTAATAAATAATTTTGTTTCATCTTATTTTTAATTTAACTATCATTTAAATTTTCTAAACAAAATAAAAAATAATAACAAATCGATTTTATTGATTATTTTTCTAATTCATATTTACTATGACCTAAATGAATTGACCTAAATTTTTAAATTTATTAAATAATACAGTTTTCAACAAATATACTACACACATCTCGTATATGTTCAATATAGAAGTTTATTTTGCAAAATAGCGATTTAAAACCGAAATTTGAATCTCATAAAAATTTAAATTTTAAATTAAATGTGAAAAAAATTTTTTGCTAAAAAATGGGTATAATTTTAATTACAGCATCAGGCAGAAAACTAGCGGTACCTGCAAAGCATATAAGTACAACATCAAAGAGTCAAACATTACCACGCTCTATGGGATCTCGTATACCATCACGTCCTTCTGGTTCAAAAGTTTTAACATCAACCCCACCGGCTGTACGACGACAATTATCTGTACCAAATGCCGGAGGGTCACCAGCTCGACGTACAAGTCGAAATGTGACTCCAGCAACATCCACACGGAATTCAAACTCAGGAACACCTCGCTGTAAAACACCTACGGGTAGTTCGCTAAAAGGAATTGATTCAAAATTAGCACAAGTGATTCTAGATGAAATTGTTGAGGGTGGAGCGGGTGTACAATGGGAGGATATCGCTGGCCAAGACTCAGCAAAACAAGCTTTACAAGAAATGGTCATTTTACCATCGTTACGGCCAGAGTTATTTACTGGATTACGATCACCAGCTCGTGGGTTATTACTTTTTGGACCGCCCGGTTAGTATAATTTTTCATATCCTGTTACAAGATATCGAAAGTCATATTATTCAATAATTTGAGTGTGATCAATATTTTAGTTTAAGGGATATTAAAAAGTCGAAATATTAGTTTACCATCAAATAAATTGAAGGTCTGATTATACGAAGAATTTATTAAATTTTATAGAAAAAAATTATTAAAAAAACTTATTATTGGCTATACATTTTATGTAAAATTATATCCTCGAAAAAATATAGAATTTGAACCGAAAAATTAAAAAAAAACTTATATAAGCTTATTAACAGCTTTTGGAAATGACCTTGTTCATTTTATTATATGCATTTTAAAGGCATATATGTCTAAGAAAAAAAAAAAAAAAAAGGAAGAAAACTAAAAACTTAAGTTCGATAGTATACCACTCAATTTTCCACTTTATTGACGAGCTCTAAGTCTTGTGAAACATGGTCCTTTTTTTTCAAACTTACCGCGTGAAAATCTAACCGAGTTGTCAGTTCTTAACAGCGAACTCATTGATATGACTGAGATCACCGCGCTTTAACCTGCGATTTTCGCACCAAAATGGTACAAGTTTCAAATTCACAAAAGACCACGATACAGGAAGCCTATCTTGTGGACGGAACTACTTCAAAATTTATGAATATCCGATGGCATTCTTTTTGGTTGCATGATAATGAAATCTATGGTTTATTATTAGGACTCATCTGTTTGTCTCAAGCAAACACCAGTAGAGTCACTTTATTGGAGCCCGAAGATCAATTTACATTCAAGATTCTAGAATTTTCTAAAATATTTTGTCTGCAATGAACATTTCTGATCACTCATAAATTATCCATGGTTCAGTGTAAAGATTTTCTGACTATATCTGTATCTAATCTTCATTAATTGCTTAATTTTTATGGCACTATTCATCCATCACCGGAACAAACTGACGCATATTTTTCAATTGACATTCTTTTCTTACAGGAAATGGAAAAACATTATTAGCTCGAGCAGTAGCTACACAAAGTCGTTCAACATTTTTCTCAATAAGTGCGGCAAGCTTAACTAGTAAATACGTTGGTGAAGGTGAGAAATTAGTTCGTGCATTATTCGCGGTTGCCCGTGAACTTCAACCCTCGATAATATTCATTGATGAAGTTGATTCACTACTATCTGAACGATCAACTGGTGAACATGAAGCCAGTCGGCGATTAAAAACTGAATTTTTAGTTGAATTTGATGGTTTACCCACAAATCCAGACGGTGAACGTGTTATAGTAATGGCTGCAACAAATCGACCACAAGAATTAGATGAAGCAGCATTACGACGATTTCCAAAACGTATTTATGTATCATTACCAGATTGTCGAACACGTGTACAATTGCTACGTCGATTGTTGGAGAAGCATTCGTCTCCTCTCACTGAAGCACAATTGGAAAGGTTATCACAATTAACTGAAGGTTATTCTGGAAGTGATTTAACAGCTTTGGCAAAGGATGCAGCTTTAGGTCCTATTAGAGGTAAGTCAAAATTAAAAATATGATTTCGTTAAAAACGCATCGAGAATTATTAATAAAATGAAAAGCAAATGAATCAAACAAGCCAATCCTATACAATAAATAAATAAGTAGTTTCGAAAATTACAAGTGACCAGAAACTCTTAAAGTAATAATTTTTCAACTTATTTGTAGTTTTTGAAACTACTGACAGTTTTTTTTTTTTTTTTTTTGGGCAGATAATATAAATACAAAGGAAAATTAAAATCAGAACTATTAAAAAAAACAGTTATTTTGATTGTTATTTTTTCATGCCTAAAAAAGTATTGCGACTAAAACTATCTAGTCACCATTAAATACGTATTAATTGGCTAATTGTAATTACTTTCCTGACTATTAAAATTATTCTTACTAGAATTTTTCTTATTGTCTTTAGAGAAATAATAGTAATTTATACTGACTAATGTGTTCGCCACATTCGTCTTAATTCGACTAGAATCATTCATAAGTATACTTCTTTTATAACGTATAGAATTAAATATAATTAAAGGCTATATCATATAAACCGTAATCACATAATAACAGAATATAAGCCGTAATTCAACCGTATCGCATAGTTTCTGAATATAAATCTATTTACAAGAATTTACTTATAATACAATAACTAATGTTTGGATATTTATTATTTTAAAACATGAAAAAAGATTTTTTTACTGATGTAGAAATCTCGACGATAGTTATTAAACGAAAGTAGAAAAGAAAAAGATATTGGTTGATAGGCGAAATTGTATTTTCTTTCCTATTGATGAAAGATGAAGAAAGCATTGTAGCCGAAATACGTATATTTTATAACATTTTTAGAAATTCAGTTTTCTAAACAAAAATTTGATACAAGCTCTGTTCTATTGAATTTTAAATAATTGAATCGACTTTAATAAATCCGATTTACTGAATTTAAAAATATGAGTACCCAAAAATATTTATCAACTTCACCCACTACAATTTTTTCATTCGCAATAATCTGTACTTTCCCTATATATTTCCAACACATGGCAAAATTATTCATTACCTGATAATGACTTAATAAGTCGAAAGTGCAAGAAAAATTTTAAAGTTTTGAAAATTGGTTAGTCAGTTATTATCAACTTATATTTTTCGTGGTGACATTCTTGGTTATTAAAAGTTACAAATAGATTAGCGAAGTAACTGTTTCAGCAATATACAATTTTTTCTTTGTCAGAGTTTCTTTCCTACACATGGCTTGAATACATGGTTAATATTCTACCTTTTTATATAGACAAAATTTATGAAAAATAAAAATACCATTATCTTAAAAATATTATCATTTAAGATTTTACTTACAAAGTGTAACAAGCCCCTTCCAATAGCAATAATTGTATATTAAAAATAAAATTTGTGGTTATGTTTATCATTTAGCTCGAATATGCATCAGAATAATATTTGTAAATTGCACATTTTATAATAATGGGTTACCATTTTTGTCAAGCTCAATGTAGGTGGCAGCATCATAAATGGATTCAGATTCATTTATTAAAAAATCAAAATATCAGATGTATTTATAATACAATATTAATTAAATATATAAGTACTTTACTGATTTGTCTTTAATAGTAGCAAAAAATAATTCAACTTACATATGCAATAATATTTTTTGTTATAATAATTAACTTGTTATAATGGTTTAACATAACCTCAATATTTTTGTTGTTACACTTGTAAAAAACAAATTTAAGATAATCTAAAATTGGTAATATTTATAAAAAAAAAATTTATTACTTTATTTTAAATTAATAACAATCATTTTTTAATTTTTATTCATACATAATTAAAGCAAGAATATTTTCATTTCGAAAATTAGTGCTATCAGTTATTCTACTACTCCAAGTGGCTAAGTTTGGCAAAATGGAAGATGGAACCCCATTAGATAATTAAAACATAACCTTCGAAATTAACTTTTGTTATGTTAGTGATTTTATCTTGCACGTACTTACTTTTTTTAAATAAAATTTACATATATAAAAATTTAAAATAATCATTAAAAAAACTATGTTTAAGGTTATGACAACGCAAAATCTGACAGATAGGAAAGATCAGGTTTCTTATCCATATTAGTACATGAAACGGACTTCTTAATAGATCGATCCGCCACTAGTATGTAAAATTTATAATAAAAAATTCAAATTCTAGAAATATAATTATTTTTTCAATTGTTTGCATGTAAATTGCATAGCAAATGCCAAACAAAAATTATTGAATAATTTCAAAAAATGACATTAAAGTTATTGGATTAAAAATTGTAAGAATTATCGAATAAATTGCATTAGTAATTATTTTTAATTGCAGTAATTATTTTTAATTGCAAATATAAGTATAATAAATTATTCATTTAAATTTTTTTATAAAATTTGAGAAATTTCCTATTTCCTATGTGACCATCCACAGACATATTATTTAATACAGTAGTATTTCGTAACCATAGAAACGAATGAAAACATTTTGACCCACGGTGCTTCGTCAATCTATAAATAATATTTTTATTTTAACCGGTAAATAGAGTATCTCTAAGCTGTAAGAGCCAAACTCAAAAAAATCTTGAATGAACAGTAACGGAGTTTTGTTGCTTAAAAAATTCCCATAAATTATTTATTAGAAATAAGTTAGATGTATATAGCCAATTAAATAAATAAAATTTATTTTTTCTTATACAGAATTAGATCCAGAACAAGTGCGGAATGTTGATTTAAGTTCAGTACGAAATATAACAATAAATGATTTTTTAGAATCATTAAAACGTATTCGCCGATCTGTTTCACCGCATAGTTTAATTGCTTACGAGAAATGGTCATTAGAGTATGGCGAAGTGACACTTTGAACTTTTACGTTTATTATTAATATTTTTTTGTTATAAAAATTTAATTTTTGCATGATGCAAGTAAAACAAAAGTTAAAGATCTTTGTAAACAACTATAAAATGCTCTTTTGTTTTATTCGCATCTTAATTTGTTATGTTTTTCAAAACTATAAAAAAAAAAAAACTAAATGAAGGCAACGAAACTTACAAAACAAAAAAAAAAAATAAATAAATAAAAATAAAAACATTGTTAGCTAATAGATGAACCATTTTAAAAATTTATCTCAAAACGCAGTAAATTAAAGTTTTTCTTCATATTTATTTACGTTTTAATTTTTAAATGTAGACCATGGTTTAATTTGTTTAATTGTAGAAAATATCTTTGTTTTTAATTTATTTAGGTTAAGTCAAAAGGATCTGATTTCTTTGGCTTTAGAATAGGTATTAACGTCATACTTCTTGAATATGGGCTTGACCCGATAGTCCGTAGGAAAGATTGTGACTTTTCAGAATAAAAAAAAGTAACTTGTAAATAATCTTTTCCTTTTTATAGTCCGAAATATTAACGTTAATAATCTTCCATAAGAGTTCACATAAAACGAATTGAATAAATTGCAACAATTTCATTTCCCCTTCAGTTCGTTTAGTAAAAATCTATAAAATGAATGTATTAGATATGTTCAACTGTTATTCAGTTAATAAATACAACAGCAGTTTTAGTCTACAACATCTAAGTCTTTATTTTACAAAAGAATTAAAAACTCTGAATGAAGGATACAAAGTTTTGAAATGACAACAATAAAGCAATCGACAAAAATAGGGCACTCGCTTAACAATGAGGAGATGTTTTTTTTATTAACGGGGTCTGAATTACACAGGTTGCTGGGTGTTGATTCTATTTATTTATCACGATAAGTCAGGTCTCAATTATCTCTGAATATCAAACTAAAAAAAGTATCCAATCCACTCATTTCTTAAACTAAATGGCCTTGACAATCCAATTATCGAAATAATTCATTCGTTTGAGGTAGCTATACTATTTCGACTTTGCGCAACATATTCTCTGAGCAAATTACATGCTCGTTTATATTGACTGTTGAAAAAATCGTATTAAAAAATTTTTAGAATAATTTTGAAAGGCTCATTTAGCTAAATTTTAAAATTATTTGTTAAATTCCGCCAACGGTGCCTTTTTGAAATTCTAAATAAACGTTTACCTTTGTTTACACCCCCTTTCCAATTTTGTTTCTTCTATCTGCATGACTAATAAAAACTGATTTTTTTTTAAATTTATTCAGAAATTGAGGACCAAATTTAAAAATTTGGAGTGTTAATTATCGAATTGTATGTTTTAGTTAGGACATTCGAAATTTTCTTATAAATTAAGTTTCCTTCAATACAATTTGAATAATACCCAACATAATTTTTTTCGTTAAGTTGCTATTATTTAATATTGAAAATTTCTATTCTAATTATGATAAAGTAGAGTTTTAATTTTCGAATTAAATATTTTTTGAAATATCAGCTTTGCGAAAATTAACATATTTTGTATTATTTTTGTTGGAAATAAATCAAATTATTTATTTCCAAAATTTGAAAATTTGAACTTTAAGGCATAATTAATCTTTGTCCACAAATATTTTTTATAAAAATTTTCAAATTCGGTGAGCTATTTAAGCTTTTTATGATATTTTCTACATTAAATAAACACTAATAAATATGATGAATAATTTTAAAATAAATATTCAAATTTTAAAATTTCCTACAAAATATCTTGCCACAAAATAATATTTTTTTTTTTTTATTAAAAGACACTACGTTTATAAGATTTACATTTTTTAGTTATATAAGTTTATAATTATTGATTGCTCACATTAAAAATAATTTATTTTGTTACCATCTCTGGTTCAAATTTTACATTAACATATTGATGATGCCGATAAAATGTTAAAATTTGTCTTCAGCGATAGTACTTAAGACACTTTCTAAAAATATACCTATGTTTCGTTTCAGATATAGCAATTAAAATTAGTAATTTAAAAAAGTAAATTGTATTAACATGCTTTATATATGAAGAATTGCTATTGACACAGTGAGATATAGGTAAAATTGTTCTCACAAATAAAAGAACAAATAGTTTTTTTGTTGTTTATAACGCATGGAAAACGTATAGTAAATTATCAACTAAATAAGAAAAGTGCTGTACAATATCAAATCTTTTGTAATAATTTTATATTGGAAAATTTTTTATGTTTTGTTAACCACCACACACATCAAATCGATTTCAGAATGGCAAAAATGAGCAAATTAATAGTTGTGCATAACCTTTAGATAAATTCGGCTCTCTTGAAGTTAATTTTTCATTTGTTTATTATGGGCCTTGGCCAATTCCGATATTACTGTATGTATTATAACAGTAACTTTCTCTTATGACAATTTGAGAAGGATGCTGCCATTACTGTTACAATACTTAACAAGTAATAAAAAATAAATAAATGAATAACTGAACATTAAATTAAAATTTTGAAATAAAAAATTATCTTGTAGATACTTTATTAAATTAAAAATTATAGATATACTTTTAAGGATGTTTTGGCGTTATATAAAAATGCTTCGAGGCGAATGAAAATGTAGTAGAACGTGCATCATTTCATTCTACATTACTTGTATAAATTTTAAACCGATTCACTAAACATAAAATTTCAAACCAATTCACTAAACTGTTAAACACTTATTACAGTTTAAAAAAACCTGTAATTTAACATGCAACCTTCGTTAACCGAACAGATTAAATTTATTTTTATTAATTGAAAAAAGATACCGGGAATTTCAAACTTTTATACTAAGTAACTTGTACTCGATTAAAATTAATTAACGGTTTCGAGAAAAAAATTAAAAACTGCGGATAATGTTGTTTTTACTGGAAAAATTAATTTGTACATAAAAAAGTCTGGCAACACTGTTGTTAGCTGAGATTCTATAGTCACCTGAAGTTGTTCGTTTTAACTCATTTTGAAATCGTTTGAATCCGTTTAAATAAACTTGGTGGATTATTATTTTATTTTCAAATTAAAACAGACATTAATATAAAAATCTTAACCAATATTAAAATATTATTGTTTTAATTTGACAGCTTATAGAAAAAGTATATTTAAATTGTTCTCCAAAGCAATTTTATATTAGAGTCATCTTTTTAATTTTTCTTTGGAAATTCCTTTTATTTTTACAAGGAATTCATTAAAAAATTGTTTACAAAATTAAACAGTAAAAAAACTTATTTGTTTCTAAAATAATTTCGATTGACAAAAAGAAAAAAGAACCTATTATATGTTTATAAATAATTTTTTACACGAAAATTTTTGCTACTTTTATATAAATAATAAAAAAATAAAAAATCGCATTTTTTTATTTAAATTAATATATATTAAAAAAAAATAAATAAATAAAAATAAACAAACTCACTCATTTATAATTTTAGTAGCTAACATGGACCAAAATTTAGTTTTGTATAAAAAACAACAATTTGTTCATTTGTGATATTTATTTAATTCTTATTATATTTAATATTTAATTGTTAGTTAATATAATTATTTGTTATTAATTTTTATTTTTGTATAACAGTCAAAACTTAAATAATATAATTACAATATATACTACATATTTATAGATGTACAATTTGTTTTACCTGATCAATGGAACAAGATGGCTGTAATAACAAATTTTAGTCGAATGAAAATTTCTTACATTAATGTAAATTGACCAATTATGTGGTGACGCAAAGACGTGCATCGAGAATACATTAAAAATTAGTTTCAGTAAAATTTAATTTAAATCGATTCTATAGCAGGGAATCACAATCGGTGTCAAATATGAAAATATTTAATTTAGGAAAGCCACGATTTAATATATAAATTTATAGAAAATATATTTTGGGAACTTAATTCGATCCATTTTGTTGTGATCAACAATGCATCATTTTTTACAATAAAATGAGTGAACAGATTATTCAGAGTATATCGCTAGCTCTTACTTTTCCTACATATGTGACAATTTTTTAATTATATCTCGAAATATGTCTTGACTTTAAGGCGATTCAAGTTAGAAATCAACTTATTTTTGTGAAATAAGTGAAATGATCTGCCAAAACTAGATGTGATGTATCCGTCGAAAAAAATCAGTAATTTGAAGGTCTTAAAAATTTCCAAATAGATGTTTTGCAAAAAAATAACTTTTTTTATTTCGATTGTTTTTCTCGTCATTATTGAGATGCCGAAATCATAACGCTATTAACCGTTGATAAATTAACGACATTGTTATTTTACGCCGTATTAATGGTACAACTAGACGATTTTGCATTTCGTTTGTCTGTGTGTATGTACGTGTGCATTTATCTATCTATGTTAGTTTTGCTGTAACTTTCGATAACGTTTTCGATTTTTATGAAATTAGCCACAAACGTTTATCATATTCAGTGTAAATTTGAGCCTTATCGGGCCATCAGGGGCTTCGCAATAACAAATTTTGAATATTATTTTCTTTACACTAACGTAAGATGAAGTTAATAGTATAAATATGAGAACATATAAACCAATTATGATAAATAGGTGTGGCATATATTTTCTTACTAATGGAATCAGTAAGAAATTATTCGCTCTTATTTTATTTGATGTATAGATTTATAATCTATCATTGCTAAAAATCTACAAAATAAACCCATTTTAATTTAAGTTTAACTGAAATCATTTTTCACTGTTATTTTCATGTGTTTCTTTTTATACCAGAAATATATAGAATGTTTGAGGGTATATTAAATTTTGTCTTAAATTTGTAACGACCGAAAATATTGAAGACACTAGCAAATCTTGAGTATAGATATTCATAGAATCCTCTTATTGAAACATTTTCGTCTGTCCAACAAGATAACACCAAAACGAAATGAGAGATTATGCATTCCAAATAACTTTGCGACTATCAATATCGGCCGTATCGTTTTGTATTAAAATAAGAAATTCTTCGATCAAAAATTGGAAGTGTGCAGCCTCTTGTTTTGCAAGAACAAAAACTATATTTTAAAAATATTCTTATTTAATGTTTCATTTTTGTAGGATTGTGCTAAACATGCAAAATGCTTTTTTCCTTCGTATACCATTTTTATATACCATCTATTTTATAGCAAAGAAAATGGAATATTTTATAACAATTTTCTTGTTTTTATTCTTTGATAGCTTTTTCAATTTTGGTACCAGTGATAAAGTCTTGTGAAAGATTGTTTTGTCATAGTAGAAGATTCGATTTGGTGTTAGATATAGATAGCATGTTTGGGTCGTAATATTTCAATTCATCCGTATTGAGAACAATCAGAAAAATATGTAACTTAACTTTGCCCCAGGCCTCTACAAAAGCTTGTAGTTCCATTTACTTATGAGAGTTCTATCACAACATCCTACACCAGGAGACATCTGAACCATGAGGTGTTCTGAAGTCGGGCACAGGTAACATGCCAATAGTGCTAAATATCAAATATCGGATATCTTCTCAATGCTTATTAATATTATTAATCCCGGTTCTTAGTGATTATAGTTTATTAATTTGGGCTTAGATCTTATTTCGTCCCTCGAAACTTAAAAAATCGTCATATCATAACCCAAATTTGAATTTTCTACCGAACTTCATAACATTGATGAAAATTTTTTTTTAAATTCCATTTTCTGTGCAAGTGAATATGTTTAAAAAAAATGTTTTTATACTAATCAAATTTCAAGTGATGCCACGGAAAAATATTCTCATTCTAAAATATAAAAAAAAATTGTAAAAAATAGTAAATAAAAAAATGACAATAAATTTAAATTAAAACTTTTTGCCCGATACAAAAAATTATATTTTGTGTACAGGAAATTCTTTAGCAGAAATTTTATGTGATAATAGTCACGATCACAAACTTTTTTCGACACAAGTAAAATTAAGGAAAATATTGTAAATCAAATGACTACAATTTAATTAGTACTCATTGATAAGAGTTGTGAAATATCACAATTTGACGGTGAATTACATATTTTTTTCTACTGTTTTCGATAAACCGATTTATCATTTTCAAAAATTTTTAATTTATTATTTTTTCAGTTTCAAGTTTCATTTTATGTAATTTGGGGTACTAACTTTCTGGTTACTAAAAACCTTAAATAGTTAAAGAGTAAGTTTCTGAAAAAGTCATTAGCAAATTTTATGAATTAAGGTTTAAGGGATCATATAAAATACATACCTAAACTGAGGATAAGAAAAAGGAATTTTTTTACTAATTTTTACCAAAGCAAATGTAATCTTAAAAATACTAATTTAAGCTTAATGATGCTCAAAATATGATGGTTCCTTGAAATATTTCGAAATTGTGTATACATTTAAATTATAACTAATATTTTTAATTTTAATGCTTTGCAACAAATTTTTTTTTTGCAACTAAATTAATGTTTAAGCTAAATTTTATGTACTTAATATATAAAATTCATTCGATTTAATGGTAGCAATTTTTCTGTGGCAATTGATGTGAAATTTAATGCCGAAATCAAATTGAAGTTTAATGGTATTGGAAAACTTATTAATATGTTGTATTTTTTAAAATAGTGGAAAATAATCTATTAAAAAAAATTTAGTTAAAATTATTTTATTATAAAATTCTGTAGTAAATTAAGTAACTGATCAATTGATTGCTCTTGCAAATATTTTATCCAATTCACAAATATTGTTGAATCAAATATGAACAAAAAAATGATCGGTAATTGGTATCTACGTAAAGACTGTAGAACGAAAAATTTGTTATAAGATTTCTTAGTACAAATTAAAAAAGAAAAAATATTAGATATCCAATGTATTGTTTTAACTAAAGATCATAGAAATCATTTTCTATGTTTTATTAAAATTTTAATCATGTGGACATTCAAAGCACAAAAAATTTTATGCATTGTTAGACATTCTCAATTAACAAGAAACGAACCAGTTTGAATTGAATTGAGCGTTAATTTGTGGATATTCAACAACATAGTTCGGAGAAAAATTTTCTTTTTAATTTTTTCATCGTTTATATTTATGAAATGAGTTTATTAAAAAATTTATAAAAATTCAAATTTTGGTAGTAATAGACATTCTCAATTAACAATAAACGAACCAGTTCAAAGAAAAATTTTCCTTTTAATTTTTTCATAAAAATATAAATTCTGCTAGTAAAAATGGAAATTTAAACCTAATTGTCTTCACAGACACAAAGAAGAACATAGACTCTTTCAAAATATGGAGTACATACACTTTGTCTTTTTCATAAATTAGCAAAATCGTTCGATTGGATTTCATATATGGGCTATGGATTGCCCATATTTTAAAACGAAAGAAACTGATAAAAAATTCAAATACAATAATTTTTTGTATTTAAAAAACAAACTTTTTTTAACATTTATTCACAAATTTTTAATTTAAAGATTTACCACAATTTGTTATCTGCACTTGTTATTCCTCAGTTATATCGAAATACCGTTTTATACCACGTCTTTTTAATCCGCTTTTTATAATGCAATTTTATAGATAAATTTTGAAGATAATATTTAGATATATAAGTTTTTTCTGATTTATTCAATTAATTGGACAGACTGAATTGAAGTTACATTCAATCTTTTACAAAAAGTAATTTTCTATTTAACACGATATATTGCTATCTATGCCATGGGGTTAAGTTGAAAGGATGGTTGGCAGATCCAACACTCGCATCCATTGTTACTACAGTTAAACTGCCTGTATATCAGCTTCTTATTTATTTTGAGATACTGAGTCAGAGCACTTCTTCCTTACATATACCACACGATGTAGACTTGCTATAAAATCTAGCCCTAACAACTAATTAAATTAAGCAGTAATTGAGAACATAACCCAGGTATAACACAGTATTCGACAGTCTAATACATCAACTGATTCGATTGACTCGAGGTTATGCAATATTTAATCTGAACTAGTAATCCATAAAATTTTTTGGTAGATATTAGAAAATAAAGAAAACTAATAGAAAAATAAAATAATAGTTTTGAGCTTTTGCATGTGTTTAAAAAAAATATTGACAGTAAGCTTCCGAATTTTGTACCTTGTATAAACAAATTATAAACACAAAAACCGACCGAGTACCTTACAAACATACACATACAGAGAAAAAATGGTTTACTATTTATAAAAAAACAATTTTATGTCCTAGTGTAATTTTGAAAAACGATATTGCTTCACTAAAACAACCGTAAAAAATAATTTTTAGTATTTAAAATTAATTATTAATGCACAGTTTACGAAATAGTACAGGAATACGTAAACAATCATGTCATTGATAATTAGCACCTCTCCAAAAATTTGTATATAACTTAATTATTCTTATTGTTAGAATAACAAACTTTTCCTTTATAAAAATTTTAATAAGTAATTAAAATAAGGATTCTTCTACAGCCCTTAAAATTTTTGAATGCGCGCAATAGCTTAATATTGTCTGATGCCCGATAATTATCGATTAATAAAATTTTATAATAATTAATTTACATACAAATTTTTAGAGGAGTCTTATCAATAAGAATGTATGCTTGTACTAAAAATACATGTTACGCACATGTTACCAATAAAAAAATCACATGTATCGTCCTCTTTATGATAATAATATTAATAAAAAAAACTCATCCATTTTTGTAGATTTAAGTCCTCCCATAAGTTGCTTTAAAAATCATAAATATATATTTATTTCCATTTATTTTCAAATAATATAAATAAAATAAATTTGATGTAAATTAAAATAATCAATAAAAGTCATTTATTATTTCATACTTGAGTTTTATTTTTTTTGACATAGATAATTCGAACGAAGTTGAACCACCAAAAAGTGATCACATCAATAACCCACTAATAGATCTCTCTCATGTCTACGAAATACAATTTGCAATTCAGAAGCTGAAAAACAATAGAGCATCGTGAAAAAACCATCTGCACCATACTTGTAAATGAACGGCCTTATATCATGAACAGATGACGAGTTGCTGGAATGTATTATAAAAGATATAAATATTTTTAAATTGTTTAACTTTAGTTAAGATGGAAGACTGAAGTTGTTAAGTTGAAAATTTCAATAATAAAGGGGGCATAGATTGATGGCTTTAGTAATATGGACTCTCAAACGATTTGCGTTTATGAAGTGAGAGGGTTAATTTAACGGAGGCTATTGGACATTCACTGTAGAATCCCAGCTCCAGAGTAGCAAAAATACTAACTCCTCACAACATACTCAGCTGATTATTTTCCATTGAATACCAAAATGGTATTAGTTATTATAACTCTCCATATCTATATTTCTCCAGAACCATCCCATATGGAGAAGAGTCTCCCCAGATCCTTCTCAGATCGGTCTGGAAAATCAAGCCTAACCCATTAATCTGAAAAGCCACTGTTACCCCCTTATCCACCAATCCTCTACCCTTAGCCCACCCTTTATATAAAAAAACAAGTGTATAAATACAATAAAAATACTATCACCCCTTTCAAAGTATTCATCGAATCAAATAATCAAAATAGGCCGATTACATCCTTTGGCTGTTGGGTGTATTTTTTTTAACAGTACAATATAAAATATCATCAAGGTTGATAATTTGTATCGCAACAGTATTTGCGTCCAATTATCTCGTGTTCGGCCGCAAACCCTATGCTAGAACGTCCTGTCCTTATAAAAGAAAATCTAAAAGCTTATGTACCTACCTACCCACTGAGTAACTCGGGTAGTTGTTGTCAAGAAATAGACATTGACGAACATACTCTTCTTGACAACTTAATAAATTAATAAATATTAAAGGTACAAAAAATTTATAGACTATCAGGAAGAGTGCTACCTACTGGCGAAATCACTTCTGCTACATATAAACCTTATTCCTCAATTCTAGTAACATTTGAAGGCACAATCCTTCCAGATTATGTAACAATTGTTTATTGTTCCCATGCTGTTGAAACAGCACCTTTCCTGTGATCCAATGCTACAACAGCAGTAGCATTTGGTCA
Source organism: Chrysopa pallens (assembly GCA_020423425.1). Taxonomy (NCBI): domain Eukaryota; kingdom Metazoa; phylum Arthropoda; class Insecta; order Neuroptera; family Chrysopidae; genus Chrysopa; species Chrysopa pallens. The sequence goes on along the minus strand of CM035592.1, from coordinate 105,620,794 downwards.
CGTAACTAAAAATTTCAAGAGTTCCCCATTATGTACCATCTGTTTCCTTTAGTCGAACTACGTATTTATAAAATACAAATTATTTTTGATATAGGAAATTGGAGCAAAAAATCGGAAAAAAAATGAAATTTATTGCAGCTATTAAAATCAACATATAGATACAAACATCAACAAGACTCTTGATTTACCTGAGCCTAACGTTAAAAATTACAATTATGGTCTAAATAAAATTAAAATTTCTTCTTTCTTTCACCGAAGTGAACGTTATTATCTAACCACTAAAAAATACTAAAACTACAGAGTTTAATAACATAAGTATTTCGATTTTGAAAAGCGTATGTGCTATTGTATCATTACCTCTAACCGTAATTTTGATTTTATCGTTCAAAAATGGAATTGCAACCAATGATCTAAAGAAGACAGTGATAAAACCAATTATTAAGAGTGGAAAAAAGACAACGCCTGAAAACTATCAACCGATTGCTTTGGTTCCTACTATATCATAGATTCTGGAAAAAATTATGCACAACCGACTTTCATTATTTTTTTACGAAAACATTGTTATCACAAAATCGTAGAATGGATTTATTAAAGGCAAATCCATTCAATTGGCCGTTTTTAATGGTTTTTATGAAATACTCACTGCATTTGAAAATAAAAAAATTAACATTGATGCATTATTTGACCGAAGCGTTTGATTACGTTAATCATTATCTGCTTCTTCTAAAACTGGAAAAATATGGCATTAGAGGCCTGTCATTGGTGTCTATCTGACCAACCGAATGCAGTGTGTTTCTTTAAATAACGAATTTTTCTCGGATTGGCTTCGGGTGGATTCTGGTGTGTCGCAGGGTTCGATACTGGCTCCGTTGTTTTTAATACCTATATTAATGATCTACCAAAAGTAATAAATCATAGAACAGTACTGTTTGCAAACGACACATCTATTATAATGACGATTCCCAGTTTTCTTAAAATCAGTTCATTGAACTTTTTAGTACGTCAGTTGATGCAAAAAGCAATTATCCAGGTCTTACTTTCGGCATACCATGTATTCATTGAATCTCACCTGAGAAACGGGATAATTTTTTTGTAAAATTCTCCTCATGCGCATCAAGCATTGATCCAACAAAAAGGATGTATTCTAAACATGCTCAGTTTAGTTGTCAGAGACTTCTGAGAGAAACATTTCAAGAACTTAAATATTTTGACTTTACTTAGCTTGTACATTTACCAAATGGGATGTTTCGTAAAAGGCCAGTATCATCTATTTACCCATCAAAAGAGGATACATGATCATGATGCACGACTAAAACAGAACAGATATATATGCTTGAAAATCTTCAATAAAATTCCGGCTGGCATTCAAACTATATTCTAAATTTAAAAGCAAATTAAAAAAATTCCTTATTATAAAAAGTTTTTTAGAAATTTATTTTATCTATTTTAATTATTAACTCTTGTGACCTTCTAACATTGTTAATTCTTGTTGTTATACTGCTATTGTTGTTGGTATTATTGATTTTTTTTCTTTGATATGTTCTACAGTATTTGTATGCTCCTATTCAACCAATAAATATTATTATTATTTTTATTATTGCAAACTCTTATTACCAAATTTAGTAATGGATCAGTGGGTCCCAGAGCTCAAACTGCTCCAATGGAACATCCGAAGGCTTAATCAGAATAAAATTAATCTCTGTAATTTTATATTCTCATTCTATTGATGTTGTAATCCTTTGTAAGATATGGTTAAAAGAAAATTCAACATTTAAATTTAGTGGTTATCAGATTTTTTGAAGTGATAGGCATGATGGTTATGATGGCACTGCGATTCTTGTATAGAGCGGTAGGTATTCCTGCTCGAATTATTCCAGTTGAGTTTAGAAAATCCTTCATTCAGGCAATTGCGATAAGAGTTGCCGATATTTCTGTAGCCTCCATTTAGAATAATTCATCCTGGAATATCCTTTCATTCGAACAATTGAACCTCATATTTCGTAACATTCCAGAACCCATAATAATTGCTGGTGAGCTAAATTATCATCATCCTTTATGGTGCTGTTACTTATCCGATAGAGGAGGTGATACAATAACAGAATTCATGGATTACAAAAATTTGGTTTGCATGAATGACAGATCACCAACAATAATTCCATCTCTTCAACAAACATCATTTTCCTCCAAGTATACTCCTACCCAGATATATCCCCCGTAGATGGTGTGATAGGGCAGATTGGCATCAATTTCCTCGTACTATAGACGATTCCTTACACACTCTTGATAATAATCCTTTGTAATGGTATTTCAAAAAAAAAAAAGTGCTTCTTAAAATGACAAGTATTCTTGAATAAAATAAAAATTAAAAACAAAATATTCCAAAATTTGTTTCATTCTAAAAAATAAAATGATTTTAAATGAATGCACTAGGACACGTAGAAAATTCAAAAGGAAGTTCCTCATCGGGACCCGGCCATTTTACGAAGGAGTAATAACATAAACTCTAGAAAAGGAATCACGAAAAATTTGGATAATGGCTACAAGCCAGTTTTAATTATTTAAAAAAATAAATAAAATCATTAATCGAAAAATTAAACTCAGAGACTGGATAATTTTAATGTACGTAATGCATAATAATTTTAAAATTCGTATTTATAAATATCATCAGAAATAAACCCTACAATTATCTTATTTAAACTAAGCATTATAAAAATTTTTCGCGGAGAAATATCCAAAAATCTTAAATTAAAACATGTAACAACTGACAAAAAGTTTACAATTTTAATATTTCGCACAAAACTAAAAACATTTTCAAGAACATTTCGCGGGCAAATAACCCAAATAATACTTATTATCCAAATGCTATGAAATTTGTTATGCACAATCTTGAAATAAAAACGGAGGCAAGTCGAAGTGTTTATTCCGGAAAAATATTTCTAAATATTAAATCAAATTATGAATTTGCCTTTAAATTTTATTCGAGGAAAACGCTTCGACTTGCCCTCCATTTTCATATCAAGACAGTGCGTACCGAATTTCATTACATTTGGATAAGTGAGTTATTTGGGCGTGATAATTGAAATAAATACTATATTTATATTACATGTAAAGTCAACAGCTTGTTGGAAGTACACTTCTTTATGTCAATAATAGCTGTGAAATTTCACTTAAGAATATAATAATAGAAAAGAAAATTACATTTTTAATTCGACGGTCTTTTGCCTATTTCTTTTCTACTTTTTCCTTCGGGATAATTTTTGTATATGAGGGGCAGTAACTTTTAATGTTCATCAATTCAGACTAGTAGTTGTAACGTAAAATAAAATTTTTATTTTTTTTTTAACTTAATAATTTTGGAACTTATAATTTATATATAAAAATTATTAAGTTAAAAAAAAAAACTTTATTTTACGTTACAACTACTTTAGTACATTCAATAAGCGTACATTCAAAACTTATGAATTTAAAAGACTTTATGTTCTAGTACATTTAATAAGCGACCGTATAAATGTAAAAGACATCCAAAATTATAAGTGTTGGTTTATATATTACTATTTCTAAAACAAAGTGTCGTGTGCAAATATGAAGTAGTTTGTTTATCTTTTAGGTATTTTAACAAACGATGTTGCTTGTCTATTTTTTAGGTATTTTGATAAACAAAGTGTCGTGTGCAAAAATGACGCTGTTTGTTTATCTTTTGAGTTTTTCTATGAATCATCAAATGTTCGCGTGATCAGCAGTAAGTATTGTGGTTTCATATAGTATAAGATCCCGAAATAGGACGCCTTCACCGAGATGTTTATTTGATGAAACGTATTTTATATGAAATTTAATATGTTAATAAATATATTGCATATGGGTTGCCTAAAAAATTTCAGTCCAGAGTATGGTTAATTAATAATTAAAAAATTTTTTTTTTTTAATTTCACCGGTATGCTTATTAGATAAATTCTATACCAATCGAAAGTATGAAGCCCATAGAATATGAAAACGTTAGGTTGCCTATTCTTTTCTGGTCACAACCCTCGGGTTGCCAGGTATAAACAGGTAAATCGATATTAGCATTTTGCACCGGTCTGATTATTGAATGAAAATTAAAAGTAATTAAAGATTATTTTATTATAAACACGGTGGTATAGGGTTGCCTGCGAAAAATCAGTCCCGAATTCCGGTTGTCGAATTTTAGGGTTAGGAAGGTCGTCCTATATCGGGATCTTAGACTAATAGTAAGATATTTTATTTACATAACAGAGTCAAACCAAATTACGAACTACATAGTTGATTTCTTATTTGTACAAATGAACAAAATTAAGAGTGAACAGTGTAAGAATAATTTGTAACAGAAAACACAAAATAATTTACAAATTTTATAACGTAGAAAGATAAAGGTGGATTAATTTATCTATCTCTTCATGTAATAAACATTTGTGCTAGATAATGGAAAAATGGAAAAAAAAAGTGTTATTGAATTGAAGTGTTATAAGTATATATTATAAGTATATGTGAAAAATATTTATATATGAGAATTTATTTTATGAAAAAAAAATTTAATTTTATTGTTGCCAAACGCCAATTAATAAATAAAGTTGATTATTTTAAAATAAATAAAAATTATTCAACTAATTTTAAACTTAAGCGATGGAATAAACTATATAGTTACACGCATAAATTTATATTTGTTAAATACTATTATTTTTAAAAAATATCTAAATACTGCCCTGTAGTCTATATAAAATAGTAAAGGCTCTATGAATATATCGAACAAAATTTTTTTTCCAAATTTTTTGGATTTTATTGGATTATTGATCGTTTTTTGGTGATTGTTGATGCAATTTTATTGTTTGTTAGTAATTATTTTATTTTTTATAAAGAAATTTAAATTTTGTGGTTGAAGTTGGCGAATAAAATTATTAATTTCAATTTTTTTCAAAATGTAATTTTTCTTTCCAAATTTTTTTTATTTTATTGGATTATTGATTGTTTTTTTTAATGATTATTGATGCTATTTTATTGTTTGTTGATAATTAATTTTTTATAAACAATTTAAATGTTATGTGTGAAGTTAGCAAATAAAAGTTTGATATCAATTATTTTCATTTATTTTTCATGCAGCCGGAGATCGTTTGTTGAACTTATTTTAAACTATTAGTTTATTTTTTATTTAAATTGAATTAAAAAACAAAAAAAGGTTAAATATTACACCCTATGATCACGCTTGCACAGGTTGGTCATCTGATTGGTGGAATAAATAAATTACTGCCAGTTTTTATATCAATTTTTTAAATAAACAACTTTTTTTTAAATATTATTGATTTTATTGGATTATTTACGATTTTTTGATGATAGTTGATTCAACTTAATTATATGTTGGTAATTGTTTGTTTTGTTATAAACAATTTAAATGTTATGTGTAAAGTTGGGAAATAAAAGTTTTTTATCAATTTTTTTCCTTTATGTTCCATCCAGTCGAAAGAAAATCATTTGTAAACAGCTATTTCATTTGTTGATTAATTTTTAAAAAAACTTTCACATCATCTACAGATACTGCTGTTTTTCGAGGCGTAATTTTCAAAATAAAACTAACACTTGAAAATTTTCAAAATACTGAGAAAAACTCTAAATTTTGATATAAGTTATGAAATAGAGGGATGGGTGATAGCAGCAAGAGGTGTCAGTATAGAGGATAGAGAATAGGAGAACTATCTTAATATGAAAAAATGTCAGTAAAAATGCATTAAATTAGGATGGCATAAAATTAGCAACAAGGAAAATTTCAAAAAAGCACACAAGTTCATAAATTATAAAATCAAATATTTCTTTATTAAAAAAATTATTTAATAACTAAAATAAATAACAACTTTTTGAATGTTACATGAATCATAAAAAAAATAAATAGCCTTTTGAAAATTGCTTGTATGTAACTAAGATGATAATAGTCATAAGAGTAATATTAAAAAATTTGTTAAAATTAAATAAACAAAAGTTGATATTCACTAAAAATAACAATCTTTCTAACTCGACACGCTTCAATTTGTCAACAACTGCTATATTCACACCATGCCCTTTGCTATGATAGTGCCGCTTTTAACTGATTTTTTTAAAACTGTTATTTATAGTTGGGCACTTTTTCAATTCGTTCCCATATGAGATAGTACTCCTTTAAAATATCTACCCTCCAGTTGTTGTAAATTAGAAACTTACAGTCTTCCCTCTATAAAAGTCTAGTAATAGCAGCTAACTGGTAAAATATGCCATTAAATAGCCAAATTACCCAAAAAACACTTATCCAAATGTTATAAAATTTGTTATGCACAATCTTGAAATAACAACGGAGGAAAGTCGAAGAGTTTCAAAATGATACGCCCCGTTAATCTCGAAAGTAATTTAAGTACTATTTAATTGAAAGATAAGTGAGGAGTGTACTTATTTCAGTGGTTACCTTACCTCTTAAAATGGAAGGTGTATCGAATATAAAATAAAATGTTGATTGTTACTTTAGCACATCCTTCGTTTCCATGTCAAGATTATGTATACCAAATTTTATTACAATTAGATACTTTTTTTTTAGACATTGGGCACGAAAATTTAAATAAATACAATGTATATTACATTAGAAATTGAACTTATGTTATATGAATAGAAGACTCATTTTTGTTTCAATTCCCAAAAATAAATAATGCGCATTGGATTATAAGAAAAAACAATACCTTACTGTTTATTTAGCACTAGTAATTCTGTTAACTACAGATCGTTCCCAGAAGTATTGAATGAATGGATGTCTATTTTCCCCTTATTAGTAATCAATTTAAAACATTTATTTGACCCTCCAAAAATACCGATTGTTCGATTGATATAACAAAAAACTAAGAGTGAAATTAATAAAGGTCATAACACTAATATGTAGCTACACTCCTGCCAAATTTCATTGAAATCGGTTTTGACAGAAACTAGCACGGTCGTGCCAAAGATGCCAAATATATATCATAAATATACCATTCGCTAGCCCAGGCGACATAATTTTTTTTAGTTGCTGTAGCCAATATGGCGACATTTTAGTATGTTCTTTCTTTATACTAAAAAAATTATTCATTACTTTTAAATACATCTCCATAAAGCCATATACTATTAACATATCGAATTTTCTATTGGCTTGCATACTCATTATTATAGTAGCTTGCAAGTATATTATCTTTATGATAAAACCAAACCATATATTTTTATGAATCAGACACACAACATGAATAAGTGAGTATTTGATAGAGACATCAATAATCAATATTTATAAAGACAATCTGTAATTAATATATATTGTATTTTTTTGTATTTACGCACATAAAAAAAATCAAAATTTTAATTTATTTTTAGAAATATTTTTTCGTGAAAAACTCTTTGACGTGCCTTACATCATGTCAAGATTATGCATACCAAATTTCATAACATTTGGATAATTATTTTTTGGGCTATTTATCTGTGAAAATTGAAAAGATTGCAATGTATATTACATTACAGATGTAGACGTAGAGGTAGGTCTCTATCAAAAACACATACCCACTTAAAGGATAATAAAGATAATCTTTAAATAAATAAAAATGCAATTAAAATTAGAATATTTTAAAAATTATTATTCGAATTAATTTAAACATTATATATATATAAATAAACAATAATACATGATACATAAGAATTCTTAAATTAATAATTCTAAAAAACAAAAAGAAAAAACAAAGACTTATTTAATTATTTATTAACGGTTATTTTTTCTCAGTCTCACAATACCTATATTCATTTTCTATTATTTAAAAAAAAAAAAAAATTGTTATTAAATCAAGTATGACTCATTCGTTTTAAAAATATCTCCGTTATCGAAATGAAATTTTCTCAAGTATTCAAGATGTTTTTGTTGTTGTCAAAAATACGACAGCTAAGAAAAGTATTTTTTGTGTAATTACTACCAAATTTATATAAAAAATAACTTCACTTAGCAATATACTGCAACTTCCAAAAATAGATCAGCCTACTTAAAAATGTGTAAATCTTCCACTGGTGTACACACGTTCTTATAGTACTTAGTTAAGAACTTCCTTAGAAATTACTCTAAGGAATAAAGGTCCTGAAAGTCTAATTTCAATATTTGTTGATTTTTTTGATAATGTGTATTGACAAAATGTTTGTTTCGATAACGGTGTCATTTTCACTTTTTCTTCAATTTTATTTACTTTTGTTATGTGTGCAAAATAATTATATCTCAATGACAATACCTGCAAAAAATTTTTACTAATATGAGACTAAAAATATTTACGTATTATTTAAGACAAAATATATACAGAGTCTCATGTTAAATTGGCTAACATTATTTGAGATAAAATATTTTTAATAATCATAGGCATGTTCTCATGGTCAGAATGGTTTATGTTTGTATCAATTAAGTAAAGGAATATTTTGTTAATACCAAAAAAACAATTTTTTACTATGTTGTTCCATGTGTGGAGCAAATGCAGATTGAGTATGATAAATGATCATCTGCCTGAAGTTAGAATAAATCTCTATATGCCATTTAATTTTTTTTTTAAATTAAACACAAGATAAAGATTAATAAAGAAAATTAATTTTCTCAAATTTT